>OLMO02000006.1:17090519-17102452 GCA_900291935.2 Cassiopea xamachana
ACATCCCAGGATTTCTTAGCACTTCTATTATCACTGGGCACGATTTGCGACCGGATTTACTTCTTTCACTCTCTAATAAATCGCTTCACATTTTAGAATTGACTGTGGGATACGAATCTAATCTAAGAAGCAATGCCGAAAGAAAGAAATAAAAATATAGAGAACTGGTACAACAACTAAAAAACGATTATGAGAAGGTTAATTTCGTAAATCTCTCAATAAGCGCTTTAGGCATATATGACAAGAGCACTACTGAATTTATTGACATGATGAAAATGTTGAAATTTGACAAAAGAACGACAAACTACACCATTAAGAAAATTACCAACATTGCTATCCGAACGTCATATTATATCTTCTGTAGACGGAACAAAGAATGGACAGATCCTGAACTTATGACACTGTAATACTCCTGTGTTGATGTATTAATTTTTTTTTCCTTCACCAAGTAGCCATTGTAAGCTGCCTATTATCTAGCGAGGTTTACAATTGTAGTAGTTAAATGTTGTATTAATTATATGAAGTTTCCATTATTTCAATTTTTTACAGACGGTGGCCCATTCAGCTAAGCTCAGATGGCTAACGTCATTAATACAGCTAGAATTAAACAAAAGTCACTTGTCATCACATTACTTGATTTAAAAAACGCCTTTGGTGAAGTACATCATAACCTCATTCCCTCAGTTTTAAGATATCATCACATTCCGGATCACATTCAAATGCTAATTCGCAGTCTTTACTCAAATTTTCAAACTTCTATCATTACTGACTCCTTTCAAACACCCTTTATTAAAGTGGGCCGTGGTGTCCTTCAGGGGGATTGCTTGAGCCCATTAACTTTTAACTTATGCTTTAACACATTCATCCACTATATCTCTGACCAAAAATTCAAACAATTTGGATTTAGTACTAATTCCCTCCTTCCTATCCATTGGTTTCAATTTGCTGATGACGCTGCAGTTATAACTGGCTTAGAAAATGAGAACCAAATTCTTCTAAATCACTTTACAAGATGGTGTACCTGGGCAAACATGATTATTAGAGTCGATAAATGTTCGACATTCGGAATCAGAAAGTCATCTACTGCATCCATGCAGTATCTCCCAAAGTTGTTCATTAACCAGGTTACTGTCCCAACTGTGAATATTGGTAAGTCATTCAAATATTTAGGCCGCTTCTTTAATTTCGCAATGGATAACTTTGATCATTTGTCTGAAGTCTTACAGCTTGTTACTGACTTGATGAGAAAACTGGATGACATTCCTTGTCACCCGAAAAACAAACTCTTGCTATACCATCGTTTTGTTCTTTCTAAATTATCATGGCATTTCACAATTGCGGATCTGGGAAAGACATGGGTAACTGAAAACATAGATAACCTGGTTTCTAAATATATCCGTCAATGGCTAGAACTGCCGATTAGTGCCACCCTTAGCACCCTTGTTTTGTCGAAATCAAAATATGGTTTTAGCCTTGTTCTTCCTTCAACAAAATTTGCTCAATGCCAAGTAGTTTTTAGAAATGCCCTGAAGTCATCTCCTAACAATGACATAAATGCTCTTTGGTCTCGTACTAGCTCTGGTTGTAATATACAATATGATCAATATCGAAATACAAAACAAGTTCTGTCTACGTACTGGAACTCACTGTTGGCTTCGAATCCAATATACAACTAAATAGCGATCGCAAGGCTAATAAGTACCACCCTCTTTTGGTAGCCTCCAGAAATCCTTTTCGACGGTAAAATTCGTCAACCTTTCTATGAGTGCCCTTGGAATATTTGGAACTTCTTCTGAATCTCTCTTGTCAATGCTCACAGACTTGCATTTTAACGAAAAGACTAAGCAAAATGTGATACTGAAGACAATGAACATAGCAGTTAGATGCAGCTACTACATCTTTTGTAGAAGAAATAAAAGTTGGACCAACCCTGATTTGCTTGACTTTTAAAGACATGGTTGTAGTAACTCAAATTCATTTTCGTAATTGCTTTTCTTTATGTGCGTGCGTGTTGTTTTTATATATATATATATATAAAGCAGACTTGTCAATTATACACTGCCTTAATGTAGTGAGGTGTATCATTGTATGCTTAAAACATATTATTATAATCATGAAGTTTCAAAAAAAATTTCAATTTTTTACAGACGGTGGCCCATTCAGCTAAGCTGGTTTGCAAGGGGCCGTCTATTTACAAAGTAAATGATAAAATCTTACAAGAAAAAAAAAGTACATATTTTTAAAAGGTCTAAACTAAACAGTGTATGTAACTAGATATATAAAACAACTATTTACAAATAAGAGTTAAAAGATGCCAGAGATGGTGCACATTTAGCACCAGCTGAGAGACCATTCCACGATTTTGCTCCTCTGAAAGAATATCCTTTTTACCCATTATTGGTTCTTTTTAGTGGCAACTTCAAATCTCTATCAGTGTTTCTTAGGGCTCGACAAGATTGTTGAGAATTCCGAATTAGAAGTTGTCTAAGGTAATTTGGAGCAAGGTCATTGAGGGACTTATAAGTTATTAGTTTTAACTCATTTTCGTTAAGTTCGCTGATCGATCTTAGACCAAGGTTTGCTAATAGTGGTTTGGCAGGGTATCGAATGCACTGTTAGTTATCATTCTAACTGCTCTATTCTGCAGCTTTTGGAGTCTGTTTATGTAAGTTGTGCTACAACACCCCCAGACAGAGGAGCAATATCTAAAATGTGGCTCTATTATGCTTATATACAAGTTCTTCAAGATGCTCTGTGGTAAAAACTTTTTTGCATGCTTCAATACACCTAAGGCACGGGAGACCTTCCGCGAGATTGTATCCACGTGCTTTTTCCAAGTTAGATGCCTATCAATCTGAAGACCAAGATATTTTGTTTCTTTTACGTTTTGAATATTTGTGTCACGTATTTTCAAGTCTAATTCGCCTAATACCTTCTGATGTCTTTGACGAGATAAGATATTCTTGGAAACCGTTTTAACTACATTTAACGATAGCTTGTTCCCTTTAAGCCAATTGTCAAGGCGCTCACGATCCTTGTTAATGGTCTCATTCAGATGATCAAAACTAGCACCACGATAGTATAGACCAGTATCATCGGCATACATGGCAACAGTACAGCTTTCTATGACTTTAGGAAGGTCATTGATATAAATAAGGAATAAGAGAGGACCAAGACACGAGCCTTGAGGTACTCCAATGTATCCTACCGGATAGCTTTGGCATGGTTTTTTTATTTTTTTAATTTTGTTTTACTTAATTAAAACTTGTTTATCTGTGAAAGAAGGAAAACCTAACTAAAATATAAGATTTCTAAAATAATATAATATATATATGTATAAATAATTACAGTGCAATCAAAACAAGAACAGACTAAAAGAAGAGTAATTAACCCATGCAAATAATCTTGGAATCTTTCAAAGATGACTTGAAGCAATGAATAGAGGGCGCTAGTTTGATTTACAAGATCAATGTCTTCTGTCACAAGATAAATTCTTGGAATGCTAGAGTATGAGTGTTTCATGTTGCTTAGTTTTGCATAGACCCAATTGTCATCAGACACCACTAAAACCCGCGAGCTGCGCTCGCAGGCAAAAAGATCTCCGAATATTTGCAGGCACATTTTTCGTCTGGTTTTCAAAGTTTCTATTGTTCAGGCTTCTTTTCGTGTTGAGCACAATATGTTGAAATTTATGGCAATCCGTCATTGAAAGATTGACAGGTCAGGCATAAACCAGTAATCGGAATGGCAAGAGAGAAGTATTAAAGATATATTTTACCTCTCAAGAAGGCACAAGTTATTGAAAATTATCGACTTTTCCAACGAAGAATATTCGACTTTTTAGGAAAGAATCCCAAACTTTACACGCATGCATGAGTTTCCCATTTGTCTCCCAAATACCCAGTATTCTATGTGTATTCTTTTTTATAAGAACCAGTAAAGTTGAGGTTGAGGCTGGCTGTTCTTAATTTTTCCAAAATTTTCTAGCCTGAATTGTTCTTAGTTTGTTTTTAAATTATTGGGGCGTAGGTAATGTAGAAACTGGGAAATATTAGATATCTCAATTGGTTGAGAACCAATTACACAAACACTACTTCCAAGGTGACTTATCTTGCACATCAAATTTGTTCTCTAAAAAAGTTTATAAACAGTTATAAACAGACAATGTTAGCACAGTAATTCGCAAAAATCAAAGAGGAGAAGTGATAAGGCTGCCAATTCTCTTCAAGCTAACAAGGAAAGGATATAGTGGAAAGACTATGCATTGTTGTTCAAAAATATGTTTTACGACTGTTTCAGCCGCAATCTTGTTCTTAATGTGTTGTTAATGTTTCATCAAATTCCAGGCACTTGTGCTTATAAAATTGTTCTTATGAATAGAGTGTTCTCAAAAGTTCTGTATGACCAAAGTATCCCTATTTGCCTGGCGTGTCTCTTTTGGAGCACCATAGAGGAAATATTAAAACTTATCAATATTTCTAATAAAGAATGGTTGGCTTTGTTGGAAAAAATATTTTTCTTCACAAAGAGACAGGAATTTCCCACTTTTCTAAGATATGTCCTGTACAGTATGCCCACTACATTACTACAAATCCAAAGTGCCACATATTTCTTTGGTGTGTCTCCATAGTAACACCGTAAAGAAAAGCCGTAAATCGTCGAAGTTTCCAGTTTAATTAGTCTAGTCTAGTTAGAATGACCAATTTCAATGGAAAATTGTACATAACTGTGAAGGAGACAGTTTTCCTTTTTTTTCTCACATATGCCCGCACCCACTACCCCGATCCAGGGGGGCCATGCTTCCTTAAACAGTAGTATTCCCTCTTGCAAACGATTGTCGTAAGAAATGTTCAACATAATTAAAACAATAAAATGAATCAGATTCCCTCCCCAAAGCCCAGTTTTGGATCCGCCCCTACCGATATCGCACTGAATACACTCTAAGCTGCTTGTTGGTGAGTCTTGTGGAAAGTGTTCTCTGTCTACCTTCCTCTCTTTTTAGTTTCCTCCTGCTGTTCGGAATGTAACTTCACTTTGGGCAACTGTATGTTTCAAACAGCTGCTTCTGCTAGGCTCGTTGTCTTTGACTTTTTCAATGGTCATCTCTGATATCAGAGGTGATGCCATCGTAGTAGAAAGAAATATATTCCCGTGAGCCGTAAATCAAGGAATTTAAACGTCAATAAGAACATGACTCTGCAATGTGATAAATTTATTTTATTTTTTCATGTTCCTATGATGATATCAATAACTGTGGAATTTGCAAAGCTTGTTTTGCCATTGCGGGTTCCCTATGTGTCAAAAACAGTTTAATATATTGCAATGTGTTCTTCAGTGAAGCAACTTTTAGAAGATTTGCCATTGGCCTTGCAGAATTGCTTGCGATTATTTACTTAAGAGCGAAACCAATCATGCTCGATACCATTAGTGTCATAGTGATGCAATTTGTTTAGAAGTGTACCATGATCTACAATATCGAACGCTTTTTTAAATCGATAAATATAACAACGCTGACTTTACTATTGTCTACGTTTACATACCAGTCCTTAGTGGATTTGAGTAAGCATGTCACAACCAAGTGCAGGGTTCGAAAACCAGATTGAAATATGTACAGGTGTTTATTTTTGTCTAGGTGATTATAGAGCTGATCATACACTAGCTTTTCAAGAAGTCTGGACAAAACAGGAAGAGCAGAGATGGGCCTATAGTTGGACCGATCATCACGCTCTCCATTGTTAAAAATAGGTACTACTTGTGCGGTTTTCCATCTGTCAGGGAACATACCAGTATTGATAGAAAAATTGAAAATATCACAAAGAGATTGTGAAATAACTGCTGTAAATGGTACCCCCTATCAGTGGGGAAGCTAGGATGAAAAAGTTAGTCCTGCCCCTTTGGAATGAAAGGGAAAAACATAAGAGGGGGTCTCAAAAATTTTCTTAACCCTGCTGTTTTCCTGCTGTTTTGAAACACTCTATGGAAAGTACCCATTTTAAGATAATTAAAGTTGGCATATATCTCCCCCTACAGGTATAATGTAATTTGCATGATTTCACTTTTACATTGAAGATGGATTTTAGCACCATTTTTATTGAATTAAGTCATCTTCTAAATCACAGATTGTTGTTTTCAGAACTACTGTAAAACATATCCTACATAGAATTAAATCATGTATTTCACTGTTAAACAAAACATTTTAGGAGAAAATTGAATCTTATAAATATCAAATTGTAATTGCCAGGCAAACTAGTCCTCAATGGAAACTCCAATTGAGTAAAGCTCAAGTCGCAAGTCAAGGGTTTGCCTATGCTTGACTTGTCCATTTTTAAGTACAAGGAATCCCACCAGTATTTTAGCAACATAAAGGCTGGGGGCAATGAACCCGCTATCAATATTGCACAAATTCTAAAGTTCATATGCAACTTAATTCTGCAACAAAGTTTGATTGATTCAGCAAAAGATTATCCCAACATTGGCACAATCAGGGATGAATCTCCTTCTGGTTATTTATGATATGTTGGGTGTTTGGCTATTATCTGATGCTTTATATCGCAACAAGTGTTGGCAAAAAGTACCTTCAATATGCTAAAATATGATTTAACTCTACCTTGCCATTCTAAAGCCTTGAGGTTCAAAACATCTTTGCAGGCTTTTATTGTAAGACAGAACAGTGAAGCTCATTAGCTTCTCTTAAAGTCAATATTCAGAGGCAAAATATGATAATAATTAGCAATGAGGACAATTCTATTCTGCAAAGGTATTTCATAAACCAACAACCAAGGAAAAGTGGGATGGTGCTATGAAGTATTAACAATCTCAATGAATGCAAATAAACTCCATCCAGATCAGTAAATATCAGAAGCAAAATATGATATTAACAAACAATGAGGGCAATTCTATTCTGCAAATGTATTTCATAAACCAGCAAACCAAGGAAAAGTGGGATGGCACTATGAAATATTGAGACTCTCATTGCAAATATTGTTTGAGAAAAAGAAAGCAAATATGATACGGCAAATGTTACGGAATATTTCCCGGTGCAAACTTTTTGATTGGAGGGGCAAATTGGATTTGCAACTCAGTTGTTCAGCAATTTATAATTTAAGAAAGAATGCAATCTATTTATAAAGACAATTTAGCCTTCTAGGCTTATCAATAAACTTTTCAGCAATTAAGTCATTCAGCTTTTTCTTCTCCTCAAGTTCCTCCAAAATATCTTTATGTATGCTTATCCTACACAATGAGCCAAGACGCTCTTATCCGATATTGCCACGTAAATATGTCTTAACTCTACGCAAACAGGACAAAGATCGCTCAACAGAGGCACTGGAAATTGCAATGAAACCATTCATCTTCAATAGCTTCACTACCTCTGGCAAACAGTCCTGTAGGTTGAACTTATATATGTATTCCAGTAACTCTGATGCATTCTCTTAGTGGAAGTCTCTGTCCTTATAGATAAATAGCAACTGACTTTTAAGATCAGGAAAAGTGAAAAGAGGACCATAACTGGTCACCAACTTGTTAAGTTTAGTTGATGGAACTTTATTCTTCCACATTGAGAAGAAATTTGGGTTAACCAAATCTAAAAATTCAAAATTTTCAATATCTGAAAATCTATCACTCAAGATAAAAACCATACAGTTCAATAGCTGGAGATAAATGTCCTTTTAGTTGTGCTTCCTATCAGATCTGGATGAGGGATGTCCAACAAGGTCTACAGTAGATTGATAAGTCTCAGTAAATGTCTCATCGATGCTCATATCAATGAGATACCTTGAAAAATTAATGATCTTAGAAGCTCCATAGCTAAATTCAATCCTCCTGTCTTGGAGCACGTTAGAAAAAATTGATGATTGCTCAGAAATCTTATTGAAAACAAAAACTAGGAAGCAAAACAAGAAACTATTTAGATATTGTAATAAGCCAGATGCTTGTGTCAGAGACCCATCATCCCAGCTTTGTGGGTTATCAACAATGCTCTCCAGAACAAGCAACAAAGAATTGTATTTATTAAAGATAACACTGATGGGTCTTGAACAGTAGCACCACCTGGCATCCCCAGGACGAGGAACCTTAATGTCTTGTGAACGAAAGAGATCTTTTCTTCTAGCACTAATACTGGTGAAAGTACTAAATGCACTGATATTTGCAAAAAAACCTTTACAGAAGGAAGAGTAGATGCACTTTGGCATAAAACCAAGCTCGATCTATACGCAGCACAATGAAAGAAAAATGCAAATGGGTATTCCTGACGATGAGAGTTTGCAAACCACCAATTTGCCCAGACATAACAGAAGCTCCATCATGTCTGTATTTTCAATTTTTCCTTCAAAAATTCTCCGTATCTCGAAAGGATAGATCTAACAACATCACTAATGGCAACTGCAGATCTATCAGAACTAACATCAAAAAGTTTCAGAAACCTCTCATATATTTCACCTCCCCTATCCAAACGAATAATGACACTGAGCTGCTCCTTAGTAGAAACATCGGTTGTTTCATCTACCTGAATGCTCAAGAATCTGCAATTTTCAGTTTCCTTGTCAATCTGATCTTGGATGACAGAATCTATGCATTCAATGAGATCATTTTGAATCTCTGAAGAAACACCAGTAAAAACACCAGAATGTACCCTTTCACCTTCTGGCAACTCCCTATGGAGAAGACGTTCAAAGACAGAATCCAACTTTGCAAAGCATTCAAGTAGCTCCCTATAATTTCCCTTATTAAGGCTATCGTTAGATTCATCGTGAACCCTAAAGGCTAATTCTTGTTTGCTTAAGAATAAAACAGCTTCAGAAATGGCTTTAAGCGTCTCCCTGTTCTGCCTTACCTGCTCATTATGGCGCTGCACCTCTTCTCTTCTCGCTCTTGAGAATAGAATATCGACCCTTTCTGTCGCATCAAAGGTCTTCCATTTCTTATAGGCCTCCAAATGGTAGTTCGATTGCTCATGGTTTCTGCAATCGGAAAGAAAACTACGCATATCAGCACATCCTTTTCTTGTCCACGTTTGCGATTTTCCTTGAGCAAACAAAAGGCACGGCCAGCAAAACAATCTTTGTAAGTTTGTTGAGCCACAAAGCCATTCTTTCTTCGCATACCAGTCGTCCTGAAACTGGCGATTGGCAGTTCTAACCCCTAGTTTTGGCTGGAGCATCTTATGCTGCAAGATCTCTTTCTGCTCACCAACAGTTCTTGTACTGACTGATTTCTCTATAAGCTCACAAATAATGTCTTCAGCTCCTCGGCTACTTTCTTCGGCCATTTCGAAAACTTAGAACTACTATCCACAGCTACAACGTAAGTTCAAACCGTGTTTTTGACCGTTACAAGCGTCCTACATGTCAAAGTATGCAGGAGCTGTCATCATGAAAGCTTCTTAGGCAATCACTTGTTAAGCCCTTCAGCCAATCAAAACGTTCAATTCCAGCGCAGCTCCATGACATCGCAGCAGCAATACCGTCCTAGCTCCTACCAGGAGAATGTGACATAATAACCAATTAAAAATGATTTCATAAATGGTAAAACAAAAGCTGTCTTGAATGAGTTCGCTATGAAAGAACGAGCTAACGGGTTGGGAAGCGTTACCTTCGCTTAAAAATGAAATTTTTGCCACTTTTTAAAATATTTAATTTCATTGATATATTTTAGTCCTGCCGGGAAAGACAGGCAGGACCTCTAACTTCGCCACTGCCCCTTATCCGATAGAAAAATCGCGGCGCGATGATAGCTATCCGATGTGATGTAAATGGGACCTAAGAGCGAATTAGCGAATTATCGAAACGAATAGACATCTGAGAAATAAAGTGTTCTCTCATATTTGCTGTTACTATGACGCCATGTCTCTATCGTTTAATTTTCTTTGTAGTTCGCTTTTATTGTGAACTCAACCTTACCTAATGCCAGTTTTACCGTGTTGATTCCCTCCCTCTCCCTCCTTTTGCTCAGTATCAAAGCCCCCTATGTAAATTAGATAATGCTATACCAATTCAGGGTACCTTCCCTCCCTGTTAGGGACGTTACACAACGGGTTGAATGATCCTAAAGCTTTTACGATTAACTTATTTCATAACAACGAGTTGCAATGCAATGAAACTAATTTGAATTTCAAGATGCTAGGCCTGCTGCTGCAGCTGGAAACTGCAGTCGTGTGAGTGTAGGAGAAGAAAACTTGAAAATGTCTTCCTAATATTTTTCAATATGAGAGAACTATATATAGATCTTGAACCTACTGAGAAAGATAGCTCTCTATTACCCCCTTTTTCATACCCCGATTAATTTATGCCCCCTTGATACGCTATTAGGTTTTTCATGCTTATCTTTTTCATTCTCTAAATTGGTGTTTTTTGGCATTGACAGTGTCCTGACTACGGGTTCTTGTGGGAAGAGCCACAGAATATAAAGATGTACTGTACAAAATGTAAAAAGTATACTTGCTTTTTATGCAAGGAAAAGGTGAGATTTATTCCTAATGCTTTGTATTGAATTATATTTTAATTTCAAAATAATTTATCGAACTCTCTCTAGCGTGATTTGGCTTGCTAGATTCTGTGCAATCTGTAAAAGGGAATTCACGTGTTTGTCATGAAGTTTGTTCGTCCTAGTGCTTAAGTTTGTTTTTAGCTATGTTTCATGTTTTTCAGCGTGCATATTGTGTATTGTTTTTGTTGATTGGCGTGCATGCATGCATGATCAGCGTGCATGTTTTGTATTCTTTTTATTGATCGGCATGCATGCATGCCTGATATGCATGCATGTTCTGTATTCCTTTTTAGTTGTGGATCATATTGCCATTGGAGTTCGTTGTTATTTCAAATTGCAGTAGTAGACCCAGAGCCGCCAAGAGAGTTGAGAGATTAAGGGGCAAAATAGACCCCTTGCTAGGGAGGCTAGTAGAATGGACGGTCTGGAAATCAACCCTGGAATGTTACTGCCGGTCTTACCCGTAGAATGTGAGGCCCAGGAGCTTATTAAGCTGCTCTTGTTTTGTAAGAACACGAGCCTGAAGGTTGGTGGAAAATTAACACTAAGTTAAGACTAAGGCTGAGCCTGTAGTTTTGTCGTAAAATTTGGTTTTTAGAAAACGATACAGAAGCTTTCCACTAGCAAATAGACATGAAATTCCCTTTCCTTGTTAACCTGAGGAGAATTGACAGCTTTGAAACTTTTTTCTTTGATTTTCGCAAATTAGTTGCTCCTAGCGAAACTGGATACTGTGCTCACATTGCCTATTTATAAATTTTTATAAACTTTTTTCAATAAAAATCAATAATAAGTCAGTGTTGTCTTTTATATTACCGATCTGTTTTTCTAAATGGCCTACACGCTACTAATTTAGAAATAAATTAAGATCAATTGAGCCTCAAGATTTGGAAAATTAAGAACAGCCAGATTGAACCTTCAATTTTACCGGTTCTTATAAAACAGGAATAGTATATAATTTTAATCATTTTCGCTAGCCGCTTCTTTCCTGCTGTAGAATGTTTATCTTTCTTGTGTTCTATATGTAGATCTGTGCAGTTCTATAAGAAACTTAGAATTTGGTCTACCTAGTTATATAAGAAACTGAGATCATTGCTCCGCAAGTAACGTATTTTTAATACTTGTCTTGTCAAACTTATCTCGTTAGATAGCAAATTCTCGACAGCTTTTTAAGTCTAAAGTAGTGTTTTTACCATAAAATAATTACTGTTCAGTGGACTTCCAAGGCAATTACCGAGCCAGAGGGGCTGGGCCCCCTAAGGCTACAGTTATGGGGCTGTACCCTCCTTTTCCACGCTTTCCTTCTACACCTCTGGCTCTGTGTTTTCCAAATTTTCATTGTCAAACAGTATCTAATGACAGTCAAAGAGTTCTCCACAGGTTTGCCAGTAGACTATCAATGACTTGAATGATTTCCATTTACAGTTAAAAGGCTTCACTGATCT
>OLMO02000006.1:17117169-17131609 GCA_900291935.2 Cassiopea xamachana
TATATATATATATATATATATATATATATATATATATATATATATATATATATATATTTATAGTGTAGCCTGAGGAGTCTGCTTGAACTGACGAGACTAGTAGCAAGCAACATTAATAGTTAGTCTCAAAGATTTGTTCATTGCTCATATGTATATATGTATGTATGCATGCATGTATATACTTATCTATTTATTTATTTATTTATTAACATAGTACAGATATAAGCTATATTACAACAATGCTAGTTTTAATTAATTACAGTGTACTAATATGTGCCAAAAGACGGATTAAAATAGAACAAAACCTCAAAAATGTATATAGAGAACAGGCAAATGCAAATGGTGCTATGCAATCATGGTCTTTGGCTTTGCTTTAAAGGTTGGAAAGTCATTAGCTGTTCTACAGTCATTTAGCAGTGAGTTCCAAACCGTTGTCCTCCTATATGCAAAGCTGTTTTGCCCAAATTTCGTTTACATTCTAGGAAGTCTTAGATTTAAACTGGAATTATGAAGCGTTCTATTTGTCACCACAGATATACTGTTGAAAAGACCGGACAATTATTGTGGCGTTTGGCCATTTATTGCTTTGTAAGCCATGCTCGCAGACTCTTGACGAATCATTTCAGCAATGCTAGATAAACTTAGTTCTCCAAGACTGTAGGCCTATTCTGTTAGTCTGAAGTCGTCTTTCTATCAGCTTCTAGCTGAATATGAAATCAAATTTGATAATTTTTTCGAAATATCCCCATTTTCTTTCTTTCAATCACCCTATTTATTCCAGTCTCGCCAATTATTTTTTCTAGTAATCTCGCTATTCGAGAGAAGCAGATTCAAATTTTTGATGTTGATAAACATGCGCGAATATTAAAATGAAATGAAGTAAACCATCCGAGTATCATTTGGCGACGCGAATTTTAGCCACTTGATCTGTATTCTATGTTTAATGCTAAATAACATTAGTTTTGTTTAGTGAGCCTGAGTTTCATTCCTTGTTAGATGTCTTGTTTCCTGGAATGTGACAACAGGGACTGTCGGATCTGCGATGAATGTTTCGCAATGCATGTCACAACGAAAATTGAGCATATATGGAAGATAGTCTGCCCCATGTGTAACAAGCCGAAACAACTGGATGAGGACAATACAATTCTTCATTTTCAACATCTCAGCCATAAAGTAAGGACATTTTAAACTACTCTGTTCAAGTTTTTTTCTATAGAAAGGTACGATCTTGGACAAAGATTATGATACAGACGTCAGTTTTCACAAAACGTTGCATTGCTTTTGCATGTCCCCCCTCCCCCTCCCCCTCACTCATTGTTGACTAAATAGCATGGAGTTGTTTCCCTACCATTCAACATAGATCTAAGAGGGGAGAGGGGTCTCCATTACTCCTTTTCTAAGGTGGAGTTGAGAATTCGTTAGTTCTACCTCAATTTTTGTCGTTGTCTCAATATATTTTGTCCAAGATTGTAGCTCTTTGCTTTCTGCCTTGATGTCTTTAAGTGTTTTGTCAAATCCAGCCTTAAATTTCTCTTAAAATTGCATTTAATTTACAGTTTATTATAGAACAACCTCGTAAAAATTAAATAGAGTGTGTCAGGTATTCCTGGTTTCTTATCTATGAAGGCAGACTTCTCACTTGCGAACTGCCTTTGCATAGCGAGATACGTACACGTTTTTTTTTAGAAGAAACCACTTTATAAGCAAGCTAATACTAGACAGCCAAACATTTAAGAAGCTCTTAGAACTACAACGAGAGAGCTAAGAATCTTTTGACGAATAGCACATTTAAATCGTTACCTGGTTCAACGCAAAGCTGTACCAAAACAATAAGAATGTGACATTGCTTTAGAATTTAGCTGGTACTGACGGATTCTTTTGTTGCAGGACAAATAGTTTGCTACATTCACGTTCTGCGTACACTTTCACAGCAATTCAGTTCGCTAAATTTACAAGCTTTTAAGAAACTTTAGAATTAAAATGTTCCAGAGATTAAGAACCTTTTAGTACTAGGCTTTGAGTTGGGTTTCTTACAAAACGAGCATGCAATTTTGTGCAACACTTTACAACCAACTTAGGATGTTGGTAAAATCTTTAGTTTTTTAACTTTTAACCAAAATTTGACCTTATGTTGCTTTACAGTTGCTTTATTTTTTCAAACATTTATCAGTAATTATACACCAGGAAGGAAAACCGAGAGAAAACGATATTTTCATGATACTTCATTTGCTCAGTCTGTCTGAGCAGCGAATTATGTCATCCTACGCCAATGGAAGAAGTTTATAGATTTTTTTCGCTGGTCGATGTTATTATTCTCAATAACTTCTCCAAACTCACCAAACACAGTTTTGCGTTGTTTGGTAGCCAAGAAGAACAGTGGACATGAGATTCGTTTAGTCTTAGAGAGCAGAGTCCAGAAAACAGTCAAACCTTCCTCCGGCAGTAACTTCTTTACGTATAACCTTCCTCATTATACAGCATCGATGTGAAGTTTCCCATATTGTCCCTATATTTTCCTCATGCCAAATCACCTGATTTACTTACATCAGAATTTTCCTTAAGGGAGATGTTGCTATAAAATGTAGCAAACCTTCCTCCAGCTTACGCCTTGGAGCCGTGGCTTTTTCTGGACTCTAATAGAAAGCATAAAATTTGTCTTTTCTATTTAGATAAAACAATTGGTTGAAAAAGAATGGCTCCCTAAGAATATTCAAGACATATTTGAGGAAAAGCTACGAGATTTCAGTGTCAAAGATGATCCAAATTTCAGATGGTGTGCTCACGTAAGACATCATTTGAATTGCCATTTACAACGCTCTGTTTTCTCAAATGTCTATAAAACATACCGTATTATAGTCTCTCCGTACTGTTTTAGGACGACCGACAATGTTAATCTTCCTTTAGGAAGGCAAGCGGAAGAGATCTTTTTATAGGCACATATTTGTTTGGAATTTGGTTGGGGTCATTTACCTGTTGGGGGTGTTCACACTAAGGCCCCATTCACACTATATCAGTTGCTATCGTCGCGTTGCGTCATGGAATGATCTCTGTCGGATAGGGCGATCGTTTATACTATACCGGATAGCGTTACAACAATACGACGTGACTTTCATATCACCTACAGAGCGAAGTGCGGAGCGTTTGCTACCGGATAGCGTTGGCATGGTTTTTTTATGTTTTTAAATTTTGTTTTATTTATTTAACACTTGTTTATAGAGGGTAGAATGCAGTAGCATGGTTTGCAATTAGCCCTTTGAAATTTGCAATTAGTATTCTTTTTTACAAGAACCAGTAAAGTTGAGGTTGAGACTGGCTGTTCTTAATGTTTCCGAAATTTTCTAGGCTGAATTGTTCTTAGTTTGTTCTTAACTTATTGGGGCGTAGGTAATGTAGACATTAGGCAATGTACTGGGAAATATTAGATATCTCAATTGGTTGAAAACCCATTACACAAACATTACTTCCAAGGTGACTTATCTTGCATATCAAATTTGTTCTCTAAACAAGTTTATAAACAGTTATAAACAGACAATGTAAGCACAGTATTTAGTTTCGCTAGGAACAACTAATTCGCAAAAATCAAAGAGGAGGAGTGATAAGGCTGTCAATTCTCTTCAAGCTAACGAGGAAAGGATATTGTGGAAAGATTATGCATTGTTGCTCAAAAATATGTTTTACGACTGTTTCAGCCGCAAGCTTGTTCTTAATATGTTGTTAATGTTTCATCAAATTCCAGGCACTTGTGCCTATAAAATTGCTCTTTAGAATAGAGTGATCTCAAAAGTTCTGTATGACCAAAGTATCCCTATTTGCCTGGCGTGTCTCCCTTGGAGCACTATAGAGGAAATAGTAAAACTTATCAATATTTCTAATGAAGAATGGTTGGCTTTCTTGGAAAAAATATTTTGCTTCACAAGGAGACAGGAATTTCCCACTTTTCTAAGATATGTCCTGTACAGTATGCCCACTACATTACTACAAATCCTAAGTGCCACATATTTCTTTGGTGTGTCTCCATAGTAACACCATAAAGAAAAGCCGTAAATCGTCCAAGTCTCCAGTTTAATTAGTCTAGTCTAGTTAGAATGACCAATTTCAATGGAAAATTGTACATAAATGTGAAGGAGACAGTTTTCCTTATTTTTTCTCACATATGCCCGCACCCACTACCCCGATCCAGAGGGGCCATGCTTCCTCAAACAGTAGTATTCCCTCTAGCAAACAATTGTCCTAAGAAATATTCTACATAAAAACAATAAAATGAATGAGATGCCTTCCCCAAAGCCCAGCTTTGGATCCGCCCCTACCGGTATCGCACTGAATACATTCTAAGCTGCTTGTTGGTGAGTCTTGTGGAAAGTCTTCTCTGTCTACCTTCCTCGCTTTTTAGTTTCCTCCTGCTGTTCGGAATGTAACTGCACTTTGGGCAACTGTATGTTTCAAACAGCTGCTTCTGCCAGGCTCGTTGTCTTCGACCCGTTCAATGTTCACCTCTGATGTCAGAGGTGATGCCATCGCAGTGGAAAGAAATATTCCCGTGAGTCGCAAATCAAGGAATTTAAACGTCAATAAGAACATGACTCTGCAATGAGATGAATTTAGTTTTTCATGTTCATATGATGAATATCAGTAACTTTGGAATTAGCAAAACTTGTTTTGCCATTGGGGGTTCCCTATAAGTGTCAAAAACGGTTGAATGTATTGGAATGTGTTCCTCATTGAAGCAACTTTTTTAAATAAAACTAAAACATAAGTAGAAGCACACCAGTGATTTCCCTATACCTTTCTATCAGTTAAATCATTTTATACTTGCAGGCACATTTTGTGCTCAGCTGTGCGCTTGCAGGCACAAAATATTTTTAATGAGCTCTGATTATTATGGCTTGAGTTTTGGCAACGTTCAATGACAGCTGGTTACCTTGCAGCCATCGGTTAAGGCGTGAAAGTTCTGAGTTGACAACGGCAACTAAGTCTTTCATGTTGTCAGATGAGTAACTGATAGTAGTATCATCAGCATACACAGTGGCATGGGCTTCACTTAGTGCAATAGATAAATCGTTGATGTATAACAAGAAAAGGAGAGGCCCAAGACACGAGCCCTGTGGGACTCCAGTTTCAATAGATTGAATTGTAGAAGATTCGCCATTGACCTTGCAGAATTGCTGGCAGTTATTTAGATAAGAGCGAAACCAATCATGCTCGATACCATTAATGCCATAGTGATGCAATTTGCCTTGATGTATACCATGATCTACAATATCAAACGAATTTTTGAAATCGTTAAATATAACAGCGCTGACTTTACTATTGTGTATGATTACATACCAGTCATTAGTGGATTTTAGTTAGCATGTCACAACGGAGTGCAGGGTTCGAAAACCAGATTGAAATTGTACAGGCGTTTAATTTTGTCTATGTGACTATAGAGCTGATCATCACACTCTCCATTTTTAAAAATAGGTACTACTCTTGCTGTTTTCCAACTGTCAGGGAACATACCAGTATTTATAGAAAAATTGAAAATATCACAAATAGATTGTGAAATAACTGGTGTAAATGGTACCCCCTATCAGTGGTGAAGCTAGGATGAAAAAGTTAGTCCTGCCCCTTTGGAATGAAAGGAAAAACGTAAGAGGGGGCCTCAAAAATTTTCTTAACCCTATTGTTTTGAAGCACTTTATGGAAAGTACCCATTTTAAGATAATTAAAGTTGACATATATCTCCCCCTACAGGTATAATGTAATTTGCATGATTTCACTTTTACATTGAAGATAGATTTTAGCACCATTTTTATTGACTTAATTCCTCTTCTAAATCACAGATTGTTGTTTTCAGAACTGCTGTAAAACATCCTACATAGAATTAAATCATATATTTCACTGTTAAACAAAACATTTTAGGATACAAATTTAATCTTCTGAATATCAAATTGTAATTGCCAGGCAAACTAGTCCTCAATGGGAACTCCAATTGAGTTAAGCTCAAGTCGCAAGTCAAGGGTTTGCCTATGCTTGACTTGTCCATTTTTAAGTAGAAGGAATCCCACCAGTATTTTAGCAACATAAAGGCTGGGGGCAATGAAACCGCTATCAATATTGCACAAATTCTAAAGTTCATATGCAAGTTAATTCTGCAACAAAGTTTGATTGATTCAGCAAAAGAGTATCCCAACATTGGCACAATCAGGGATAAATCTTCTTCTGGTTATTTATGATCTGTTGGTTGTTTGGCTATCATCTGATGCTTTATATTGCAACAAGTGTTGGCAAAAAGTACCTTCAGTATGCTAAAATATGATTTAACTCTCCCTTGCCATTCTAAAGCCTTGAGGCTCAAAACATCTTTGCAGGCTTTTATTGTAATGCAGAACAGTGAGACTCATTAGCTTCTCTTAAAACCAATATTCAGAAGCAAAATATGATAATAATAAGCATTGAGGACAATTCCATGCTGCAAATGTATTTCATAAACCAACAACCAAGGAAAAGTGGGATCGTGCTATGAAAATATTAACAATCTCAATGAATGCAAATCAATTCCATCCAGATCAGTAAATATTTAGAAGCAAAGTATGATAATAACAAACAATGAGGACAATTCTATTCTGCAAATGTATTTCATAAACCAACAACCAAGGAAAAGTGGAATGGTGCTATGAAATATTGAGACTCTCATTGCAAATATTGTTTGAGAAAAGGACAGCAAATATGATACGGCAAATGTTACGGAATATTTCCCGGTGCAAAATTTTTGCTTGGAGAGGCAAATTAGACTTTTAACTCAGTTGTTCAGTAATTTACAATGTAAGAAAGAATGCAATCTATTTATAAAGAAAACTTAGCCTTCTAGGCTTATCAATAAACTTTTCAGCAATTATGTCATGCAGCTTTTTCTTCTCCTCAAGTTCCTTCAAAATATCTTTATGTATGCTTATCCTACACAATGAGCCAAGACACTCTTGTCCCATATTGCCACGTAAATATGTCTTAACTCTACGCAAACAGGAAAAAGATCGCTCAACAGATGTACTGGAAATTGCAATGACACCATTCATCTTCAATAGCTTCGCTACCTCTGGCAAACAGTCCTGTAGGTTGAACTTATATATGTATAACAGTAACTCTGATGCATTCTCCTTGTGGAAGTCTCTGTCCTTATAGATAAATAGTAACTGACTTTCAAGATCAGGAAAAGTGAAAAGAGGACCATAACTGGTCATCAACTTGTTAAGTTTAGTTGATGGAACTTTATTCTTCCACATTGAGAAAAAATTTGGGTTAACCAAATCCAAAAATTCAAAAAATTTTCAATATCTGAAAATCTATCACTCAACATAAAAACCATACAGTTCAATAGCTGGAGATAAATGTCATTATAGTTGTGCTTCCTATCAGATCTGGATGAGGGATGTTCAACAAGGTCAACAGTAGATTGATAAATCTCAGTAAATGTCTCATCATTGCACATGTCAATGAGATACCTTGAAAAATTAATGATCTTAGAAGCTCCATAGCTAAATTCAATCCTCCTGTCTTGGAGCACGGTAAACACAATTGATGATTGCTCAAAAATCTTACTGAAAACAAAAGGTAGGAAGCAAAACAAGAAACTATTTAGATATTTTAATAAGCCAGTTGCTTGTGTCAGAGACCCATCATCCCAGCTTTGTGGGTTATCAACAATGCTCTCCAGAATAAGCAACAAAGTATTGTATTTATTAAAGATAACATTGATGGTTCTTGAATGGTAGTACCACCTGGTATCCCCAGGATGAGGAACCTCAATGCCTTCTGAACGAAAGAGATCTTTTCTTCTAGCACTAAGACTGGTGAAAGTACTAAATGCACTGATATTTGCAAAAAAAACCTTTACAGAAGGACGATTAGATGCACTTTGGCATAAAAACAAGTTCAATCTATGCGCAGCACAATGAAAGAAAAATGCAAATGGATATTCCTGATGAATGAGAGTTTGCAAACCACCAATTTGCCCAGACATAACAGAGGCTCCATCATATGTCTGCATTATCAATTTTTCCTTCAAAGATTCTCCATATCTCGAAAGGATAGATCTAACAACATAACTAATGGCAACTGCAGATCTATCAGAACTAACATCAAAAAGATTCAGAAACCTCTCAACTATTTCACCTCCCCTATCCAAACAAATGATGACACTGAGCTGCTCCTTAGTAGAAACATCAGTTATTTCATCTACCTGAATGTCCAAGAATCTGCAATTCTCAATGTCCTTGTCAATCTGATCTTTCATGACAGAATCTATTCATTCAATGAGATAATTTTGAATCTCTGAAGAAACACCAGTAAAAACACCAGATTGTACCCTTTCACCTTCTGGCAACTCCCTATGGAGACGACGTTCAAAGATAGAATCAAATTTTGCAAAGCATTCTTGTAGCTCCCTATAATTTCCCTTATTAAGGTTATCGCTAGATTCATCGTGACCGCTAAAGGCTAATTCTTGTTTGCTTAAGAATAAAACACTCTCAGAAATGGTTTTAAGCGTCTCCCTGTTCTGCCTTACCTGCTCATTATGGCGCTGCACCTCTTCTCTTCTCGCTCTTGAGAATAGAATAACGACCCTTTCTGTCGCGTCAAATGTCTTCCACTTCTTACAGGCCTCCAAATGGCAGTTCCATCGCTCATGTTTTCTGCAATCGGAAAGAAATCTACGCATATCGGCATATCCTTTTCTTGTCCACGTTTGCAATTTTCCTGGAGCAAGCAAAAGGCACGGCCAGCAAAACAATCTTTGTAAGTTTGTTGAGCCACAAAGCCATTCTTTCTTCGCATACCAGTCGTCCTGAAACTGGTGATTGGCAGTTCTAGCCCCTAGTTTTGGCTGGGGGCATCTTATGCTGCAAGATCTCTTTCTGCTCACCAACAGTTCTTACACTGAATGATTTTTCAATAAGCTCACAAATAATGTCTTCAGCTCCTCGGCTGCTTTCTTCGGCCATTTCGAAAATTTAGAACTACTATCCACAGCTACAACGTAAGTTCAAACCGTGTTTTTGACCGTTACAAGCGTCCTACATGTCAAAGTATGCAGGAGCTGTCTTCACAAAAGCTTCTAAGGCAATCACTTGTTAAGCCCTTCAGCCAATTGAAATGTTCAATTCCAGCGCAGCTCCATGACATCGCAGCAGCAATACCGCCCTAGCTCCTACAAGAAGAATGTGGCAGGAGAACGGTTGCTTTTTTCCATTGTGAGGTAGTACAGGCACAAAGACGTGCTGAAATACTCTTTTGCTTCAGCTTCTACCAGCTCCTGCCATCTCAGATGGTAGGAGTTGAGTTCAAAACAAAGGTATTCTTTGATAACCAATTAAAAATGATTTCATAAATGGTAAAACAAAAGCTGTGATGAATGAGTTCGTTATGAAAGAACGAGCTAACGGTTTGGGAAGTGTTACCTTCGCTTGAAAATTAAATTTTAGCCACTTTTTAAAAAATTTAACTTTATTTAAATATTTTAGTCCTGCCGGGCTGGACAGGTAGGACCTCTAACTTTGCCACTGCCCCTATCCGACGATAGAAAAATCGCGGCGCGACGGTAGCTATCCGGTGTCTTGTAAACGGGGCCTAAGAGCGAAATAGCGAATTATCGAAGCGAATAGATGGATATCTGAGAAGTAAAGTGTTCTCTCAAATTTGCTGTTACGTTACTATGACGCCATGTCTCTATTGTTTAATTTTCTTTTTTGTTCGCTTTTAGTGTGAACCCAGCCTTACCTAATGCCAGTTTTACCATGTTGAGACCCTCCCTCCCCCTCCTTTTGCTCAGTATCAAAGCCCCCCATGTAAATTAGATAATGCTGCACCAATTCAGGGTATCTTCCCTCCCTATTAGGAACGGTACACAACGGGTGAATGATCCTAAAGCTTTTACGATTCACTTCTTTCATAACACCGAGTTGCATTGCAATGAAACTAATTTGAAAAGATGCTAGGCCTGCTGCTGCGGCTGGAAACTGCAGCCGTGTGAGTGTAGGAGAGGAAAACTTGAAATGTCTTCCTAATATTTTTCAATATGAGAGAACTATATGTAGATCTTGAACCTACTGAAACAGATAGCTCTCTATTACCCCATTTTTGATGCCCCAGTTAATTTATGCCCCCTTCATACGCTATTAGGTTTTCATGCTTTTATGCTTATCTTTTTCATTCTCTAAATTGGTGTTTTTTGGCATTGACAGTGTCCTGAATACGGGTTCTTGTGGGAAGAGCCACAGAATATAAAGATGTACTGTACAAAATGTAAAAAGTATACTTGCTTTTTATGCAAGGAAAAGGTCAGACTTATTCCTAATGCTTTGCATTGAATTATATTTTAATTTCAAAATAATTTATCGCACTCTCTCTAGCGTGATTTGGCTTGCTAGAATCTGTGCAATCTGTAAAAGGGAATTCAAGTTTTTGTCATAAAGCTTTTGTTCGTCCTAGTGCTCAAGTTTGTTTTTAGCTATGTTTGATGTTTTTCAGCCTGCATGTTGTGTATTGCTTTTGTTGATTGGCGTGCATGCATGAGTGTTCAGCATGCATGTTTTGTATTCTTTTTATTGATTGGCATGCATGCATGGCTGATCTGCATCCACTGTTGTTTTGTATATTACCGTTCTGTTTTTCGAAATGGCCTACACGCTACTAATTTAGAAATAAATTGAGCCTCAAAAAAATTTGGAAAAATTAAGAACAGCCAGATTGAACCTTCACTTTTACGGGTTCTTATAAAAAGGGAAGAGTATATAATTTTAATCATTTTTTCAATACGCTTCTTTCCTGCTGTAGAGTGTTTATCTTTCTTCTGTTCTATATGTAGATTTGTGCAGTTTTATAAGAAATTTAGAAGTTGGTCTACCTAGTTATATAAGAAACTGAGATCATTACTCCGCAAGTAACGTATTTTGAATGCTTGTCTTGTCAAATGTATCTTATTAGATAGCAATTTCTCGACAGCCTTTTAAGTCTAAAGTAGTGTTTTTACCATAAAATAATTACTATTCAGTGCTTGACTTACAAGGCAATTACTGAGCCAGGGGGGCTGGGTCCCCTCAGGCTACAGCTAGGGGACTGTACCCTCCTTTTCCGCACTTCCCTTCTACGCCATTGGCTCTGTGTATTCGAAATTTTCAATAGCAAACAGTATCTAATGACAATCAAAGTGTTCTCCACAGTTTTGCCAGTAGATTGTCAATGACTTGAATGATTTCGATTTATAGTTAAAAGGCTTCACTAATCTTTGTTTCAATTCAGTTTATAACAGCTAACAAAAGTGTAATTAAACTATAACTGAAATTTGTAGAAAATGTCTGAGTTTGATTAGCTGCAAGCTGTAATTGCATTGTTTTCAACCCCTGCTGCATTTATTTTTCAAAAATTGGCCCTCTTGTTTATCCAGATTTCTGCATAATCCAGGCTTTTTTCCTTACTTTCGATCGAAATGTAAACCAGCCAAATGCAAATAACCTGCTTTCAAGATTTTTATAGGTAGAGTTTAGAGTAGTACATGTTATGAAGTTTGTTTTTATGTTAACTTTAATTTCTTTTTATTTTGTTTATAGTGTCATTTTAAATTTCATTGCGATTTTGATTCTAATTTTAGTGGGAGGACCAGCACGCAGGAATTAGTTGCGAAGAATTTAGAAACTGGAAAATTGCAAATGACCCAGAGAATCAAATACATGGACTGCAGAATCACTTAGCAGAAAATGGAATCAGTAAGGAATTCTTTTATATGTCATTTAGAAAAGTCGAGTCAGTAGAGAATTCTTTCCTTTGTTGTTTCCATATTCAGTTTAGGAATTTTCAAGTCTCTTTCACACTCAGCACAGTCCTGGGCAATAAACACTTCATGCCTGGAACACGTGGGATTGCATACAATTATGGTGGACACTTTTGGATTGCTTGAGAATAGTTACAGTTACAATGTTCAACTGTTCAGCTATTGCTTTGTTTTGTGATACAGTAGGATATCTACAAATATGTGAATACATTTCTTTGATTTTCAGGCCAAGTTGAACCTTTAGTGCTTAAGAATGATTTTAAGAATATTCTTTGGCTCAGAATTAAAATATTCAACACATATTAAGTTTTGTTTTAAAATATAGAGTGTACTATGATTTTTAGAGAAAGCTTTTTTTAGTGCAATGATTGCTTAGATTTATCTTTTTAGCTTGTCCTAAATGTAAATTTCGTTATGATTTGGCACGTGGTGGATGTATACACTTCACCTGCAGGCAATGCAACTTTCAGTTTTGTGGAGATTGCTATGGGGAGTTTTTTGCAGCTGGTGTAAGTTTGTTTATATGATTTTTCAGCATCCTGTGCTGTATGTTCGAAAATATCTATGCCAGGTGCCTGCCAAATCATAGAAATGTCAAGGAAATGATTTGTGCTTTAAAAATATTAGGGAAAAATCATGGAATTCGGTTAATGCTAAAGACAATCAGGGAAATGTTTGTTTTTGCTTGTTCAATCAGTCGATTTCATAAAATGGTAACAAATTATGCCCATAATGAATTTGTTGGTTTTCATTTTCCATGATGGAAATAGAGCACACCTCGTTCAAATAAGCAAAAGTTTGCTTAAATAGCCTTGGGTTGTGATAAGCATAGTATGTGATATTTACCCTAGGCCTATATTGAATCAGGGAAGGCATGGTAGAATTCAAGTAAATATCAGGGAAATATCAGAGAGAACGACTTCCCTGATTTGACAGACATCCTGCTATAAGCTCCGAAATGATATCGTTTTTACTTGAGTGTTACCCTCTCAATTGTTTGCCAATCAAAATTTTCAATTAGCAGCACGGATGAGGATGTAAAACTATCATCGTTAATTGTTCTTGCTTTCCGACTTTGGATCTTCTACATGCGGTTTTTTTGTGTTGAGTTACAGTATCCCCAACCAGAGTGACAATTACCCAAATATGACTCCACAATGCTTCTTGCAAGTTATTTAAGCAATCACATTCTGAAAACACAGCTGTCTATCATAAGTGCATTAATTTCTTGCCAAAAGTTAAGAAATTTGATATAGTACTTAGTCCATAGCATAGCATCACTACTCCCGTAGTTTTTATTCACAAAGAAAAGCCTACAACAAAGAGTTACATGCAACATTACCTACCTACCTACATATCCATCCAACTTCTTGGCAGCTAAGCTATTGCAACTAGTCCTCTACTGTTCTGATTCCATATTCAATTAGAATAGATCATTGGTGAAGACAGATTGAAATGTGATTAGCATGGTATGTCTTCCGATGTTGTGGTCAGCTATGCAGCTTCCACTACTGTTCTGTTTTGTTGATTGTACGCTCAGTTAAAATAGATCATGCGGTTTGTAAAGCCTAGTTCACATATAGCCGTAATTGCCTGCGACTGCCGCAGGTACATGTGCCGCAGGCTGCCTCAGGCGATATATTCACAAATACATTCTTTTGCCGGTAACCATGCCGGTAGTCAATCACTCATTATTGTACCTTTAGTGTTGTTGTTGCTTTCAGTTTTTTCTCGAGTGAAGCAGAAGCACTGCAGAAATATGGCGTCAGCCCTAACAGGCAACTTTTGTTAGCAACTCACTGTAGATTAATTTTGACCTACTACACATTTGTAAAATTAACCTCATAAAAGTTGAAACAAAGAAAAATATGTAGGTTCTCCAATATTTCAGCAAAGCATACGACATGATTGTCTATCGTAACTTACAGGGTAGTACTGGATACATCTCATCAATGTTTCGTATCTTAGGCGTAGACTTGTATTTTCACCAGGGGGGGCTCAAAACATTACCTGCAGTAGTTAAAGGATAGTAAGAGCTGAGGGTATTAAAGTGATCTTCTTGTGCATTTTTCCTTATTGCTTTCCCAACTTTCCCAGGGGAGCTGAGCCCCCAAAAATTTTTTCAGGGGGGCTAGAGCCCCAGTGCCCCCTACGTCTACGCCTATGCTTCATATTAACATGGCTTTTTATTTCAATTTCTTCTTGCCTAGCAGCTGCTACAGCCATCTTACTTTTTAGGAACACATGAAAGATGAGACGAGACCGTTAAATTGTTAGGTATTTATTGATAAACCATCGTCACATTACGGTTTGCATACAATAGATGCCGCAGGCGACCGCAGGCATCTTGTTCACATAAGATTTTTGCTTTGCCAGCGGTACGGTAGCTCAACTTTCTTCACGGTACCGCAGGCTGTCGCCGGCTGCCGGGGGCAAAGTGTTCACATAAGGAATAAACCGTAGTAGCAGGCCGGCGACTGCCGCAGGTACATGTACCGCAGGCTGCCTCAGGCGAGATGTTCACAAATACATTCTTTTGCCGGTAACTATGCCGGTAGTCAAGCACTCATTATTGAATCTTCTTTGTTGCTGTTGCTTTCTGTTGTTTTCTCGCGGGAAGCCGAAGCACTGCAG
>OLMO02000006.1:17160963-17202119 GCA_900291935.2 Cassiopea xamachana
TATATATATATATATATATATATATATATATATATATATATATATACATTATATATATATATATATTTATATATATAATATGCAAAAATTAAAGAGCTACATAAAGGTGTAGATGACTAGTATATCCGTATATTGACTCAGTTAGACAGCTAAAAATTACAACTGTAGAAGAATATAATTACCAGATGGAGCAACGTTGGTTGTAAATCTCTCATCCTTTTTGCATGCGCTCAATTTAACAAAGAAAGCTCTACCAGGGGGAGATGTGAAGTATCGCTTGTTTTGAAATATTCCATCTCCCATACCACTAAATGGCTCTTCCTGCAATACGTGATAAATTCTCATCTAAGACAAAGCCCAAGTTGTACCAAGAAGATATTTACTTTGCTAAGGAGTAAGCAGTGGCAATTTTCGTCTGCTAAAATACTACTGCAAGAACATACTATGTAAACAAAAATGGCTTTGCAACTTGTAAATTGAAGTCTGCAAGGGCAATAGAATCTATTGCATTGAAATCTGTAAATCTATATAACAAAGTCAATGTCTAGGACTACTATTGCAATTGCTCGTGACGTATACTTGTGGAGTTCGGGATACTGCGCTGGAAAACTCCCAAGCTTGTTTTCATGAATATTTCGATGTGCTTTCGCAAGTTCATCAACATGATACCAGACAAGCACGTAAAGGCGACAGTCTCTTGACATGCAAAAATATTTTGCAATATGGATTGAAATCCATAAGATAAGCAGGTGCAAAATCTTGGTACAGCATTCCACATGTTATAAAGCAAGCTTCAACAGTAATGAGTTTCAGACATCAACTTAAACTCCATTTCCTTATCACCAAATACTAGCTTTAGAGCTTCAATTAATCAGCCAATCTCTAGCAGTCACATGTGAAATATAAAACTGTTGAACTGAAAATTTTTTTACTAATCATCAATCTAACGCCAAAATTTTGTCTGTAATCTAGGGGGTGCTCTCTCCTCCATTAGTTCACCTATTGAGAGAGCTCCTCCTTATAAGAAATTCCCTGCATACAAATTCTTGTAAATTGTATTTTGTTGTCTAATTGTATTTTGTACTTTCGTTGTATGTTTGAAGTAATTTTAGAGGCTTTTGTATGTAGTGGAATCTTAATATAAAAATGAACTGAACTGGAGAACTCAAAGATTTACGAATTGCACATATCATTGGGTAGACAATTTGCCTGACAGCGGGCATTAAGGTAAAGTTCCTTATTAAAGCAGGCGAGAAAATTTATATTGAAGCTCAGCTATTCAAAATAAAGTCGAAAATTCTACCTCACGCTGGAATAGAGTGAGTGATAAGTTTGTGCAACAAAACACTGATATAGCAATAGATCCTACTTCAATAGCTACCCATACAACCTGATGTACATTCATAACAAAACCACTTACCAATTCTAGGCCTGCAATACGCTCATTTGGGTAAATATCCTCAATGAAACCCATCCATTTGATAAGGCCATACTTCGGGACACCATTAATGCTGATGTGCACCAGTGAATCAATCTGAAGGCTTGGGTCATAATTATCAACCTTGGGACTTTCAGTTTTAACATGATTTACTTCACTGGACATAGCAGCTGTAAAGGAACGAAGCCGTATTATAAAACTGTACCTTATAAATATACCTAAAAAGACAAATTTCCATGCACATATTACATACGCTTTGAAATTCAAAATCCTCTAAGAATGGAAATTGTAAAAGAGAGTTTCCCTCCCATAATCATATAGCTTTCTGTAAAATGTCCATGACACGGTTTTGGGTGTGCATAAAAGCAGTGCTTCCCAATTTTGTGTAAAAGGCACCCTTATGGAAAGAGAAAACACTTCGCGTCCCCCTAATCGCTATAAATAAACCATTGTCTATAAAAATTGCATATGTATACCCGCTCCCCTGTGTCATGTGCACCCCCTCCAGCGTTATATCGTGCCCCCCTTGAGAGGCTGGTCCCACTATTTGAGAAACGCTGTATAAGAGAAATATCTTTGAGAGCACAAGTTCAAGAGTTAATATAATAGAAGGATAAATGCTATACACATAAGTAGGGATCCCCAAACTTTCTATCGCCTTGGACGGCTTAACATTTGGCACCTCAACCCAGGGTGTGCCCATAGTTCACTTCGCCAAGTAAACTTGGAGGAGTGCATGCTTTCACCAGAATGTTAAATGTGCAAATCTGTAGGTGCATCGACAAGCGTGATACAACACTTTAAACCTTAAATAAAAGTAGATTTCTTTCACTGCCATTCCACGTAAATAGTAGCATAAACACTTCATGCGAGGCTGGTATCAACTGGCCTGAAGACCAGTACAGGATCACAATCACGGGATGCATAAACTGCACTGGAACCCAACAGTGGTGCTGTCCTAATATGTTAGAGGTATAACGCTAAGTTTAAATTAAACACATGGTTACACAACTTTAATTCGCTACAATTAACCATTGAATACGTCACTGGTTCCCGTCCTACTTTACTCCTCCACTCCTGAAAAACTTTGCTCTGACCTCGCACACCTGAACATGTAACCTTTTGTTCAAGGCCGCAGGAAGGAAACAAATATATCACTTCCCTGTCATCAGGGCAGGCACTTTTCCCGCTCCTTGGCATGATGTCTCGTACTGCTGGCTAGGAACTGTTGGGGAAAAAGTATGGATACAGCAGATGTGAAACGTGGTCGGAGACTGGGGCGTTCTGACCTGCTAGGTTAGCCAACATTTCTCATTTCAAACAAATTTTCTCATACAAGTCTTTCTTACTGTACATTATCTCAAACTCTCCCAACCCTTGTCCTGTTCAATTTTCCCATAAATTCTTGCTTCACATGGAATTTATTGTCACACCTCGCAGAATTACTTCATTTCTGGTTCCCAAAGGACCTCTTGCGTCAAAATTTAGTTGCATTACATGAACTTCCAAAAGTTTTCGACATCATTTAAATCAGGGCTTCGTGCTGTCCAAGAGAGAGGCTTATTCCCTCATGCTGAACAAAATTTTTTGTGATTCGCTTCGATTTTGTCCGGTGTGAGGGTGCATTATCTTGTTGGAAGACAAAATGCCTATTTTAGTTCTCATAGATGGCAGAAATACTTTGGGGTACATTTTATCGCTACAGTGAGGCATACTTATAGTATCCACTTCCTTGCTACATATCACCAGCTTGCCATAACCATTAGGCCTAATCTGCTCCCAAAACATGTTGGATATCGCATTCTACAATCTTGGTTGGAAGAATTTTTAGGCTTCTATCGGCAAGCTTCTAAACCCTAAACCATGTTTGGGCAACTTTTTTACTCATACCGGCCAAATCTTGCTTTTTACCAAAGGCTGCGAGCCATGAACAGAAGGTACGTGATAAAAATTTGTGCGCATGCGCTCCATAGGTACTTCAAATCATTTTGAGAGCATTCTTATCATAATTATGGACAGAGAAATATTTCATCATGATTTTCAGGGAGTAGATTATAAAACTCAGCTATAAGGCAGGGAATAATCTTCGAAATCTTGATAAAAAGCACTGTATATTGTTCCTTTAAGCTTAGAATAACCTCTTATCACAAAGATCCAAATTTCAAGTTTTTTTAATTCATCAATTCGCAGAAGAGGACATTAGAAATTGCATGCTCTAAATGTTATGGGATAGTTTCTAAAGCCAAAGCGTTATTCTGCAGAAAAAGCAACATCATTATAGTACCCAGCTAGCCATTAAATGAGAACCTATCCATAGCTTAAACCTTAATTTTCTGGTTTTCAGCGTTATGCACTTTGTGAACATCAGAAACCATATTGTGCAGTTTGCTTACGTTTATTATAAGAGAGTTTACGCAACACGACGCGTCTGCTGATGACGAGCCAAAGGAGTCTAGAAACTAGCGCGATATTTAGATTCGCGCCAATGCTTGAGAGAGGATGGCGTGACCGCGCTCGTTTATAGACTTCTTTGGCTCGTCGTCAGCAGGCCCGTCGTGTTGCGTAAACTCTCTATAGAAAAATCTGGAATCGGCAAATATTTTTATATTGTCCAGCCGCAATTATTATTCAAAACGCTGTCTTACATTAACTGTAGGAATTTAAGGCTGCGTTTCTACGGGACCAGTTCCACTTCGAATCGCGACATTCTTGATACGGAAAAAAGGCTCACGTTTCCAAGGGACTGCATGGAAGGGTTTTATTTGAGACTGCTAATCTGTTTCAAACAGGTCTGCTTTCGAATTAAGTCCCAATTGGAACCGTACTCGTAGAAACAGGTGGAGCGGTTCCAAATTGGCCCAGATACGAAATGAATAAAAAGATTCAAAGTTCGTAGTACACACGTATGAAATAATTTACTATAAGCTGTTGCTTACATGCAAGGTCAAAAGATACAAACAAAGCTAGATAGATGACTTGTGTAAGTCAAAGTACAGTAGCAATCTAGAAGTACCATTTTAATTTTTTGAACATCTTCCTAATTATAAATTATTTGCAGTTAGCCATTTATTCCAAATTCAAAATTTTATACCTTCATAGAAAGTGGGGGGGGAGCCAACGAAGGAGCCAAGAAGATTTCTGGGGGATCATGGTCCCCTGGCTCCCCGTAGAATCGCCACTGCTCGTTCATGGCTTCCATTTTCAGACAGTTACGGTGGGTCTAAGTGAGCCGCTCAAGTCGGTCCCTCAAGGTTTTGGGGCCGATCGCCTAGTTCGAGGCAAAAATTCTGATTTCATATGTGCGTAACAGTTACCTGAGTTGATGGACTATGAATGGACAGTGTTCAATCTGCAAAGGCTTAAATTGGTAGGCAAACTTTTTCAATTGGTGTTGCTAAATGTTGCAGTAATCACCCGAAAATAGCAAAATTCAAAATAAATATTCAAAGAAAGCTGGTCCTGGCCTCTCGACCAAACTTTCAGAAAACAGATTTCATGATATAGTAAAGACGTTGGCACAGTGGAGCTTTCCGGGGAGTACTGCCCGAGATGAATATAGCAGCCATAAATATAGTAAGAATTGACGAGAAATTTTTTGTTGTCAAAGTGGTATTAGTTCATCATACCTTTATTCGGTAATTTCTTTCCAGATTTCTGTCTATATACTAACTTTTAAAGAGCAAAATCATCCCTCTTTTCTGTCATCGTAGTACAACAGACCCAACTGCTTAGGGTAATGAAATGCTTCTAATTTTATCGAAGTTACATATTTCGTTGCTTTTTCATGAGCCCAAAGTATTCACAAATATCCGCGTCAGTGGAAATGGGGCCTCATAGCAAGATTCGTAATTATGACTAAAGGGTTTAAGCTCTGGAGGAGCAAAGTTGCAGAACGCTTCTCCACGACGCTTCTCTTGAAATCGAGAATGGGTGATTTAGAGGAAGATTCTCTTTTTTGCCATAATGTATCTCTAAACTATTGCACAAAGCAACTTTTCTGTAGCATGGATAGAATGTAACTAACAAGTGAAGAGAATTGCAAACTTACAAAGCGCATTTTCACTCCCTCGTTTAGGCAGCTTAGCACTACTGGGGTGGTAATTTTCTGATATGGAACTCCTTTGTCTATCAAAAGACAAATGATTATAATAGATATGTACGTATGTGGAGTCTTTTCCTCTTTCTGATAACTTTGAATTTGCATGGTTCATCCCATTAATAGAATGATAAGCAACATTTGATGTTGAAGATGGCCTCGCAAATTGAGCATCACTTGGTGGTTGATATTTTTTAGCATCTGATAAAACTTTCTCGGAAGTGCCCCTGTGTTTTGCAAACTTTGCATCACTCATATCATGGTCCATTTTCTCATCAAGGTTCTCAGCTGCAAAAAAGGAAATAAATTTAAGTACATAAGGTTGACAATACAATAAACCATCGAATTTGAACGTGACTAGGCATAAATAAGGAATGCCTCTTCATTACAGGCTTGCTAACTCAAAACAAGACCATAGATACTAACAATAAAGATAATAACTTAATTCTTTAAAGTTAGATTTTACATAGTCTGTCATAAAACTCCTTAAGATCAACTACTTACAGCGCTGAACACACTCTAAAATAAAGCAACTCAGGTACAAAGACATTTCTAAAAACAATGTTTTCGCCATTCGCAAATTTAGCAGCTGTATTCCTGTCCACTCAAACTTTTATGCGTTTTTTAAAGTGAAGACGGAGGTTGTGCTTGTAATGTCATTCTGAAGGTAGCTCTATAAGATGCTGCCTCAAAAGATTAAGTTATCATTTCCATATCTAACAGTGTTAGTTTGAGGCAATATTAACAGGTTCTTTGATCCTAAATCATATTGAATACTCTTTTCACGAAGCATGTTCCACATAGGTGGGTTTTCTTTATCGATACATTTATAAACCTCAAGCATTAACTTTTTCATACGGCCAAACCCAGGAAAGCTTGCGGCCAAATTCGGCCAAACGAATGCATTGTAGCAAAGGCGAAAAATGGTTCCTGCCAATCAGTTCATTTGTTTACATTGTCAATTACCAATCAAAACACACAAAAGGCTATAGAAAATGAAGAGAAAGTAACTTTTCATCAGGTTCGAAAGCAAAGACCAAATCGCAGGCTTTTTTGCTGTAGAGAATAACAACGTTCACTAAAAACTGGTTTTGCAAGTGGAATTTTGCTTTTCCGGGGAGATTTTTACATTTTCAGGCAGTAGATAGATTTTTCTCAAATTCTACCGCGGGCACGCTTCCATCAAAAGCAGAATAATGCCACTACTCTATACTTGCTTTCTCCTTCTTTTAATACTTTCACATACACTGGCTTGACGAGCAAATTAATGTCATACACGCAAAAATGGGCCTGATTAAAGGCATGGCCCGCATACTTCCTACAACACAGTTCACCTTGTTACAGCTTTAGGAAGACATCACTGGACACAATATCAACTTTCCACAGCAGTGGCGGATACCAAGGAGGAAGGAGTAAGAGGGGCAGCTTTCCCCAATAACTTCAGACTTGCAAAATGTGACAAAGATGTATTAGCGATGGTTCACAGGAAGCAACAATCAACTACGCACAAACGATTATAATGGCCTCAGATTGGTCTTTCTTAAGCTTTGGCGTACAATCATTGGACAGCAAAGAGCCGGGGCCGCTATTTCCATTGGCGTACAGGCATAACTTTTACAAACAGACAAGGTCAGCGTAGCTTTTTCGTTTCTGTTCTACGTCATCAAATTCGATTAAAGCATGGTAGGGGTACAAAGGAAACTGAAAAGTTGAGGCCAAGGGTCCAAGACTAGAGGGCAAGAGTCCCCCTCCTGCGCAACCTCAGAATTCTAAACAAAGATCAATGAAGAAAGCAATTTATATCCTGCCTTGCAGAAGTGTGCTTTCCGACGATCTAGAGGGTGTGCTTTCCAAAACCTTTTCTAGGGACAAGCCCCCAGACCCCCAGTTTCTTCTTTTATTTCATTTTCACATTTCATTTAAAGCTTATTTATACAGGGTTACAATTCAGTAGCATGGTTTACAATTAGCCCCGTGAAAAAAAGAAAATATAATTACAATATAAGATGTCTAAAAGAATATGATTTGCATATGAACAAATAATTACAAAAGCAATCAAAACTGAACTAAAAGAAGACAAAGCTAACCCATGTTATCAATCTTGGAATCTTTCAAAGGTGACTTGAAGTAATGAAACGAGGGCTGTAGTTTTGTTCTTAAATCCAGATTGCTGCACTCTCTTGCTCCACGATAGGCAAAGGACTTTTGCCCATATCATGTTTTCATACAGCGTAGTAATAGATAAGTGGCAGAATTCTGAAGTTCACGTGTGTGACGATCAGAAAGTTTAGAAATGCAACTGCTAAGGTAGTCGGGAGCTAGCTTTTTCAAACAATTATATGCCATAATCGATGTTTCACGATGAATAAGCTTCCCAGATCATTGTAGGGCATCCTAGATCTTGATTCAGAGATGTTGCAGAAGAATCAAATGGACTATTCGGCACTATTCTTGCAGCTCTATTTTGCAACTTTTGTAATTTGTTTAGCTTAGTAGTTCCACAAGAGCACCAAACAGAACACCAATCATTGAAGTTTGGCTCTGCTATACCCATATACATGTCTTTAAGAGGGCAAGTGGAAGATATTTCTTGGCGTATTTCAGAATTCTCAGGGCTCGCGAAATTTTAATCTGTATGCTCTGAATTTAGCTGTCCTATTTTAGGTTGTCATCAATTATTAACACAAGATCTATAGTTTGATTTACAAGATCAATGTCTTCTGTCACAAGAGAAATCTTGGAATGGCAGAGTACGACCGTTTCATATTGCTTAGTTCTTGTTTAGCCCCAATTATCATGGCTTGAATCTTGATAATGTTCAACAAGAGCTTATTACGTTGAAGCCATTGATTAAGGTGAGAAAGCTCTGAGTTGACAACGGCAACTAAGTCTTCCATGTTGTCAGATGAGTAACTGATGGTAGTATCATCAGCATACATAGTGGCATGGGCTTCATGTAGTGGAAAAAGTAGATCGTTGATGTATAACAAGAAAAGGAGAGGCCCAAGACACGAGCTTTGTGGCACTCCAATTTCAATAGACTGAATTTTAGAAGATTCGCTATTGACCTTGCAGAATTGCTGGCAATTATTTAAATAAGAGCGAAACCAATCATGCTTGATACCATTAATGCCATAGTGATGCAATTTGGCTAAAAGTATACCATGATCTACAGCATCGAACGCTTGTTTTAGATCGATTAACAGCGCTGACATTATATTCCTGTTCCTTTTTCAACTTCTCGCATATGGTAGACGTCTCCAAACTACGGCCTGCATAGGCGTTTTTGTTAATTGCACGTCGAATGTGTTGGCTAAAGACGCAAATACAGGGGGTGTGGTGGTGTGACACCCTCAACAGATGCAACAACACAGTTTCCAGGACAATTGAAGCTCTTTGCACTGCACAAATAAAAAACTTTCGTTAATAAAAATATTTTAAAAAGTGGCCCTAGTACTGTCCCTTGCGATACCCCTATTGTGATATCTCTATATGTACTATATGAACCATTAATTTTAACTCATTGCTTTCTCCTTGTTAAATAGTGTTTAATGAGCTTAAGAGCATCCCTTCCAAGACCATAAGCAGCTAATTTCGCCATAAGAAGATCGTGGTCTATGCAATCGAAAGCTTTAGAAAGGTCCATTAGTATTGCTCCAGCTAGTTCTTTTTTATTAAAACTTACTTTGCAACAAGTCTGCAGGAAACATAATAAGACATTCTTGGTGCTGCACCCTTTTCTAAAGCCACCCAGAAGTGGAGATAGGAATGCGCTAATGTAATCGATTAATTTATTTCAAATAATACGTTCAAAAACCTTGGAGATGGCTGGAAGCAAGCTTATTGGCCTATAGTTTTGCTTTCCTATATTACAATCTTTCTCATATTATCAACACAACCCAAGGCCCGTTTATGCGGAGGGCCAGTTTGCGATTTTCCCTTGTTTTGTAATGCTTTACTTTCAACCAAACCTTTTGACCGTTAATGTAATTCTTAAAACGAAGGTTGGTGTTATAGTGCTGCTGCATTCGTGCCTTACTGATTCGAAGGTTAGTCATTATGCGCGCAAATATATCTTGCAACAGGGAATGTGTAGCAGATTCGTGTTCCCTTGGGAGCATATCTTGATCTTTGTCGGAAATGATGGCATTGAAAGTGATATCGTGTGGCAAGACTGCAGACCGCCCGAATATGACGTTGTAGGGTACACATTGAGTAGATGAACTGACACTGGCATTAGGGCGAAGGCAAGCCCCGGCAATAAAGAACGCCATTGTGATTGTGGAAGTTGACGATGAAGTAATACAGAACGGAGTAGATCTTTAATAGTACGGATGCTACGTTCCGCAAATCCGTTACCTTGGCTATGGTAACCTGATGACTGACGCTTTTCAATTCAGAATTTATTACAAAGTACTTTCATAGTTTCACCGTCTACATTGGAGCCTTGATCGGATAAAAGATGCAACGGAGTGCCATGAACATATAGCCAATGTTTCAAAAATGCATCCACAATTGATTGAGCAGTTTGTTCCTGTAAAGGAACAGCATTTAAAAACTTCGAAAAAACGTCCCCAATTAGCACTATGTATTGATAGCCCTGTTGATCCTTGGGCAAAAATGCAATGTCAATTGCGACGCATTGCATAGGAGCTTAAGGGTATATACATAGGCACCAAAGGAGCTTTGGGAGGTGAGGAATCGCATTTGGTTTTTTGGCAAGTTTCATATCCTTTGCTGAAAGCCTTAATATAATTATACATGTTAGGCTAATAGTAGCGATCTTTTAACAGTTGGTATACCTTGTCCGTACCAAAATGAGCGACATTGTGCATTAAGTTTCCGTAATACAATAAGTTTCCGTAATGATGGGGGTATCACAGGGAGACCTGGTATTGTTGATAATCAATCAGCAAGTCTCATCTGGAGTTGAACTCGTTTATATTTCCCATTCGATATTGGTTGTGAGCGTTGTATACATTCACTGATATTGGATATGATTGGATCCTTTCATTGCTCCTCCAATACAACGTGGAAACTGTTGTCACTTGCAAACTAAGCATAAATTTTATCTTCAAATGCGGATGGAGGTTGTAGTGGACTTTCCTCTTTATTGCAGGAAAGAGCATCAGCTTCAAAATTCAAATTCCCTGGAAGATATTTAATGACGAAACCATACTCTTCCAGTTCTGACAACCAACACGAAAGTTTCCACCGGGGGTCATTCTAGGTTCTTATGTAGGTTAAGGGATTGTGATCTGAATTAATTATGAACAGTGTCCCAGCCAAATAAGCATGCCAGTGCCGAACTGTGCAAAGAAAATCGAAAGCTCCTTAACTCTTGCTGACCATTTTTGGGCAGGTAGAAATGACCTAGTAAAATATGCAACGGGATGAATTTCACTAGGTGGATTCTCTTGCAACAGGATACCTCCACATGCATACTTGCTAGCATCAGCCTCAATTATAGATGGCTTACCAAGGTGTGGAAAAAGTAACACCAGTTTAGAGGAGAGAAGCGCTTTCAATGTGCAAAGGCCTCTTCACAAGTATTATCCCAGGCAAAGACAAAGTGTCACTAGTTAATCGGTTCAAAGGGTGTGAACTCCGAGCAAAGTTTGGGATAAAAGACCTGTAAAAACCAGCTAAGCCCAGAAAGATCTTCAATTCCTCTTTGGTTTCAGGATGTTTGAATTTATCAATTTTAAGTGTTCATGAAATGTGCCCCTAAAAATAACGAAATCGTCCATGCATGTTTATATGTGATCAGATTGGAGACCAGCAAGTGCAATATCCATCATTCTCTGATACGATGTCCCAGCATTACGGAGGCCGTAAGGCATAACATCAAATGTAAACCTACCCCGTGTAATGGAAAAAGCAGTTTTTTCCTTATCCTTTTTTACAAGGGCATTGACCAGTAAGCAGAGGTGGCATCCAGAGTAGTCCAGAATTTCGCTCCATTCATCTGGTCTAGCACATCACAACCATGAGGGACAGGATAAGAGTCCTTTTTGCTACACTATCTAAGCTACGAAGATCGCAGATGAAGCGCATAGGATTTTCTTTCTTTTTTACGAGGATTACAGGTGAATTCCATAGGGAAGATGACGGAGCGAATGATATCATTATCGAGCATTTGTTGGATTTGATCGTTGACTTCGCTATTCCATGTGTAGGGGATCCACTATGGCTTCCTACGAATGGGTTGGGAATCATCAGTAATAATACGGTGTTACATGGTGGCGAAAACTGTCGTTTGCAAGTGTTTACAGCAAAAATACGGCTATAATCAGCTACTAAAGGACGCAATAGGTTCTGTTCAGTGGCAGATAAACAAGGACCCATCGTAATATTGGTGGCAAAACCTTCCCATTGGGTTTCAGGTTGATAACAAACTTGATGCATTGTGCCATTCAACGACGTGAGAGTACTAATACATTGCCTGGAATGCAGGAGGACAGGGTTGTTGCTGACAAAAGGGCTGTGATTTCATGCAATGTACAACTACATCGTTCTCAGGAAGGGTAATAGCCTGGTCAACACGAACAGGCACATTGTCGGTAGGAGGAACACAGGGAATCCACTTTCGATTTAATTTGATGCTTTGGTCTGTAAAATTGAATTGGATTGTTCTGAAATTTGACAAAAAATCACGTCCGAATGATATGTGTTTATACGTCCTGGTATTGATAACTTGGAATTCCTGTCACAAGCAAAAACCTGACATAAAAGCATCCAACGAAATCGATCCATCTATAGCCATATTTTGTCCTGAAGCATTGACTAAATGTTTGAAGTTTGTTTTATCAATAATGTCGAGTAATTTAAGCTGTTCTTAGCTTCCGATATTAATTAAGGAACAGCCAGCCACCTATATCTAGTAGGGCATTAACGTGTCTATTCTCCAAGCAAATGGGTAACTGAAGAAAATAGCTTGGAACTGTCATTGGTTGTGTTTTCCTTGCCGTCTATTCATTTGCACTTGGGCCAAGTAGAACTCCATGCCTCGTGGCCTTTGTCACCACATGCTTGGCAAAAAACGAAGGGGACATTGCTGGTAAAAGTGGTTCGGACTTTCGCAGGATCGGCATGTTCTTCCTGATTGGGAGCGACCCAGACTTCTGGGATTGCTTCCCCGTTGCTGGAGAGTTTGTTTACGAAAATCAGCTTTATTGCTTTTTTCCCCTGCCCTTGCGCCATCTCCTCTGATATCCCAAAAATTTGCTGATTCGTTACCTCCATCTTTATCTGCTGGGATCTTTATCAAAGAATATATTGCGCAATTTCTCAATTAACATTTCAACAATAGTATCTACCATACCTCTGCATTAGCGACAGCCATACATTCTTGAGCTTTATCGACTGTCCAGGAAGAAAAGGTTTTCATGCCAGCCACTTGTAATCGAGTTGTTTCCTTCGCTAAGTTGTAAATGTCCGGTTCAGCTAACGAAGGCAAGGTTTTTAATGCAATTTGCATTTTTGGGCGTAATCCCCTGACGAAGTAATCCTTAGCAATTGTTTTGTTGCATTCTCGTCAAACAAATGGCATGCCAAGTGAAACCAACTCAGTAACTTTATGCGCAGACATTGGATGAGATTCATCAGGGTGTCGTTTTCGGTTTCCCAGTATTAATATTGCTTCCTCTTTATCTTCATTACCTGTCTCCAATTCCGTGAATAATTCGGAATTTATTTTCTCTTGGTTCTTTCTATCCTCTGGGGATGGCCGCGTGGAAATATGGAAAGCTCGCCCCTCTAATATGCTAGCAAGATTTTGGGTGGCTTTTTCTCCATCATACCCTTTAAAAGCAGAGTGTATTGATACCCTTTCAACGAAAACTTTAACATCTCCGGATCCGTCAAAACACTTAAACTTTGAATCATTTTGATGAAAAAATTCTTAGGTAGTACATTCAGCGAGAACTTTAGTTTGACTTCAACAACTACCTAAGAATGGGTGTAAGGTTGGCGATAGCCGTTTATAAGCTACATTATGAGTCATGTGATAAATGTCAATAATAAGTCTAGACAGGGTACTTTACAATGGAATAAATACATTTTCTTAAATCAATCAGATAAGAATAATTGGCAAAGAGAATGTTATAACTTGTATTTACTTCCGCAATGGTATTCTTTTTAATCTATTGTCATGTCATAGATGTAACTCTCGCATGGCAAAATTCAGTGCTGCAGGGCAAGAACCTTTGGCATCCCCACATGAAAGTATGATAGTTACACTCCTTGAGTTGGCGGCCCCTCAATTGCTGCATAATTGCTGATGCGGCCCTCGGACTGAAAAGTATGGAGACCTCTGGTTTATGACCATAACCTATCACCTACTTTGTCTTCTTCCAACTAATTGGCTTGTAGGTTATGGTGCAGCACATTCTATACATGACATGTACCTTGGCTTTCATGAAGATTACGACCCTCCACAGGCACGAATCATGCACGGAGTATATAAAGTATGTTTTATGGGAGTGGCCATTTAATGAGTGTGGTCGTGTTCCCTCCTTATGACTTGGCCCTCCCACTTTTTACGTGCTTCCTACGTACCTGGTAAAGCACCTGAGGGCTTGATTACTTTGATCTAAGTCTATTTGCAGTAGTCAGTCATTGCTGTCTGGGGTACCCTTTAATTTTGGGTCCCCCACTAATTCGTGTACCCAAATAGCTAGATCTTTCTTTTGCAGTTCTTTTGCAACAAGATCACATCATCTAAACTCAGCCCCAACTAATGTCCCACTATTAACTACTTTTGTAATCAAACATAACCTTCTTTTGCATCATAAGTCACAAACAACGAATAATTGAAAAATTTTAGAAATTTGGAAGCCAGGATTAAAGGAGCTTTCATCTATTACTGGTCAGTCACAGCAAAGCTTGCTGGTCTCATGGAATATCAGTTGAGGAGCTTTACAGAAAATACTACAAGAGCACGCTTTCAGCATTTAAAAAATGAGTAGCTTTCCTTATATAGGATTCAATAACATACATTTAGTACTACCATCCAGGCCAATAATTTCAAAATTTTCTTGCTCTTCTGTTATCATTTCATCAGCTTTGACAAACAATCCATAATTGTATTCACATTTCATGACCTCGCTTCCATACCATATCCCTCTTGTATTGCCATCTGGTGTGTCCTGCAATCGAATCGAACAATCAAATCAAATCACAAATCAACAATGCAATAAACCTTTGCAAATCCAGTCTAAACTTCTGTGTCCAGCCAGAAACTTTGAGACGTAATTTGGACCGATCACACTTAGGAAGTCATGCTTCATAAGTTGGCTATCTAGCCAACCGACGAAGTTTTCAAAGCATTACAGTAAACTCCAACGAACAGGTGCACACATTGAAAATCTTATTGGAAGGTGGAGAATACAATGGCACGCCCGCTACAACCTTATGTGGAGCCCGAGACAAATAAAAAAATTGGGTCCATGGTAGCTTCACTAGAATATGAATGTAAAGTTTGCAAACACTCGTTGCTAATAGTCTGTTTGTACTACAGAACTTTACCAGAGTATGAAAAAGCGGCAACATTCTTAGACATACTAGTATGTCTAAAAATATTGCCGCTTTTCGTGCTCTGGTTACACTCATTGTTGTACTGTTGTGCTTTTAGAGTTGTTCCGCTATCTTGGTTTCCCAATCGTTTCTAAACTTTTAGTAGAAGAGTGTAGACTGTCTTATTTCCCTAGTTAAGTCCGTTTTTAAGAAGATGCCATAGACAAGACTCTTCAAAACTTGGAGTCAACAACAACTAAAATCCCATTTTTTAGAAAATGCATACTTTACAATAACTGAGCTCCGTTTAGGGGTTCCGGGGAGCAAGGAAAAATGCAAGAGGAAACAAGGGAAATTTGGGTCTCTTTCAGGTATTTATACATTTTGGCTTGTTGAATGTTGATTTTTACTCTTAGTCTTCATAACGCTATGAAGCTGGGTTGGAGGATCAATTTCCCTTCTCGGGACAACGATTGATGGTTCATGTACTTCACTCTACATAGCAAAAGGGCATTTTCCGACACTATAGAGGGCGTGGCATTGGAAAAAATTTCTTGGGAGCAAGCCCAACTTTCCTCTCATTTCTCTACCGTGTCTACCTGTCCTTTTTGCTACAATTTCGACCCACCTTCCTCCCATTGTTCACCACCACCCTTTGCCGCATCTCTTTTGCATACCGTTTTAACGAGCCAGCTAACAAAGGGCGTGGTTAGTGGAGAGCGTTGCTGTCTGAAGTTCCGCCAGTTTGTGTTGGTTTGCACCGCATTACCCTCCACATACATCATAGATTTCATCTACTTTAAGATGGTGGCCCATTCACCCTTGCTGACACACAAAACTCAAAGAACGTAGTTAAATTACGCTTCTGTAAGAAATTTAACTGGTGCTTGCATGAAGAACTTCAACTCACCTTCGGTGTTCCTCTGCTGCTAAAAAAACTTCAATAATATGGAGACTATCAGTCTTAAAGACATGCCAGTGAAACTCAAGGGAACAAGGAGATTTTCTCAAAGGAATAGGGAATCAAGCTGAAATTTAACAGGGACCAAGGGAACAGGTCCCTCCTTGAAGCTAATTGATAAAGGAAGTTCTATTTCTTGTTGAGTATCTTGTGGCATGACCACACATCGATTGGACTACTGCAGGTCTTCTTGGCGTCGATTCGTAATTGTTTTAAGCACTCTCTTGAAATTCGTTGTCACTGTTCCTCAATTCGCAGAATCAATACCTTTCTGATTGTCAGCGTACCTCTTTAATCAAACTTTATTTGTTTTCATGAACTGCATTTATATCAGGACTTTGCGATACCAAAAACGCTTTATAGGAGATTTATTCCCCCATACTTCAAATAATTTTTGGTGATTTGGCACAGTCTGGGGGTGAATTATATTGTTTGAAGATAAAGGACTACAGGCGCGTCGAAACGACTTACTTTCAAAGTGGAGGGGTCTGATCACTAAGGCCCCGTTTAAACTAAGCCGTTTTCTTATGAAAACCGTATGGACATGCTCCGTTTTGGCCTACCGTTCACACTGTAACGTTTTCCTATTCGGCATCGTATGAAAACAACTTATAAGAAAGCCCTATACCCTGTACACTATACTGCTTTCATACGGAAACGTTTCCATTCCGTTTTCCTATGAAAACCGTATGGACATGCTCCGTTTTGGCCTACCGTTCACACTGTAACGTTTTCCTATTCGGTATCATATGAAAACAATTTATACGAAAGCCCTATACCCTGTACACTATACTGCTTTCATACGCAAATGTTTCCATTCCGTTTTCCTATGAAAACAGTAAAGTGTAAACTGGGTATAAGGTTGGAGATAAGCTTTGAATTCTGCCTATCCCTGTTGGCTTTTCATTCATTCATGTGGTGCTATCAGCTCGCAGCAGGTCAGCAGTCAGTCCGGTCTTGTGCATCTCTCACGCATTCTGCGTATGATCTTTGGTTGGTCCACCCCTTGATATCGTCCATCCACATTCTCCTTGGTCTTCCTCGCTGCCTTTTGCCGTCCACTTTTCCTTCAAGTAACAATGTTTGTAAGGAGCTTTTACGAATTATGTGACCAAAATACTACAGTTTTCTCTTCATAATGATATTTAATAAACTTCTTTTGCACTTGGCCATGTTTAATACCTCGTCATTTGTTTTATGATTTACCCAAGCTATTTTTAAAATTCGTCTGAACGTCCATATTTCAAATGCCTCAATTCTTTTCTCTAATGTTTTAGATAAGGTCCATGTTTCACATCCGTAAAGCAAGGTCGACCAAATGTATTTGGAATATGAACTATCTTGAAACTATATTCTCTGGCCTTCGACATTATGTACTTTGCAAAGTCTGGATAACATACACGTCTTTTCTTAAGAAACCTATCTCAAGGCCTAGTATCAAAAGTTTTCTTAATTTTTGGCCACATTTTAGTTCTAAAAGTTTCTCAACAATTTCTGTATTTAGCGAACTAAATTGCTGTGGAACCGTACGCAGAAGGCAAATTTAGAAAGCCATTTGTCCTATAACAAACAAAATTCCTCATTTCAAGTTAAATTCTAAAGCAATGACATATTCACATTGTTTTGGTAAGGCTTTACGTAGAAACAGGTAACGATTTCAATGCGCTATTTGTGAAGTTTCTTAGCTCTTTACTTGTAGTTCTAAAAGTTTCTAAAATTTTATGCTGTTTAGTTCTAAGCTGCTTATAAAGTGCTTTCTTCAAAAAAAACGTGTACTGTGCACTTTGTTCGCGTCTATTATAAAAAAATCTGGCGTCAGAAAATATCTTCATACTTTCCCTCCGATATTATCACTGAAATTGTTGTATGACAATATTTTGCAGCAAGTTAAATATTGGCGTAATCAAAATAAATTGAATGGCTGCTGCACATTGCATACGTGGTGGTAATTGTTGGAGAGTTGGAAAAAAGCCTAAAGTTAAATAGCCTGGGAGTTGCAATAAATGGGGAGGCTGGAAAAATATCCTAAAAACACAGCTTAGGTCTAATTTACTCATTATACATCACCAAAGTTAATGTTCTTTAGACCTCCCCTCCCCCTCTTGTAGCACTCTGTAGCATCGCCCTTAAACAATAGTGTAACAAATCAAAGTACCATCCTTCCCCCAGAGAGACGTTATGAACATGTGAATGATCCCTACAACTACTACAACTATCAGCTGCATTGTTGGTGCTTTTCATGGCTATTTCTGTACCTTCAAGTGCTCACCTATCCATGCAAGTTTTGAGTCTGGGCAGAACCACCCCATCTTGGTTCAAAATAAATAAGCAGTGGGGGGGGTTGCAATAAGAATGTCCTGGTACATTTTCTGCAAAAAAGTTGGTAGGGGATTGTCTATTCCAAAATGGGGAGTAGGTAAGTTAGGGCAACTTAGCAAACAATTTGCAAGTGGACAGCCAACAGCTAGTTAATTTGCAGAGAATCAAACTAAGCAGCATAACTTTGGAACTATAACTTTGGAACAATAACACTATACTCTGGAAAGAGTTAAGCTCTTGACTTAATTGTTGCTTTGCTGAAATGGATTTTCTCTCTACTTTGTAGTAAAGCAAATATGAAATTGGAAGGGGTCAAGTTCAAAAATTTCAATAGAGAGCATCAAAAATTTGCAATTAAGTATGAACAATTAATTTTGGAAAATAAGAACAAATACAAAGAAGGGCTATGCTGCCATAGTGTTCACTTTCCAAACCAATTATTATAGGAGCCTCCTATTGAGGAGTAAGATGCTGTTATATATTTTCAAATAGTCTGCAGGAACTAATACATAACTAACTACAAAACAAAACTTCTTGACAGAGCAGTCCATGCCCAGAGACATACAGGATTGCATGTGCATTTGTCTTTATTTTACTAAATTTCAGATTGGTAAATGATTGATATTCTTTCAAATGGTTATGTGACTTAGAGCCTACTGCACTATCTTTGTCTATTAAAACAAGAAAATCTTCAGTGGAAATATCAATTGTTTTCATTATGTCCACACACCTGCAAAATCCCCAGCAAAAGTGAAAAATTAGCCATGAGGGCTAACATCGTATGTGAACTGATGCTCTTACACCAACTTCTTCTGAGCATGGACTGATGAAGTATTCAGTTACAACATCCACTGATGCATTATGTTGAATAAGAAAAGGGGGCTTATTTCCAAACATGCTCATTTACGCAAGAAACTGCCAGTAAAGAAATGCTTTAGAAACTTACCAGCTCAATTCCAAATGTCATCTCTTCATGAGAAGCTAACCTTCCAATGAATTTGATAGTACCTATCAGAGGCTTCTTATCACGGTACACAGCAGCCTTTGTTCCAATTTTAATCTCCTTATAGCTGTCATACTTTTCAATTTTCTGTGAAGTTCTAGAGCTCCTACCAACAGATTTTGATACACCATTTTGAGAAAATTTGATTTTGGGCATAAATTCAAGTGCATCTACAGCAACAGTGACATCAGTACCTTTTCCTTGAGACAGTTTTCTTCTTGTAATTTTGGGAAACTGATAATCATTCTAATAGAAAAACAAATGAACCAAATATTTATCATGAAGATAATTATAGAAGATAATTAAAGATGACAAGACACATTTGAAACCAATGTATTTGCAAATATTATACAATAACTTAATTTGATTTACAGATTAAACTAAGAGCTAGGGCTATATATGTTTAGAAAGACATCATGATATCCAAAATTGCTACTGAACTTTCTAATGGAATCCTTTGCCACATTGGACTTTGCAGAATATTTGACTTCACTTATCAAAATACTACTCACACAAGCAACTTGCTCTCTAGTTTAGAAAATCCCCTGTATATTGCTTAGTGGCATTAAAATGGCTTTATATAACAGCATCTACCCTACTTCACATGCCAATTGACAATGCAGCAGCCCTCTCTACAGGTTCTCCCCTGTGTATGAAAGTATATGGAACCCTACCTCTACCTGCCTATAGCAGTACAAAATTAATGGGAGGATTTGTTTCTTGTAGAAAACACCATGTGACTCAGAATCTATAGCTAGTAAACATTGACCCTTAATACAATCTTTAATTTGATTTCATTGGTATGACATGGCTTGAACATGTGAAGAAATAATAGTATTTTACCTCAAATACAGCACTTACAGCTACATAACAAACAAATATACTATTTGGTTGCTAGCTACTTAAATGTTTCGTTTTATGTATTAGTTTCTATTTTATTGCCTCTCGGTTGATAAATACGTTGCTCCAAACGGTACCTTCTTTGTACTAGGGTAATGTATGGTGTATGTTTAGTTAATTATTTATAATTTTGGTAAATTTGATGGACTATTAAAAATACCTCAACTTCAATTTCAAAATAGGTGCCATCTTTCTCTTTTATTGGGCCAATCCGCTTGATTTTCCCGTGTCTTATTTCTCCCTCATGCTTCATAATAACTTTTTCTCCTACGTTTCTTGCCAGTGCTTCAGAAACAAAGTTTCGCTTAGAAAACAACATATATCTTTTATCCGAATCTGCAATAGGGAGCAGCAAATCAGCAGCATCTTTCTGTATTTCATTCAAGTCAACTGTTTCAGCTTCCAAAATCTTACTACTGTCGTCCACTGACATGACTTTTATTTTGTGGTCATCATCAGGTTGATCTACGGATGGCATAGACTTAAAAAGGTCTCCTTTTCTAGCAGAAAAGCACGTTTCACTGTTGATGTACTTCCCTGACAGCGTCTGGAGCTTACTTTTGAGAAAGCTAGAAGGTACGATCTTACCTGGTCTATCAGTTCTAAGAATATAATATTTCATATCTTCTGTCTTCGATGGTATTTATACAGTTGAGCTCGTCCTGCATGAGTAATACGTTCAAATTTACAAGCTTGGTACAAATACTCCCTATACTCTAGCGGCCATGTTTAATTACGTCATATGCCAAATAAAACTACTTTTCAATGAGAGGCTGCCATCCCATAGAGCACTGCGAGTTCTAGGAACCAAATTCCAAAATGACAATTATAACAAAGACCTCTTTACACCACTTTTAACCTCGGTTGAATCCCAACCCAAGCTTTATTTTTGCCGTTTAAATTGACACAACTTTTGTTCACCCCAGGTTAAGAAAATTCTACTCGAGAGGTGGGTTGAACCCAGGTTCAACCTAGGTTGAGTGTCGTGTAAATCGAACTGGGGCGAACCTGGGTTAACGAAACTTAGGGCGCATGCGCTTATCGTTGTTTGTTTCGTGAAAAGCACCATTTTCTGAACTTGGCTGATATGGAGAACTGCGAATGTAATGCATATTTTTTTATAAGAAAGAAGTTTATAAGAAAATGAGGCCCAAATGGTCAAAATGTTAAGAAAATCGTAAGAAAATCACGAGGCTCAGTTTCCAAAATTAAGTGTTTTTTATAGGCCAAACATCGGTATTTCGTCGTTTTGCATTCAAAATATTAAAGATGGAATTCAAATTCAAGTATACAATGTTATTAACGAAAGTGTAAACCACTCTAGTCAGTTTATTTCAGTAAAAGTTAAGAAAAATTTAAGAAAATCTCAGGTTCAATTTCGGGAAAAGTTAAGAAAAATGAGGTTCAGGCAAAATAATGATTTTCTTATATAAAAAACGTGTAGTTATCCACAAACTGAGTGAAAAGATGTTGTACTATCACTTACTACTACTTGAGCCACGACAATAGTCATCAAAACTGTACTTCTCATTGTACAATGGTCATCACTGATTACCTGTTATCGATTGCTCGTTTTGTTTTGTATTGTACTTTCTCGACTTAAGAAATGGTTGAGTCACAGATTCAGGATTGACCTTCTTCTAAAATTCTGCACTACGATGGCCTACTTTCTTTCTAAGCAATTGAATCATATGCATGCGTATGTTGATAACTCAAACCAGGTGGACCACAGGGTCGCTTTACACGATGAAAATAGCTCCAGTCGTGTAAATCAAACGGAGTTCAACTATAGTTGAACTGAACCTGGAGTGAACCTGGGTTGAAGAGTGTCATGTAAAGTGGGCATAAGTATAGCAGTTTCCACCCTTGTCTAGAATGTTGAAGAACTGCAGCACCAACTCCGAGCTCTATGTACAATGGTGGAACTTGGCTCCTATCACTGTTTTCCAGCTGCTCCAGTGCGTGCAAGGGAGAGGGAGGGGTTGACAGATCGTACGCAAAAAAGCCTATTTTTGCATGTATTTTATAATATTTTCAGTTGCAAGGTACTTTTATCATACTTTGCTCTCTTTGGTGATGACTTCCATTACTGTTTTATAACACAAGTAGCACGTAGCATGATCTTCATTCGATGAGACTTGTCTTGTGAAGCTCCAGGGAAAAGCTAACATTTTTATCTCATTTTGTGAATGGAAAGTATATTTCAGCATGAATAAAGAATTTATATGCGCTATAGAAGATCTGGTCAAGGTGATAAAAAAGAAGCTAGACAATCTTCCAACAAAAGAGGTTTTTAATAATTTTAGCATGGGTGTACGCTAAGAGATAGCGCACGTGGAAGCTAAGGTTGATCAGATTGGACGTGAGCTTAATGATGTCCTGCTATAAATTAGGAGATACGATCTTCTCATTTTTAACGTAACAATAACAGAAATCGCTAACATGGAAGTTTTTGACTATTATCATCCACTTCTGCTCATGGCATCCAAGAGGTCTGGTTTTCAGGAACAGAAAAAATGGCAGCTACCCTATCAAGGTTGTCCTTAGTAAAAGAAACGTGGCTTTCTAATGACATCAAAAATTTGCTGCTACAGAATCCCACAATGGCAAAGTACGTATTTGTGGGTATCAACTGCAAAATCGGAGTAAAATCTTAGGATGATAAGATATTTTCCTAGTTCCACAGCAGAGCTGAAAAACAAGGTTGAGTGTTAAAGAAACGATGGCATCAGCAAACTTCCTCCACTTAACTTACGCTACTTCTTTGTGGTCGGAAAAGTTGTATAGAACTGTGTTCAGGATTTTGCTGTTGTTTTTTTATATTCTATGAGGTAAGTGTTTTGCATACACCAGCAAAAACAAACTTTCCTGTGATTTTCTTTGCTTTCAGTTTAATTTATTCTTATCTAGCTTGGTACAATAGGATTAAAACGAAGGGTAAACGTTTGAAGCGTCACCTAGCACCAGAGAATTAAAGCATAGGCTGGAAATGGTTCAAAGGCACGCAGCCCGCTTCATAAACAACGACTACTGGCAAGCATCAAGTGTCACTGCCTTGCTTAATGAGCTGAACTGGGATTCTTTAGAATTAACAAGGACACTTTTCCAATTAAAATACGTTTTTTAAGATGTTTTCTAGTCAAGTGGCTCTACACACTTTTGACTATTTAGGAAGAAACATGTACACTGGCTTAAGAAATCCCCATTCAAACAAGCGAACTTTAAAATTTGCTCGTTTGATATTGTTATAAAACTCATTTTTTTCTCTGTTGTACCAATATGGTACTGTCTCCCACAAAATTGAACCAACAAATTCATATGATCAACCAACTGATTATATGGAAAAAATTATCCCGTCTACCCGGGGCAGGGCATATGCCGAGATCCCGCTGCTACGATCATACCATTGTAAAACTGGATGTCATACTATATGAGGAAAACTAATTTTCCCGGCTAAGCGGGGCAATTAGTACACCGGGCATTTTTAACCAGCTGGGATACCGCTTAGCCGGGGCAATTTTATCCATATAATTGAATCTCCCCGGTCAGGCGGGGGTAATGCTCCCCCGTGTGACCAAAAGTGCTGCATTTACAAGAGATGGCTTCCTCATATACAGAATCGAGTTATTGCAGTGAAAAATGCAAAAGGCGCATGCTGAGGTGGACACCAGATATGGTAGATTATTTAATAAGGAATAATAACATGCCTTGGAAACTGTAGAACTCTTATGAAGTACAAAGGGAAAGATTTCGACTGAGATAGATCAGCTCACTATGCTGTATTGCGCATATTAGAACTTCCTGAAGTTGCACAGTGAAGCACATCAGAAGATAGCATTGCTGTACAAGGTTCAGCAATAGCAGTTTCTTCTTTTGCAAGCTTGGCGCCATCTTGAAATTCATCGTTCAAATTTTTGGCGCCAAACGAGATCCCGATGTTGCGTTTAAGAGTTCGCCAGAGAGAGACAAGAATTCGTTGACTGCTTTCTATCGATTCCCAAATAAGACTGACTTGTGTTCTACACATTACAAGAGGTTCTGCGCATGTCAATTAGTGCCCACTAGGGCCAGGGGTATGATGACAGCTAGGGAGTTAACACAATCATTACACCGATTTATCCCGGATAGTCGAGAATATCAAATCCAGTATTACAATGGTATGACCGTAGCAGCGGGATCTCGGCAAATACCCTGCCCCGGCAAAACGGGATAATTTTTCCCATATCATCAGGCCCTATATTGCCAGCAGCTGGCCCCGGCAAGATCGTATATAGTTACTTTAGTTCTGAAGCCCAAACAGGTTGGTGAGCCCTGGTGTACGGAGATAACGGCATCAAGCCAATGCTTACTAGTTTGGAATTTTATATAATGTTAATACAGTCAATCCTGCACAATTCGGATCACATGAGATTGATAGATTTCATCCAGATTGCAGAAAATCACACGAGACATTTTCCTCATATAATGTCAAATCCAGTTTTACAATGGTATGACCGTAGTAGCGGGATCTCGGCAGATACCCTGCCCCGGTTAGACCGGATGATCTTTCCCATATAATCAGGCCCTAACATTGTATTATACCATTTGTACCAACCATTGCGTCTTTAAATGTAAACATGATGATGATGATGACACCTGTTGGATATTTAAAATTATTCTTACTAGAAATGGGGGAGAAATGAAAGATTTGACGCACAAACTCTTGGATTCGTTTTCTTTCATGGTACCATACTTTTCTGGAAATATTTCTCATATTTCAGAAAATTTTACTGAAAATTTGAAGGGGTTGGAACCTGTCACTAGGAAAATGTCCTGGATGCAGGCCATAGGCCGTAGTACAACCAAGTAAAATGTGTATTTTTGCAGAAACTATTCCACACCCTATATTTTAGGCAAGAGCTTGAGTAAAGCTAGGATCTAACTAACCCCTACTTCAAAGGGCCGTACCTCTGAGTTAGGGAAAGTGAAACTCTTCGATCCAAAATGCCTGGTAACTGACAAGGAGGCTATAGTTCCATAAAAACTCATTACAACAATTTTAAATATTGTTTGAATACTTGTATCATCATTTCTGATAAAAAAAAACTATTCACATCAATTTTGAGGGATTATGTCTTGGAACATTTTAGTCAGGCTCAGCCTGACCAGCGTGCCCTTCAATTTCACGACTGCTTGTACAAAGATATGCATTTCAATACAAGCTACGTAAGAGAGATTGCAAGGGATTGCAAAGAGACTTTGCTGAATTGTTGGAAACTTTGTCACGTGTAGCACTCCTCCGCAATTCGTCATATATCATGCTTAGCATTCGCTTGAAAGCTCACAGTTCACAGTTTAAAGTTAAGAGTTACGAGTTCAGAGTACACAGCCAGTAGCGTAACGTTACGAGTTAAAGATAAGAGTTTCAAAATAGAACAAGATTTATGTAAGTACAGTAAATATTGGGTTGATTCAATGCTATTACATATCCAACGAGAAGTTTAGCTCATTGTCAAGTCTTGCACTGTTCCACAAGAGCATAAAGTGTACAACATGAATTTTTGTAGTTTGTATCAATGAAAAAATGGGAACAAGGTAGCAGCTTAAATCTAAAATACAATTTTACTAACTGACAAAATCACTAATTGGCAGTCTGGTATGTTTGGCTTTTTGCTTACCAGCATGCATTCCGCTTTTTGCAATTAATTGACAGCCCTCTTTTTTCACTCTCTGTCACTACTTTATCTAGAACTGCTTTGAGTTCTTCACATGAGTTACTTATTAGTACGGTGTCGTCTGCATACCGTATATTGTTCATATTATAGCCTCCTGTTATCAAGCCCTTCAGGTCTTTGATTTCCCTCAAAATCTGCTCACTATAAAGATTGAAAAGATCATGCGAGAGTACACATCCTTGAAGAACACCTCCTTTTATTTGCTTACAGTCACAAACTCTGTCATCAATCCTCAAGCCTGCTGTTTGTTCCCAACAAAAATTTTTTAACAAACGTATATCTTTTCCGTCTATATCTAAATCTGCAATATTTCCAGCAGTTGTTCATGATTTACGCTCTCAAAAGCTTTAGCATAATCAATAAAGCATATATATATAGATCCTTTTGCATTTCCATTGATCTTTCACATATCATTCTTAAAGTGAAAATTGCATTTCTTGTCCCTGTGCCTTTCATAAATCCATACTGCTCCTTTCCAATTTCAGGTCTGATACTTTTTCTTTCCCTCCACATAAGAGTTCTTAAGACTATTTTGATTAAGTGGCTCATAAGGCTTATAGTTCTATGAAGCTCACATTCAATTGCATTGCGTTTCTTTGGTAAAGCTATAAAAATGGATTTATGCAGGTCCTCTAGGATGGTACTACTATCATAAATTGCATTTATCATTTCTGTCAATGTACTACTGCCAAAGTCCTCAAGTGCTTCAATCATTTCAACTACTATTCCATCTGGGCCTGCTACCTTATTTCGTTTGGTGTGCGCAATGGCTGCAGAAACTTCTGATTTTAGGATTCTAGGGCCCTCTATATTCTTTTGGATGAGTGGTTTCTGACCACTGTTTCAATACTTCTTCTCTCTCCATTACAAGAGTACCATCTTTCGATTCTATGCAACCACTAGATGAGCATGTCTTTCTGTTTGAAAGTGATTTGATTTTCCTGTGCATTACAACTGTGTTTTGTCTCTCTAGTCGTTCAATTACTTCACATTCTTTTTTATCCATGTCTCCTTTTCCTGCCTACACTTTGCTTGTATTTGCTTGTCGATAGCTTTGTATTCAGTGCTTTCCTTATTCACAATTTTCTGACGTTTTTTCATAAGGTAATATTTCCATTGTAATCCATTTATTTTTAAAGGATTCTTTAAAGCAATCTCATAATGAGTTAGACTTATCATTTCTTAACACCTCAAAGCTGTGTCCTACTAGAATATTGTAGTGATTCCTACTGTCTTGGATTCTTAACTGTAATTTAATTGGGCAGATTTTTGACTGACTTTTAGCTTCCTTAGTTTTATTGCCAGTTTCCAGACAACAGGATTATGATCACTTGCACAATATGCCCCTGGATATATTTTTCAATATTTCACTACATTTCTAAACCTTTTTCCTATTGTTATGTAATATCACTTTGATTTCTAAATTCTCCACCTGGACTTTTCCATGTTAATTTTCGGCGGGGGTGCTGTTTGAAACATGTATTTGTAACAATTTGGCTACTTGCTGCACACCAATCAATCCACTTCTGGCATCGCTCATTCCTTAATCTTAAGCCGTGCCTTCCTATTACATCGCTATACTTTCCTTCTCCAACTTTTGCATTTAGATACCCATGATGATAACTACTTCCTGTGATTTACATGTTTCCAACATGTCATAGAATTGGTTTATTTCTTCCTCATCACATTCTGCAGTTGGTGCATACACCTGTATTATAGAAATATTAAATGCATGACCCTTTAACTTCATTAGTAAAGCTCTACCTGAAATTGTCCAGTACCCCAAAATACTCTTGAATACGTTTTTGTCTATCAATATAGCAACACCCTTCATGTTTCATACCGACAGAATAGCAACTGTCTGCATCAGTCCATCGTGTTTGCATATGCCTAAAATATTTAATTTCAATCTAGTCATTTCTTGCTTCAGATTTTCTAGCTTTCCACATTGGAATAAAGTTCTTATGTTCCATGTTGCTATTTTAATCGCAGTTTTATTTGGAATGCCATCAGTATCTGGTGTAGCTTTAATAAGATACTAGGTCAAAGGGGTTCGTTGCACCCTATGCCATGCTTAGTCTATTGGTTCTCAATATGTACAGTAATTAACACCATTATGTATCGTGCATGTTTAACAGGTAACGTGAATTGATTTAGTCAGTCTTGAAAATAAGCATCAGAATTCAGACGTGTTTCTGTTCTGTGTCGACTCTACCTAAGAAAACGTTACACTGGATGACGGTCGAGATTCACCTGAGGCTCATGAGAATCTAAGAATCATCCCTTAAATGTCCGTTCTTATTTACACTGTTGCCTTTCTTCTGTGATTTATAGATTTCCATAGTGTTCTTGGAAGTAATACTACAGTAGTTTCCCGTTGCTTTCTGCAGGGTGTTTGAAAGGATTTCTTTTCCTTTTCTAAATGGCCGTTGGCTTAAAAGCTCACCCGCCCTTTGACAGATATTCTTTTTTCGTCGTCCAGGATTTCTAGCCACCCAACTCATCAGACCTTACTGCTAAAGGAGCCGGTTTAGTCGCCCACAACCCGACCATGAATCAGATCGTAATGGATTACATGGTACCAGTAGCACTACTTGCAGATACTAGCAGCACTAACCTGACAGAGGAAATGCATTTAGGAAAAGAAAAATATCGTTGGGCTATTCATATTTTCAATAAAATAATGATCTCCTCATATACTACTTATTTTAAAATCATTAAATTACAGAGAATAAGACTTCATGAAACGTACATAGTCCTTCTCAACACCCACTAATGTCTCTGAAATCAAACTTCTTTCTATATTTCCACCAAGGTCGTTCATTTCGAGAAATAATAATAAAATCCAATGTATATTCCAAGCATCATGACAACCATCGTGCACAGAAAAATTAAGCCATCCTACAAAACAATGATAATCGAATGAAAACTATGAATTCTCGGCAAAATTCGATAACAGTTTGTAACACACAGTAATAATGTAACAGCTATAGCAGAAAGCCATATCTAAAGCTAAAGGATTCTTCATAGCAACACAGAAATATGTCTATGACCATAAACTCAAAATATTAGAAAATATCTAGCAAATTTCTTTGCAAAAAAGCCAAGAATAACAGGGTATAGCCAATTGATCTGCCAATTGATCTGCCAATTGATGGGAAGCAGAAACGAGAGGCTAATAGTCTGATGTCTCTTGGTCCACAGATTTGGAATAATCTACCAAATGAGGTGAAATCAGCAGAACATTTAAAAGTTTTTAAGAAACTAATACAAAATTGGGATGGACTTTCTTGGAAATGCAATGCTTGTAAATGCCTGTTTATGCAAAATAATACTAAAGGTAAAAACCTAGCGCCTGTTTAATCTATAGAAATCTTAGCCTTTTTATAGTATTCTACATTCGATTTTTGTTAGTTAACCTTTAAAATATACAGATGTATATTGATAGCTATAATACCTTATAAAAATCGAATTAAAATAATAATACACACACAGATTGAATCATTATAACAAACAATTGTCCCACTCACTAGATGTTGTCCTACGGGAATTGGAGAAATTGAATTTTTACGCATAACCTGCTGGGTTCAGAAAGAATGACGATGCTGCGCAAGCAGGGGACAGAAGAAGAAGGTAATGGGATTCAAAAAGGCTGGTCATGCGTAGCCTGTCCTCATATTTTGATGGGAAAGGATTCCTGCTGCCACGTTCAAAAAGCACACAACAAAAAATTTTAACTGCAGCAGCATAATTGCTAAAATTTACTGATCTCGTTTGAAAGTTTTATCCTTTATCGTGAAAAACTAACTCTCTCCTACATAGAACTTATAATCCTATGATATGTTTGTCAAGTTGGCTACATGGTATGCGTACAACAATAGCTCTTCTTGTGCTAATGCAATGGAGGAAAAACTGCCACCTAGGTATCAGCAATCATTTGAACTGTTTTCAATAAGATACAATAATACAATAGGTAATAATTAAAATAATAAAAATAATAATAATAAAAATAATACCTTCAATGGCGATACCGTTTTTCGAGCCTGTGCCTTGCTTTTTATTGCTAGAGTATCTCTTTTACTTCTCCCTTTGAATTCACTTTTACCTACAGAAAAGATAAAATGCAAATTTATTGAAGGAAATGTAGGGAAACCTCTTCAAATGGCGCAAGAATAGATTTTATAAACATTAAAAGTTTCTTCATAAAAAGGAAAGCTTGAGAAGTGAAATGAATGTACACCAAAAAACTCTTGTAATATCTAAACTGTAGATAGGTACTGCACGTTTTATATAATTTCTAGTCCGGAAAGTTGAATGGTGCAATTCAGAATGGCCAGAAAATGTAAATACTAGAAAACTTTAGGGAGGATCACTTTTTAGCGGATGTCCGGTCAATACAGAGGTACTCTACTTTACTTGAAACAGACAATTTAGATGTCTTGGTTGAAGAATAGACTACACTGCTTAACTTTGTTTGTGAAAAGCATGCAATCAGCGCTGTTCATGGACAAACTTAAAGCACAAACTACTAAAAGTAGATTACACGTCATAATGGTCGGTAATATTTGAGAAGCTACTTTTTAACCTGCTTCACAAAAAACGTTAAAAATTTTTTTTATTTGCACTAGCCAGTCTGGGATTAGAATACCACATTCTACTACAACCTGCTTACTATTGAATTACACGTCTTTTTTTAAAAGAAAAGTATCATTTTGCCTGAGCCTTAATTTTCTTAACTTTTCCCGAAATTGAGCCTGAGATTTTCTTAAATTTTTCTTAGCTTTTACTGAAATAAACTGGCTACAATGGGTGAAACATTCATTATTAATATTACATACTCGAATTTGAATTCCATCATTAACATTTTGCATGCAATAACGACGAAACACTAAATTTGGAAATTGAACCTCGTGACTTTCTTAAGATTTTCTTCAGATTTTGACCATTTGAGCCTCACTTTCTTATAAACAAAAAAGTCGTATGCAGATTCATGTGTTGCATTGGATAATGGAAAAAGAACTGGACTTTTGCTCATAGACCCGAAATAGTATTCGATTACCAAAAAGTAGAGCACTACGACGTAAAACATAGTGAAAAGTTTTGGCTTCAATCATTCTTGAGAAACGGGAGGCACTTCTACAGAGGTAGGGAAATTTGGGGCAAGAAGGAACAATTAAGAGAATTTCTGTATTTTTGGTGCAAAAGGGTATTCTCCAATGAAGACTAAGAGTTGCCACAGTAACAATGAAGATAATTGCTACAGATTTTATGGAAACTTTTATTCAACGAACACTAAAGTGAGTTATCTCGCCCCGTGTGAGGGGCAAAATGAGACAGTAACAACTTGGTTGTCTCTGATCCAGCAATTTGTAAAACTGATGCTAGATGTAAAAAAATTAGCATCGTAAGATCTTATAGGCACCAAGTTGGAATATTTGAAAAGCTGCTCCATAATTGCTTACATTAAAATTTAATGATTGCTCACTATTTTAATCCTACATATTACAAATGAATTCTTTAAACTGTAGAACGAAGATGACGAAGAGTAAAGTTATGATTTCCAAGTGATCGACAATTCCAGTACTTCGCATTTTGTGAGGTGTGTAATAGTGTAATAGTTTCAATAGTGTGTATGTATGCAGCACGCACACAATCTGCTATTGGATTGCCTAAATATGCTAATTCTAGTAAAAAGTCTCATAAATGAATGGGACAATTTGACTGATTCATTTATTCTGCTATTCAATACTTATCCAGGATGGATATATAGAATAGGTGTCTTATTTTCATATGATTGTAATGTTTATGTAACTCTTTTACATTGTAAATATCTGGAATTGGAATTGACAGTGCATTGATCACTGATTATAATCAATTCAAGAAAGAGAAGTCAAGCATTGCCTTCCTGATTTTCAAGATAGAGAATAGAAAGTCTGCTGTGGTGGATCAAAAAGTGATGAAAAGTGAAGCTGTAGAATTGCTTGAGAAGGAAGAAAGCAGTGGTTTTAAGAAGGCTGCATGTGAGTCAGATAAATATGCTCCTTTGAGGTCAATCCTTTCAAAGTCAGGCCCACGGTATGCAGTGATCCCTGTAAAGTACATGACAGATACCTTACAAAACAAAGTGGCTCTTATTACATGATGCAGTGACAATGCCAATGTGACAGAGCAAATGCTGATTTCAAGTACTAAGAACACACTTGAGAAGCAACATGAAGGTGTGAACTCCTACCAGGCCAGTGATGAACAAGTGCTGAAATACAGAGAAGTATGTTCTGGTGTTAGCAAGGGAAAAGCAAAACGGAATTAACTGACAGGATAAACTGTAGGCAGAAAATGTTGAACTTGCTATTTTGAAGATTTGGAAAGTTATTTTGTACAACTGAATGTAATATACATATTGTGTGGTAATGTGATAATCAATTTTATTGTTTATTTTGATACCTCTGGGGGGTATTTAACAATAAATACAATTGCTTGAAGTTGTGCTGTACATTGTAGATACCAAGTAAGACATAGTAATGCTGAATTTTGGGTGTCTCTAGAAAGATTTCATTTCAAATTCTGTGAATTGTAGATAAAGATTGACATTTTTGTTTTCAAAAACATGAGCATTTACTCAGTTTTGGATCTATGTGGTTGTTAATCCACATATCTGTGTTATAGTGTTCCTGGATTCTAGATTGGGCAGAAAGCAATTGAGAAATGATGAAAAGCAAAGTGTAGACCACTTCTATATATAATCTTAGTTAATTATTGTGGAGCAATTCCCTCCCTGCCTCCAGGTCTATGGACCTGTAAACACATACCATAACACACAAGAATCATCTTGGTGTTAATCATGGCACAGAAAATGCAAGTTGTAAGTAGAGTGAGGAGAAGCATTAAAATTTTGGTGGCCTACATTGAAACTCTTGAAGAAATAGATCTTCTAAAACTCAAAGAATGATATTCAAAAATTTTCCATGGCTTTCCCTGACATTCTAGTCTTTTCCATGGCTTTCCTTGACATTCTAGCAAACTTTTTCCACTGTTTTCCTTGACTTTCCCTGATCTACCCAAATGTTAATGTTTCTCTCCTTGACATTCCAGTCCATATGAGCACTGCTTAAGCAGTAGAATTCATTATTTAAATAGGCCACAAAAGAAAGGAGAGGAATTTGAGGGTGCTATAAGGAAAGCCATATCATGCAGCATTCAGAAAATTGTTTTGACCATAACACAAGCAAGATCTCACCCATATTCTGCTTTTCAACTTGAAAGCTCTGAGTTCATTTGACTTGATTACCAAGCTTGAAAAGGCACTCTCTTATGTCTCCAAATAAAACAATAAGTTCTAGTTTTGAGAAAATGTATTTACAAAGGCACTCTTTCATCTAATATAACCCTATATTTCTGATTTACAAGGGCAGAAACTGTGGCAGGTACACATTCATCTTACATCTTGATATGTACAAAATGCAAGTCAGTGGGCAAAATACCAAGAAATTGCAACTTCCTGACAAATCCGCAGTAATAATATCAACTCTATCATATATAATATGCAAAGTTATCTGTGGTCTGAATGGGCCTGTTAACAATTCAATGCAAAAACAATTGAACTTGTTGGGTTCATGCTTTCAAAATCCAATGTTTTTTCCAGCTTCATCCCACTGGCCCTTCAGGCAAAGCCATATTCTATGCATGTAGGTCCAAGAATCTTTGGCACAAATTAAGCTCTTTTTTCACATTTGGTATGGAAACCAATGAAACAAATTGTGGTAGGGGCCACTCCATGTCACATGAGTCATAATACTGGTGTTATATTTTTCCATTTAAAAGCAGTATAAAATTCTACTATTACTTTTAAATTCATTAAAAACACCCCACCAGATTTTGCTAAGGATCTTTTCAAACTTTCTGTATTACCATTTTGAGATTTATTCCAACAGTTGCTCTTCAGGAGTGTGTTGAAAAAGCATTATGTACATAACAATGATAAGAAACAGCAATTTTGATCATTTCAGTTCCATCAAGCTAAATAGTGTGTCCCACAAAATGACCAAAAACGTAATACAATATTTGCTTTCATAAAAATACCTGCCAACAATACTGCACCAATTTTTTGTAAGAAACACTTCAGAAGAAATAATTCCAAAAAAGCAGTGTCATGTGTGTCATATTTTTTGTCACATTTCTCACACCTTGCTTCTCTAAAATAAAATCCCCCATTCTGTGTCTCAGAAAAATTGACAGCCAAGTACAGAGCTACAGTACCCACTATTTTGTAAGACAATTAATGTATAGGAACCAATAAAAACAGGTTTTAACTCATGTTTTGAAATTTGAGAATCAGTTGGTTTGTGAAACTGGATGGAATAGGGTTTCTTTTGCTAAATAGCTTTGGTAGGTGCTGCAAAGTCACAGTTTTCTGCACACTACACATATTTCCTGGGGCACCTTCAGAATGTAGTTTACATGAAATGCATCCTGTCCTTTAGCCATTTGTCCAAATGTCCTGACTGATCAGTTCACTAGTGGGTAAGCAAGAAATTGATCAGGAAACCACAAAGCTATAAATCCTTTTTCTATAGATTCCTTTTCAGCCAGTCTGAAGAATATGAAGGCTCTGCACTGGTCATTTTTTCTAACATTATTAAGTAATAAACAACTGTGTGCAATCTCAGGGGTGGCTTGCAGGCTAGGGGGGATTTTTGGTGCCATGCCCTAAAATTACAACACAATTTGGTTGCACACCCATTTTGAAATCTTGCTTCAAGTCCTCAACCCCAGCCCTAACATTTTCTTGTCAAATTTGGAAAAATTAGAAAATGGGGGTCAAGCCCCCTCTCCCCAGTCCTCCATGGTGTCGCCACTGTGCAGTATGCAACATGACAAACTTCTTATCTAATAGTGCTTCCAAATCAACTGAGACATTTTTAAAAGCTAAAACATATCCTATGCTGGAGGACTGTACCTTCCACTACATAAAATGGGAGAGTAACCTACTCCCACAGCAGAACTTTGATTTAATAGATGTCACTGACAATCTTTGAGTTTGCAGAACAATTCATATCATTTGTGATTTTTAACAAATTATACATGACTTTCAACGGTATATACTTAGGGATGCACCATCGTCCTCAAAACTCCCCGTATTGTGCTCCTGGCATCAAGCTCGTAAACCTAAAACTAGTCTCTGATTTGTTACAGTTGGGGCATTTTGGTAATACAAAATAACAATTCGCAAATAAGTGATACCTAGCTGCTTTCTGTATCTGTCAATATCAGATCTGGCATGTTCGGCATCTCTTTTCCCCATTTATGTCTACAACTCATTACATCCACAAGTTAGACTTCTATCCACTAATTCATTATAAAACCAATACAACGTAGACAGGTTGCAAAATAAAATTGTTGTTGTTGTCACTATGCTGTTTGTGGCTGTTGCTGTTTGCTACACGCGTGGCAAATGCGTGTCTAAGGGTGATTACTAGGGGGATCAGACGGGGTGGAGCTCCACTGTTAGAATTCTTGTTCCTTTTGGGAGAATCAGCCCCCTAAACTTATATACCACTCTTGCTTTTCAAAGTGCATTGACTTTTGTATTGTATTACTATCTACTTCCTCACTGCTACTCCCAGGTGCCAAATAAACATCCCCCGGCTTATGAATTTTTCCAACCCTCCAAACCTTATTAGGGCCCCCCGTTTATTAATTTTAAGGAAAGTGACATTTTACGAACCCCTGACTTCATTCCATTTCTTTGTTAGCACTATTCACGCGCAATGTTCAGGGCAAAATGGAGTGCTTCTGTATATATTTGAGCTCTGTTTTGTGACATGTTTTTGTTCTTTCCATCGTTTTATAATTATTTAACGCCATTTCTCAAATTCCAACCCCCCGTCTATCAACTTTTAGAATTTTTCCAACCCCCTGTTTATAAGGACCCCCCCCCCCGTTTATTTGACACTTGAGAGTACATGGCTTTTAGACCTTTCTAGATGTTGGCTACAATATATCACAACTACAGTAAGCTAAATTTGCCATGTCTTCATCTTTAGGATATGGATGTGGCTGCAATTATACCACACCCACTTTATGACATTGCACCTACAGCCCCCCTTGTTAAAATTATTAGAAATTGCTCCTAGCATGACTAAAAGTTTTGCATGGAAATTGGGAGACGTTTTGATAGTCTGAAGGAGAGAAAGGATTAAAATGATTAAGGGAGGTGGGAAAACTTATCGCAAATCGTATTATACTTTTTTTATGAGCACCGCATTTGGCAACATTATTTGTCACCACGTTGCGTTCACTTTTGGGACTGGGCCTCGTTTAGCATGGCCATGAAGTTAAGAACAATGAAAAGCTCCAGTTATCTTTGATGAAAAATCCAAATACGTTACACATTCCTCCAACAGTTTAGCTTCTCTTGTTGATTATCGTTGTTCGTTATTTCAGAACTAAATGCAGGTTTTACAAATTCCATTAATTTGCACAGGTAAAACATCGAAACCAGAAAGCTTACTGTTAAGTCGTAAGAAAGTTTTCATAAATGGGAGAAATCGTAAACGTTTTAGAAGAAAAGTGAGACCTAGAACCATATATCAGTCCCCTGTCGGAGATCTACCAGACTTTCCATGTGTCCATGCTTGGCCGATAACCTCATCGTTTCAACATAAACCTCACGGTCTCATGGTTGCTTACAAACTTCTCACGGTAAGCAAAGACACGTTGCTAAGCATTCTACATAAATGAATTGCCCAATTCATCAAAGTTTTTTCCTTTTTTTCCTTTTTGCAGATGACACTAACATTTATTGTGAATCAGATGATCTCACACTGCTTACAATGAAGCTCAACAAGGAACAAAGAAATTCAAATTGTGGCTTGACTCAAACAAGCCTGCTCTTAATATAGGAAAAACTAACTTTGTATTATTTCACTCCCCTCAAAAGAAATTATCAGGGAACTTCCAACTCAAAATTGGTAATAAGGAAATTCAAAGAAACGAGTATGTAAAATTTCTAGTAGTACTTATGGACGAGCATCTCTCTTGGAAGTATCACACAGTAGAGCTATGTAGAAAGCTTTCTAGAACTTCTAGCAGTTTCTTTAAACTGCGCCACTACTGCCCACTTCGAACCCTTATCAGCCTTTACAGCTTGCTGCTTTCTTCATTCCTCCTCTATGGCCTCATAGTATGGGGCCTTACTTTCGTTTCCTACCTTAATCCACTATTCAAACTACAGAAGAAAGTTCTGCATTGTATCAAATTTGAACGATTCTCAGCTCCCTCAGCACCAATCTTTCAGCTGCTCAAAATTCTCAATCTTGAGGATACTCTGCACCTAAATATTTTGACTTTTGTTTATAACGCGATTAACAATTCATCCCCTTCTCACTTCCACACCTATTTTCACCCTAACACAACAGTTCACAAGATTGGAACCCGACAGGCAACCAGAGGTAATCTCTTTAAATCCCTTAAAAATACTGCTATGTATGGTCTTCAAACAATTCAGTATTTTGGTTCTACACTCTGGAACACACTTCCCATATTCATCCGTGCTGCTAGCTCTATCACAGTTTTTCAATCCAAATTGAAAGCTCAAGTCATTAGCTCGTATTAGCTCAATGTCCTCCTTGGAGTCTCGGCTCAAGTCATTAGCTCGTATTAGCTCAATATCCTCATTGGAGTCTCGTTGCGCGAAAATATGGTAGCATGTTTGTTTTCCATTGGATGTAGTTGTTTTTATAGGAGGGGGGCTCTCTCTCGATTAGTTAATCTATTTAGAGAACTCCTCCTTAATCAGTCAATCTTAAATAAAATCTTTTAGAGTATTTTTCCTGTCTTTTTGAAGTTAAGTTGTTTTTGTGTGGCATGGTAAGTATATTTTATGCAGTTAGCTGTAATATTATTTAGGTTGTAAAATTGCATTTGAGGTTGATTTGTAATAAATGAAACTGAACCTGAAAATGAAACTTGCCATGAAAATTATACATTCTGAAGCTGATACACTTCATGCTTGGAAGACAGCTGCTCCTTACAGTTTTTAATGCAATGAGTATGGCTTTAATGTAGTCACACGTTCCTCAACATTGGCCTCTGAATTGATACACGTTGTTTTCTTTAAAAGAAAACCATCATTTTGCCTGAACCTCAATTTTCTCAACTTTTCCTGACATGGAGCCTGAGATTTTCCTAAAATTTTCTTAATTTCTAACGAAATATATTGGCTAAAATGGGTTACACTTTCCTTGTATATCTTGCATACTCAAATTTCAATTCCATCTTTAAGATTTTAAATATAATAAAGGCGTAGCATCAATTTCTGGTCAACAAAAAAAGTAATTTTGGAAACTGAGCTATGTGATTTTCTTCGGATTCTCTAAAGATTTTTGGCCATTTGAACCAAAGTTTCTTACAAAAAAACGTGTACTGAGTAACTTTCGAGTCAAAATAATGATTTTTCAGTTCCATACATATTATACAATAAGCATGTAAGCCTACGCTCTGGCTATCCACTGTCTACACTTTTTAAAAGGGTTATCGTCCTACTAGGCATTTGCTTAATGCGTTGCTTTACAATCCATGATGTGTAGATTCTATCCAGTTTTCTTTCACGGACTGTAAACATCAACAATAGAGATATTTGATGTAAATTATGCTGGAGTGTTGCAAGCAGTATCCGAAATCTTTTGAAGATACAACTTCAGCATCTAGAAACAGCCTGCAGACACAACTACATAAAAACCTGTCACATACATAGTTTCTCATTTAAATTTCCAATACATTAACATTTTGTAATAGAATTGCTACCAAGTGCATCTACAGATGCTTTACTAGATAAAAAGGTACGTCTTTTGGATTTTTAGCACAGCATATCTGAGCAAGGGGTTGCTCATCATAAGTAGAATAAAACAGTACCTTTTACTGTTCATGATAAAAGATGCTATCCAATTTACAGTATTTCCCCCTAAATCATCAAAAAATGGTATTTCTAGGGGAACGCAAGCAAACCTAATGGAGAATTGAGAAGACCATACAGAAATTAATACTACTTTCTACCCTAAAAGTAAAATATACGATATTGATTCTAAAATATACTGCATAGATTGAGAGCTTTGGAAGCGCTTGTGTATAGAAAACGTCTCTAAAGTCATATTGGTTCAAATTTACTTGATTTGGCTACTTTTTCATCATCTTCATGATGTTAGGAGTTGAGAACAATGCCTAACGAAAGAATGTCAAAAATATTTATGTCAGCTAACATGTCAGACGTAATATGATAAACAAAGTTTATGTCTAAATTTATGGTTTTAGATGATAATGTAGGACTACTAATCACGGTACCAAATGCTGGAACATGGTGAATAAAATATCCCAGGTGGAACTAGAAAAGTATGAAGTTCTGTAGGATTCAAGCATTACATGTTTGAAAAGAAATAAAATCATAACCAATATTTCAAATGAATGCCTGGTTGAAGAATGAATGGGAATAAGAATAAATGGGTATAAGAACAAATGGGAATAAGAACAACTGGGAATAAGAAATGGGAATAAGAACAAATGGGAATAAGAATAAATGGGAATAAGAATAAATGGGAATAAGAACAAATGGGAATAAGAACAAATGGGAATAAGAACAAGTGGGAATAAGAACAAATGGGAATAAGAACAAATGGGAATAAGAACAAATGGGAATAAGAACAAATGGGAATAAGAACAAATGGGAATGAGAATAGATGAGAATGAGAATAAATGGGAATAAGAAAATGTACGAATGAAAATGTAAGATATAAATATATGTCACCTTTAAGGGTTTGGGAATTGGCTTTGCAAAACATCATGCAAAAAGTGCTTACCATTCTGAAATATTAGTTAAAATTTTGCAATGAAAACTTCCTTTTCAAGATGGGTAGCTAGACAAATCAACTGCTAACAGAAGCAAAATATCCTATTCACAGTAGGTAAAGACTGTGAATTTATCTGCGTAGGAATATGGAACAATTGCAGGAAAATTGTCTGTCTGGCTGTAGCTCTGAACTCAGCAGACCCTGGACGAGTTTTGAAAAGGTAACAAGCTCTGATTTCAACTATTAGCTGCATGCACCCGTTGATCTTTCAGTCATTTTGTGGTAAAGAAATTCATAGAGACATCTACCTATGGACTCCATCCGGGTTCGCGTATAATTATTACATATCAAGTACAGGGTGCGTTATTTCAACGAAAATAAAAAGTTCCTAACAGAATGAAGGAATTTCGACTAATGGAACAAAATTTCATTTTGTATATTCATCTATATTTACCGATGATACAACGTACAACAAAAACACTAACAATAAACAAAGTGGAAAATGAAGTACTAAACGTAAGCATATAACGCCCATAAATCACCTAGTGGCGAAAGGAATGTTCCGATAAGTGGCTGAGTCTTCCGACAAGAGGCCTGAGTCTTCCGACGAGGGGGTGAGTCTTCCGACGAGGGGGTGAGTCTTCCGACGAGGGGGCTGAAATACGGCTAGCAGGGTAACATAACTGCTAAAAACTACGAAAAAGAGACTATAGTGCCCCTTGTTCTTCCTTGGCGCCACCCCTATTTGCATGTAGCAGAATGGCAAGGTAATCTTTGAAAGGCATGCTCTTTGACTAACAATAAGAAACTGAAGGTGCATATGCAAGCAATAGAGACATTCAAATACATCCTACTAAGGTAGGGGTAGCAAAATAGTCTTTGGACACAGTAGCGGGGTAATAACCCATATTTAATCATAAATACAAAGTCTATAATGTCAAATATAAATAAACAGTGTATCACTACAACATCATCCTCAATTTTGTATGGCCGTAATACAGGAAATTGGAGCCTCTTTTAGATACAGTGACTTTGTGAACATATTCACATATTTTACAGGGTTCATACGCGTTGTTAAGAAAGAAATTCCCTGACTTTCCCTGACTTTTTTCGGCAAAAATGATACCTTTTTCCCTGACCCAGGGTGCAAAACAACCATATTTTCCCTGACCCTGATGAGTAGGTACCACACAAGAATAATACTTTTAGATGTTTTAAAAGCATACAAGAACAAACAAGATTTTCCTTGGTTTTAGACACGATACAAATTGTAAGTACAGTAAGCAGAGACATCAACAAGTGTTAGCAAAGAATTCTGTCGAATTTTAACCTGAATTAGGCCGGGGGAAACAGACGCCGCATTGCTAC
>OLMO02000006.1:17202219-17215385 GCA_900291935.2 Cassiopea xamachana
GTTTCCCTGACTTTCCCTGACTATCCCTGACCTACCTAACTTTTGATACTTTTCTCACTGACTTTCCAGACCGTATGAACCCTGTTTTAGTGTGTCGTGTCTCTATCGCAAAACCCTTCATGCCATGACTGCTAACAACAGAAATCAGCAGAATGCCTGTCTCTAACTGCGAAAAAAGTAGTCGCACCCTTAATGTAGAACTGTTAAAAGGTGGGGTAAATTTGTTCTTGTTTTCTATGGTGGAGTAAAGAAAACTTGACAGAAGCTAATGACGAGAGTGAAATTTTTTTGAGGGTGAATAATGCTTTCCCTTAAGCTCCCACCCCAGATTTAAATAACACATCTCAAAAACATAAATTCCCTTTGCATTTTGTGAAATGAATTCATTATCCAATTAGAAACATAAAATAGCGTTAACGTATACCGACCTCATTGGCTTCGATCGGCTCTTGTTTGATTCTTCTTTGACGTTCTTCAAATTCTTGCAGCCTAAGTCTTGACTGTTCCATTGTTTCTCGTAAATGTTTCTCTTCCACCTAATAACAAAAGCAATTGCTATTCAAAAGAACCAGAAATTTTCTCAGGTGTGAAAAACTATAACATTCATATCCATAATAAAGATGCCAAAGTCGTATATTTGGATGCAAAGATAAACATCATTTTACAAAAAAGTACATCTAACAATTGCTCCAAAAGATGGAGAATGAGCAAAAACAAGAAGCATGACATGGCAACATAGCATTCACATTGGCAAAGCAGTTCACATAGAAAGTCCTGTAATAAAAGCAGTTTACATACAGCCTTTCACTGAATTGATTGAATGATATATATCACTGTATCTTGTCACATTTCAGTCATCTATTACTTCAATTCTCGCTATAGTCATGCTATAACGTTCGAAGGATACAATGTACTACATTGGCCAGTTCATTAAAGTACGTTACCGCGATTAAATTGTACTATATAAAGCTATATATATATATATATATATATATATATATATATATATATATATATATATATATATATATATATATATATATATATATATATATATATATATATATATATATATATATATATATATATATATATATATATATATATATATATATATACATATATATATACACACAATACTTTAGAAATCATTTCATTACACACTCATTTGACTTCAATCAACACAAGTATTATATCTATCATAACTTTATGAAAAGATGAGACATAAGCATTCCAAATACAAGTAATAAGAGTAAAACATAAAGCTTTGGAATTGTAACCTTTGAATGGTCTTCATCATATTCAAGGTAACCTGCTCCATCAAGTCTTTGCGTATCAATGTACCCTTTGAACATCACACATACGCCGTTCATTATAAAACGGCTCTTCAAATGTGCCTACAAAATAAAGCATCAGGTAAAAATGCAACAGCTCTTCAGATTCAACAGAAGTGAAGTCAAAAGGACAAGAATATAAACAGTACTCGTCAGGGGCGGTTTAATAGGGGTCAAGGGGTATGTGCCCGTAGGCACATTCTAGTCGGCAAATTCTCGGTAAAAATAGTGGAAAGGCTAAATACATGCTCTTCTACCAATATGGAAATATATTGATAAAAATGGGATATGTCCCGTGCACACACTTGATATTTTATGCAAAATGAATTCTTTGTGCACAAGTGTCTCCACAGACTACGTTTGTGCACATACAATTTTCCGAATTTCTGCTTTAAAAAGAACTAAAAATAGGCTTAGCCTTATAATCGAATTGCAAATAATTACAACTGGAAACGGCCGCGTCGCGCTGAGTTCATAACTGGTCTTAACAAATACAAGCGAAGCGGAACTTTTGCATGCCAAGACTCACAGTAAAAAAGACCACACCTTTTTACACATAGCCACTCTCTTGTTGTGGAGGGCTTGGTGCAAAGAACAAATGATAATGTACAAAGTTCAGTGCACAGAAAACAAAGATTCCATGCTGGCTCTTCTAATGAGGAAACCATATTTTTGCCTGAGCCTCAATTCTCTTTTACACTTCTTTCTACAAAAAGGATCCCTCCATTTTGACAGTCGTTTCAATGCGTCGAAACAAATTTCAAAGTGAAGGGGTCTGGTCACTAAGGTCGGAGATTAGCTCAGGTAGTAATAGTGAAACATGCTACTTTATGAAAAACGTTGGGGCAAGTGCTCCCCCCCCCCCGCGGTTTCGACGCCTCTGTCTAGTGCTACATATTCATGATCATTGGCTATATTCATAGTGTCTTATAGGAAGTGATGTGCTCATTGGGAGAAGTGGCGGTTTTTCAGGAAAAATCAGGGGGAATGGGGCTGAATTTGCAGAGTATTTTAGAAGAAACACGTGTACTCAACAAATACTTGGGAATATTTGTCGACTGCACGTGTTTTTCATGGGAAAATGTGTTCAAGAAAATTGAGGCTCAAGCAAACAATGTATAGGCCTCTAGTTTTACTACTTTTGCCTAGAATTTGCTGACCCAATGACACCTGGGGGGCACATTGCCCCCTTATATCCGCTGCCGATTGGAAGGACATGAGGGTGGAGGCATCAAACTCAAAATGCATGAACTTGTAAGAAAGTTGGTCAAAAGTTGGTCATGCTGCAGATTTAATACACCATTGGTCATAGTGTTTTCAGTGACCTTTTCGAGACAGCAGTTGCTCAAATGAGCAAAATGTCCCCCAACAAAAGGTGTCTAGGCACACCCTTGCTGATAGCACTATTGGATTGCATTCATAAGTATGTCCATGTGACTTATAAATAGTCATTGGCTACAGGATCACATTCAAAGCCTTTGGAATATGAACAAATGGGAAATGGCCTTCTATGGCTGGTTTCAACACTCCAGTCTTCTTCTCAGGGTTACTACTATCTCTTATAAACATCTGTACCAATATTTCTTTGACTTGAAACTCAGTAATCTTGAGAAATAGCAATAGAAGAACTGCTGCACTTGCAGCTCATGATCTATGTTGAGGACTCCTGGGCATGTGGGCAAAAAGAATGGGGGTCAATGGGCCTTTGCTGCTGGAAAATTTTTAAGAATCACATCCTTTGGGACACGCCTGTTTTGAATGCCAAGATACTCTCCTCCTAGATACAAAATGGCAGATCAAGTCACTATTGTGCATTTCAGCACCTTGAAGGGACATTTCATCTATGCATTATGACAGGGGTTACCAATCTTTTTGGGTTTTGGGGCTAAGGTCACTACACACTGCCCATGTTGGGGCAAGATGCAGGCAAATTAGAACCCTTTTCTAATAATTCTGTTCAATTTGGGGGTGCAGTGAGAAAAGAAAATTAGCTTACTACAAGAGCTGTAAAATGTAGAACAAAAATTAGTACCCTTGTCAAAACAGTATGCTACTTTTGAAATACAAGCTACTTTTGGCACTGGGACAGGATTGTGTGGCAGTTGGGGCCAGAGGTTGGTGAACACTGCATTATAACATGAAAAACAAAACAGGGTACATCTATTTAAGATTAAAAGAGCCATAAAATATTCTAACTAGAGGGACAGAAATAATAACTGAGAGGGCAACTGCTCCCCTAGTTTACATGATTAAAGAGGTCCTGCATTGCACTTCCAACAGGCACTAGGTACATTCATTGATGGTGGTATGTGCCAAAAGGAAATCATTATTTGAATATTTGTTGGGCTGCTGGCTAACTTGCTTCCTATGACTTAACTATGATGTGTTCACTCAAAGATGAAGTTATGGCATCTGCAGTTCATCATAGGCTTTCAAAGTACATCAATAACAAGAAATCTCATACATGAGATTAAGAAATCTCATCATCTCACATATATGTGTGACAAAGACTACTAATTAGAAGGAAAAGAGATGAAAGACAAGTAGCTAAAGAGGTTATGTACCTTTCCTGGTTCTTTATCATAGTCTAAAAAACCTTTTGCTGGTGGTTCAGTTTTCTTTTCCTTTGACTGTGGTCCAAGAAACAACAAGATGTTGGTCCCATTAGCCACAAATGACTAAAAGGAAATACTTATGTAAAGATGGATTTCAGTGCTCCTTTCATGGCATAAAGTAGATACCAAAGCTAAAATGAGGGTACTAATCACCAGGAATCAACAGACTATGGGTACTGCATCAAATTTTTGATGATCTAACAATGAAACTCCTTTAAACATTGCTAATGGCAGGTATAAACTTCAGCAAAAACAGAGATAGATATATTAGACACTGCAAATACACATCCTAGTTTGATATTGAATGGAAACATAACAAAGAAGCTTTAAATTGATAAAGTCCAAGGTGCATTCCATGCATATAGGCCAAAAGATCTTGGCTGGCAATTAGCTCTTTTTTGACATTCGGCATGGAAAATAACATAAGATATCTCTGAATGTGTAATATCTTGAGAAGTTGGCTTGTGAAACTGGATGGAATGGGATTTCTTTTGTTATTGGTTTGGGTTAGTGCTGCAGAGTAGTTTTTGGTGCAGCACACATATTCCTTGGCAGAATTTTGGTACCCAGTTTCCGCACAGCTTTTAGGGACTGCAGGGCCCCTTGGAAATTTTTTGTTAACCAAGACTATCCATCAAGATTTTTTCATCGAGAATTGCTATGCTTCTAAGTTGTGTAATAATTTTCAATGTATCAGGACAAGAAATTCAATGAAAATGATAGGCCATCATACAGGGTGTATTAAAATGTTTTCCTGTGATTTCTTTTCAATTTTTTCTTAGGTGCAGAGCTCCTTGGTAACTGGGGCTGTAGCTCCCTGGCCTTCCTTGTAATTGCCACTATGGATCCTATGGATCCTATGGATCCTATGGATCAGTGAACTGGCACAACAACAGCACTTCTATTATGCAAGATCTGGCATCCGATCAGGTTCAATGGCGAAGAATTGTGCGGGGGCAGGCCACAGCGGACGTCACGTGATGTCGAGCTCTTGTGCCTTAAGTACAAGTACAAGTGCCACTACATACATGCAATGCACCCTACCACAAAGTTAGCACATAAATCAAAGAAGCAAAGAAGCAAGAAAATGTGAAGGCACTAACAATACATGGCAATGCTCACATATCAATCTATCAGGCGTGCCTATTCTAACCCTTTTGTATTCAGCAAAATTCTAATCAATTCAACATGACATTTTATGTTGTGGAAAAGAGACAGGAATCATATGCCAGATGCAAAAAGAAAACCAAATAGGAAAAGCAGCTCAATCAAAGGCTTTTTTAATTATTTATGGGTAACTGAGTGTGAGAGGATGGGAAAAATGTACTTTTTTTGCACCAAGTGTATCAATTATCTTTGCAATTTCCAGTGCATGGCTTCGTATCTATTTTCATGTTGACAAACTTTGATGATGGCACTGTTTTGAAAAAAGTATTGCTCTAGTAATACATACTATCACCTTGTGGGGAGTGGGGCAAGAAGTTCATCTGCATACTAAATTTCCAAGTCAGTAGCAGTGGTGGATCTATTGGAGGGGGCAAGGAGCATGGCATCCCCTTAATGGTAATTTTTCTTTTAGCAAAACATTGTGCTGGGAAACTTTCTGCATTAAAAAGACAATAAAAGGTGTCAGATGGCCCCAATAAAGTCCAGCTCTGGATCCACCCCCTGGTCAGTAGTTTGATGTGGTGGTTTATTGTCCTTCCATTCCCCCTGGTAGTTATGTGCCTACACTAATACAGCCTGGTTACCAGTGTGTATACTACAAAAGCTGTGATCCTTATGTTGTAGAAGGCCAAATTGCTTCTAGGCCTCTGTTGTGCTGCACACGATTCACTGTAAAATATATTAAGAATGAGTAGGTGTACAAAAGAAGACGTTTTATGATCCCGCGATCATAGAAAGTCTTCTTTTGTACATCTACTCATGCAATACCCTTGACATATTTTAGCCAAAGTTTCCTACTATTGGGCAGCGTCCTTCCCGGCAATCAGAGTGGAATCTTGAAACTCTTTCTTCATGGGAGCGATCTCTGTATCCAGTATACCTTACCTTCAAAGCAAAACCAGCGACATTTATTTTTGAGGCATTTCAATATTATGCTATATTAATCATACTTGTGTATAATCATACTTGTATATAAGTTTATTTCCGGTATGTTACAAAACACGATATTTTCTTTCGTCTAGCAACTCCTCCTTCTAGTAATATACCCCTGGGGGCCTTAAATAAAACAAAATTAATAGTTTATCTTGGATCTTGTAAACTTTGAGACATGAGATTAAAGTATTTATTGCCAAAAAAGCTCAGTTGAACATTGACTACAAAAGTTGTTGCTATAACAATGCAACTTTTCTTTTACCTAGTAGAATCAAAATAAACGCTTAAGGGCCTATTTCTGCATTCGCTTGTTCTGCGTTACTTTCAAAAGGATCATCACATCTACTAACAGTGGCCATCGCGTCCAATGTAAAATTACCTCTTTGAAAATAGGCCTAAACAACTTGGTGGAGAACTCGTCAAACAAAATGAGAAAATACATTCTTACTTCTGACTCCCTTGAGAGTTTTCGAAATAATTCGTCATTTTCAAATTTCGTTTTTTGATCAGGAACTACTCGCGTCATTCTGTAGAGCTAATAACCCAAGCACTCCATCAGTTAGATCTCTAAAGTTAACCCTTCTAGTGTCCGCTTGATAAAACACGCATTTATTATTCACCCATTTTTGAATAGTTGCGTAAAACCGCAAAACCAAATTCAAGCAATCGTAGGAAATATTCAGCTAGGCTTGGCTTTCTAATTGGTCCATTTCTAATCTATTGTAGAGCACCACGTGGATTGGTTAGTGTACTTATTAGAGATGTGCAAATCCCAATCCGATCCGAATCCGATCCCGTCGGATTCATTCGGATTTCGGAACGAAAATTTTTCTTTGGGATCGGATCGGCTTGGAAAGGTGTTTCTCAATCGGATGGGTTCGGATTGTACGTCGACTACCAAGTTTGAAATAGAGTAAATCAATTAATCATCACAAAAACAAACCATTAGCAAAAGGTAAGCAGCTTTTTTTGTAATATGGGTATTCGTGATTGGATTCTAATCCGAATGTAGCAATGCTTGAATGAAAACAACCCATGGGCTTACCTTTTGGTAATGGTTTGTTTATTTTTCTTGTGAGATCGCTTCAAGCTTAAGCAAGTCACCTATACTCTTCGAATACCAGACCTTGTCCATCTACTAGACATTTGGACTTTTCGATATGGCAATGAATCTCTATCAGGAACGTAGCGACCGGGAGTGTGCGGATGTATCACCCTCCAACTTCCGAAACTTGAGAAAATTCATTGACAAAAAGATCGAATTCACAGTTGCAGTCAATTAGCATATAGGTGAGGCTTCAGCTATCATTTAAATGTAAGTCGAGCCTGTTCGGATAAAATTCACAACAAAAATTTCAGTGAAAAGCATAGTTATTTAGCTGTATTGCCTGAGAGAGCAGTAGTTCCAATCGTTGAATTCCAAGATCTCGTAGCGAACAACAAAAACTTTAATACTTTTCATATCACAAATTATGTTACTGCAAAGAATCGTGCATCTCTCGCGTTGCACAATGCCCTAATTCAAGTGACTTTAGTTGGTTCATTTGGCACCAGGCATATTTGCAAAAGCATTGTTGCTCGTACAGGTTAAGAGTATGGTGCTACATTCTGAATGTCTAATCCCTGGTGATCCTTGTGAACAGATAACCGGGGGTATAATTAGACATTGCGATGAAATAAATGGGGATAAAATAAAGCAATTTTTTGTTGTTCATAACTTTTGATTTATGCCTTTTGCAGTGACGGTAGTCCATAAAGAGGTGGGAAATATTTAATTACTTCTACTTGATAGTTATGACTTTATTTGACAGAGTAAGAAATTTATAAACAGAATGCATCAATCTACCCCCGTTCAACCTGTAAATTTATAATGGTCAATCTTTTTAGTGTTTGATCCTAAGAGACAAAATCGTGACAGTGAATCCCTCTAGTTTTTAGTGACATGCTATCAAAAATGATGAAAGAAATTTCACTAATCTTATTCGTATTCTTCGCAATCGCAATCGCAATTGCACACGCAAATAAATATACTGAAAGCAAATGTACTAAAGACGAAAATGGAGAGGAATTTTGCCAGAAGCCTGAAGAAGAAGAAGAAGAGGAAGAGCCATGTTTTTATGAAGATCCTAAAGAGAGTCTCTTCCAATGGGATCCAATTGAGGTTTGCTTATTGTTTTAAATTTAGATTTCAAATTCAGACTATTCTTTCCTTCCATTTTACAACGTTTCGCCAATGATGTGAATCTCAGCCGTTCGTAGAATTACATAGATGTGGTACATTAGGCAATGTAAATTTGTAAACGCAAAAAAGAAGAGAACTTTGCCTCAGAACTTTGCATTTTCAAGATTCATGCTTATAAGATGATGTTCTGAGAAGCGAAAAATTCTAGGTAACAGTACTTTGAAATACTACTAACATTCTATTGATTCTGGAGTTGAAATATTTCTAGCAGTTAATGAATATTATCTCATGCATCATAGATATACACTTTTTATATAAACATAAAGTTTATCGGAATATCAAGGCTCAGAATCACTTTAAGATCTTACGAATATTACAGGGCTCAAGCATCATCAAGACGAAGAATTTTTGTGGATTTAAGTTACAGTCCTGATTTTAGATAAACTTTTGCACTATCGATGCAATATTTATTATTCTGCTCTACTTTTATTTTACTTAATGATGAAGTAAAACACCAATAAAGTTTTGGATATGATCCTTTGATTTTCAGACATGGTTGTACCTTTGATATTTAAAAATTATTTAAGAATAATGTAAGGCTCAAAACTGAAAAGTCTAAGAATATCAAGGCTCAGTGAAAATTTAGGTATGCTTTTAAAAAATTGTGTAAATATGACTTGTGCTTCAGTAGTTGTTCTCATTTACTGTAGAAAGGACATGTAAGAGAGCTTGAGTTAGAAGAAGGAAAAACTTACAAGATGATAACGAGAGCAAAGCGACCAAAACTCTTTGGTACTATGGATTTTGTGATTACGTTTATTGCACTATTTCGAGCATTTTAGAGTTAATTATTCATTCCAAGCTACATTAATTATGTTCTTTCTTTTCATATTACTATGAAAATTATTATAGTAATGTAAGGAGCGTCCCTTGAAAGTCAACACTCGTTGAAACGTTACCTTCTTTTGACATATGAAACCAAATTAAATCCAATTAAATCAGTAAGGTGTAAACTGTACTGGTTTCATACGTACCTTTTGCAATGATTCTTCATTCAAGGCTTCTAGATTCAAAGGATGAATCTTTTGCATTCATCGTCTCCCCCATCTTCCCCTGCCACCCAAGATACTTCTTCATTCTTCTATTATTGCTTCAGACTCTTCTGCTACTTTGCTGCTAAGAGCACTAAACATTTCCATCAATGTACAGCCAATAAACACAGTAGAAAACCAGGCTAATCATACCCTCCAAATAAGCATTTCAAAACAGAGATATGCACGTTCTTGTTATAAGGCACATGTCTATAAGTAACATGAGGTTGAAATTAGGCAAAAATTAAGAAACACGGGCAGGCTGAGTTTTAAATAAAAACTTTAAAGAACTGTTTTTACAAGCAAAATTTTGATGAAACTAGAAAGAAAATAGAATTAGCATTCATTACATGCCTCATAAAGTCTGGGTATTCGTTTTCCTGAATTACAATTCCCTAATCTGGGTTGTTTTGTCATTGGAATTCTTTACATTTAGGAAACATTTATGAATCATTCAAGGCTGGATTTAGCAAAATATTAAGGTAGAGTCAACACTAATGTGTTTTTGTATGATAACACATACATTTAGATGCATCTAAATATATCTGATTGCATCTGAAGTGCAAAACGCATCTAATTGTATGCATTTTCATACGAAAACGCATTAGTGTGGACGCTACCTAAGAAACACCAAAGCCAAAGCCAGAGAATTGGTTTCTTATAAGTATCACTTGTAATATATTATCCACCTTGTTAACATGGCATCTTAGTAATCTCTTTTCAGTATCATTAGGACAAAGCTTTTCAAACAGATTACTTTTTTGAACGCTTCACTTTGTATAGTGATTTGTTGTTCACATTCTCATTCAACGTAGAAATTCCGGATTTTTTGACCGATGAAGAGTGCGAACACATCATAGCAATGGCTGAATCACAGGGATTGCATTCAAGTGGGCTTCACATAGATGAAATCACAATCAAAAACAAAAAACGGCGACACGGTAACTTTTTGCTTGAAAATCTAGCTTTAAATGTCAATAGCACTGGTTTGCTCTCTACTTCCTTCCAAAAAAGTTATTGTTTCCCACTTATTCTATGCATGGAGAACAAAACTTAATGTAGAAACATGCACAAATATATTATATTGGATGCTTACAGGGTATACATAAACGCAAGCATATCTATCTGCACGTGTTCAACTAACAGTGAATATACACTTGGTTCAATGGATTGTCAGAGTTCTGTCATTGGGATGCAGAAAAGATAATCAGTTTAAATTTTGTAATGAAAATTCCACTCTAAAGTATTGAATAACTGAAAATTTGTCACTTCATCTTTAGGGCATTCAAAGAGTGAAAGCAATTTATTTTATAAATGGGACAAAAATCAAGATGGAGTGATTACAACTGAGGATGTAAGTTTTACATAGCAATTTAAACTTTAACAAACTTAAACCCCACGAGCCCTCAAAAGAATGATCAATGCTTGCTATAAAATAATCCAAGTTGCTTTTTACAAACTTCCAGGAATTAACTTATAAAATGATTTTAAAATTTGAAGTCACCTAGGCATGATAGAAGTCTGGTTGCAATTTAATTCATGGTGTTAAGGATAGCGTTAGATATAGTGTGTCTAAATTTTCAATGGATCTGTAGTTTTCTTTATCAACATAATATCAAGTTATAATTTTCAGGTAAAGCAATTTGCCATTGACACACGATTTCTCTACATGGAAGATGATGACATCATTCAAATGTAAGAAGTACATCTAAGTCTTGGTCGATTCCATGGGGAGTTCTTTTTTGCGTGATCAAAATAGTTATGGAAGTTGAAAGCATGTGATACCTCAGATTGCAACTGAAAAATTGCAGACAATTAATTATTGGAATGATTACTTAAAGCAGTTGGATGTGTTAAAGATGCATCATTAAACTTAAAACACTAAATACTCCCATTCAATTTATCCTTTAAGAACAGAAGAAAAAGTAACTATGACTACAACTTTGGATTTAAGTTCTAGAAATCACTTTGAGCTTGATATGAAATAGCAGCACAACTGAAAAACAATTAGATAGTTTTTAGAGCATGTAATGCTTTGGCTGTGTTCCGAAAATAAGATTAGGAATTCGTTGTATGAATTTTACCGAGAACATTGGTGCTTGTCTTGTTAGAAGATCAAAATATTATATAGTTCTTCTTTCTATCTCAAGAATTTTGAGAGCAAGATGTAATTTTCCAGGCAGTTTCAGCATTTGTCAATCTCAGTTTATTCTTTGCATCCTGTGATCAAAATTTTCACCCAACAGCTACTAAATAAAATGAGTAAATGGTATTATAATCACTTAATTGCATAGATATGTAATTTGTAGAAATTGCACAATAGTAGCCATTCTTGAGCAGATAATTAGTCCAATTGCTGAAAAATAATTTCAAATTTCAGCTAATACTGTGATTTTTAGTAATTTGATTGTGTCGTCATCAATTTGTTGAATTACTGTCACAATTGTGAAGTTCTTGCAATAGAATGTAAGTAGATAGGTATAAAATGCAAACTTGAATACAACACATCAATTTTAAGAAGTTGATAAATTCATTGCAAAATAGATAGAAAAAGGAACGTGACAACAGCACCTTCATTTTCAACAGTTCCTTTAGAATCTAGCCTGTGCATGAATGTTACCAATTTCTATTTTGCTGCATGTGAATAAAATTTTTTATACGTGCTACTTAACTTATATATGCAGGTATTCGAGTTTAGAAAATGGGCTAATTTATTTGAGTCGATTATATTCCTTTTCTCAAATTTAACTGAATAAGGTTGAATTTGAGTCAAATTTAACTGAATAAGGTTAAATAAGTTAAAGTAAAATGCTGAATTTTCTTTTAGGTTTAAAGGACTTGATATCAAAGAGTTTGAAGATGGTAAGGAAGCTCTCTTCATGTTGATATAAGTACCTTCCTCTCCAGAAATATGTATCGCACATACTGAGTATAATTGCCGTAGCATTTTGCTCAACGTGGTTACTAAAACATTTCTTTTTAATACTGGGTGAAGCCATGCAAAGCTGCAGGAGAGAGGGTAATGGATTTATTGTATAAAGCGATAGTACAATAACCAGGGGCGTGACTAGTGGGGTGTTTGGGGGTATCGTATCCCCCAACCATCGGTGATCTCGTCTGTAAATTCAAATTTAATGACTTTCGTGAAAAGGAGTGAAAAATTTACTGAAAATCACCTTTCTAGCATCAATGCACCCCATAAAAATGACGCGCTTCTATCGGCAAATTCGCACCAGGACCGTAACTTCAGTAAATTTTTGAGGTTCTAAAGGTTGCCCTGCGAGAATTGTGTGTCTTTGAACATTTTATCTCTTCGTAACAGTAGTTGTCCAATGGTTCTGGTTCCAGAAAGTTGCCCTACAAGAACATATTGTACTGCCGTTTTTGCTTTGCGCAATGGCAAATTTTAAAGACCGGGGTTGACTCATCCCACATACCCTCCTTAAGTTTCATCTTTTATTCTCACTACTGTCGGCAAATTCACAGTTTTACCAGTTTCTGTTGGTAAATTGTTGTTTTACAACCTCGTCCTCCAGAAAAAGAGGTCACGCAGCGCCACTGATAGTAACTTCTTGGGTACAATAGATGAAATGAATCTTTTGCATAAAAATTCAAAACAATGCATAACAATAGATAAAATACTGAAAGCTTGCAGAAAGGTTGATCATTTGAAGAGCATTCCTCAGATATGCGGATAGGTCAGAGTTTTCCATCCTTCTTTCAATGATGCCGCTTTCAAAAGCTGATTATAGGTGAAAACATAGAGTTAATAGAACTAGAGCGCTGACTGACTAATCCCATTGTATACAAAACAGGGGCCCAGCATGCAAATCCATAATGGCGC
>OLMO02000006.1:17215485-17230877 GCA_900291935.2 Cassiopea xamachana
TGCCTGACTACGCTACCATTTTGACTTTACATAGTGGACCCCGATCACGTGACATAGCGAGCTCTCTAGTCCTATTATCTCTATGGGTGAAAAGCTACTTCCAGACTTGGGTCACAGGTGAAAGGCACTTTTCATGCCATACCATCATTATCAATGCAGTTCTCCAAATGATGTCCATTCGTTGGACAACACTGGTTTTGATGATGCTAAATGCTTTGAGAGGGAAGACGGCAAATGTAAAATCAATGTAGCTGAGAGGGCATGCATGATGACAAAATCTTCATCTCAATCGATCCGTTGATAGAGTTAAACTAGGCATAAACTGATTTCTAGTTCTATACAACTCAAAGCAGTTATTGATAATTCAGTTTGCGTGAATGTAGTTTTCACATTAAATGATTACACATTTTTCTTGTAGTAGATGCTCAGTAGCATTTTCCTACTCTTTTTTCCCCTTTCCTATTTCAGTTTACAAATCTTTCTTTAACTTGTCATACTCCAATACTTACTTATTCAACTTGATTTTTAGTGTTCTTTCCATTTACAACTGTTCTTTACTTGTAGGTAAAATTTCAGAGGAAGAATTTGAAACTTTGAATACAGATGGTCTTGATGAATACATGAAAGATTTAAGGGAAAATCATCCTAGATTTAGGGACAGGTTTAGTGAACAGACATGGATAAGGCAAGGGAAAATCGCGGATCCAATAATGAGAAAGATAAGAGATAGGTACAAAGCATTAACTTCAATTATTCACTCCAATCTTTTCTCCATCTTTTTTGAAAAAGATGTTTTGTAAATACGTTCCCAAATACAACATCAGATCACATTTGCTGATACAAATCAGCATTTCAACAAATCATTTATCCATTGCTCATAAGTACGTCCATTAGGTAGGCTGTGTGCTCCTTAATTCAGTGCTGTATGGACAGTTTGTAATGCGTTACATTTGCACAAGTAAATTTCATTTTGACTCTTCACAGTGCATTGTTTTTGTCATTAGGGTTCAACGGTTAACCAAATTACCAAAGAGAATAATTGCTGGATCTGAACCTTTGCAGGTTAGCCAATATCATTGCTTGTTGTAAAAATTGTAAGGCCTTAGAGTAGGAGCAGAGGAATGCCTAGAAGTACTTTGCTCCCGAAGTTTGAACATTGCTTCAACTAAGTGAAACTGTAGTTTCCAGATTAAACTTCTTTTTGCTTGCAAAAATACCCATTTAAGCATGTGCTCCCCACTTTTGAAAAATTTACGTCTTTCTTTTAGGATGCCCCTTTAACCTAATGCTCTCGTATCTAACAAATTAGTCATCTGGTCGTCTAGCTTAGCAGTGCTCTCCATTCACTTTGCTTCCAAAAATGGAAAAATGATAAATGATATGTTAGCAGGAACTATTAGAGATCTGTAAAGAGTGTCAACTGATATGTTGCATGCTTTGGTTTGAATCAAATCTTTATGCCAATGCATTATGATACGATGTGTTTATAGTTCGTAAGGAAAATGGCACAAAGTTTTCATAGTACACGCACAGAAAGTGGAACAAAGTTTCTATGTAACGTACTGAGCTTAATTTTTTAGTTATGTGCTGTATTTCGTGTGTCTTTAACCTATCATGCTGCGTGTTTCAGTCTTACGTACCTGTGGAGTCCTGTTGTGTGTAGTAAACACCCTTTCCGAGCAATAAGTTGTCCTATCAACTTTTATTGTGATCTTGACGTACCATGTATTGTAGCGTTCATTTCATGCCATATGTAGTGAGTGTTTAATTCAAATTGGTCAGTCTTCGATTGCATTATACCAGAAAACATGAAGAGCAGTTGTTTATTGTCAATTCTTCGTTAGGCCTAGGCATAAAGTACTATTATAGCACAAGGAAGAAGAAGTGGGTAAATTAGAGACAAACTCCTACAGCCGTCATTAGAACTAATGATGTATATTTATAATTTCATTGGCATCATCAGTGAATTCTAACTCGGCTTCTGGATTACGAAGTTTTTAGGAAACGAGTTGGTACTTTTCATCATCCAGAGTATTTTCAACATGTTTCATCTTTTCTTACAGTCTGCATTTCGTATCCTATGCTTTTCAACGCTTCAACCGGCTATTGATTACATCATCTAACTTTAGAACATGCAGTGGGTTTCAACGATGAACGACTTAAGACCTGCTTTCAATTTTCCTGTTGGCATTTGAATATTTTATGCCCATACACCTGCTCTCTAACTGAAGTACAAAGTCCAAAAGATAATCATCATTCACTTTGTCAAATCTAGTTATATATTTAAAGTTCTGAAGAAACGCTTTAAGCTTCCGTTGCTTGAGCCTTGCATCTTGCAATAGAATTCACTGATAATAACCATGATAGAATGGATAAACGTCTTTTGACCTCGAACATATCTACTTCCTTTTGAAGTATTAACGAGACTCTAGGATAAAATGGCACTTTCCAATAGCTCACCAAATTTCATACTCAACCTTGAAAACAGCATATTTCATATTCAAAATCTCAATTCTTTTGCAATTTTTATACTTCAGTCTCCATAGAACTCTAATTTCAAAGCCGCATAATGTTTGTTGTTTCATCTAGTCTTCTCTGACGTGCATAGAGGCGCGGATACAGTAGGGGGCCGGGAGCCATACCCCCATACGGTAACATCTCCTCTAGCAAAAAATTTTGCTAAGAAACTGTTTGCATGAAAAAGATACTAAAACGAATGAGATACCCCCTCCAAAAATCCAGCTTTGGATCCGCACCTGAGTACATAACAGCTCCCTGTCATTTCCTACAGAAGAAAAGAGAGAATTTTCAGAATGAAGTACTTTTTGGAAAATGCAGGGCGAACAAAATTAGTTACATAAGAAAAACAAAAGAAATGAAGGAAGAAGTAGAGAAAAAATTGAAGAATGGAATTCATAAGAGCGTGCAGATTTCAGCTTGTGTGATTTATCTAAAGTTGTCAGTGGGAAAAGTAAACTGCATTGGCTCCTAAAAGCAACATGCCTTAAATTGTAGGTTGTACATTACAACGCCAATGGTCATTACCATGCTCATTTTGATGGCCAATCAAGAAAAAAGTTTGGTCATTTGGAATGCTGCCATTTTGTTGCTGATGGAAAAACTGAATGTCGGTTGTGCAGGTATGGCTATTCAATAAATCTTGTGTCCTTCACGTTTGAGGAAAACTTCTGAAATAAAGCAAGAATCATTATTTTACTCCATAGAATGTGCTCCTTTCATATACTTGCGGTTTCATTGGTTCATTGAGTGCAACTACCTGATCGAGTGCTCTACAGCCATTTCTTATTTTTGTACAATAGTAAACATAGACGATCTGAACTTCTGCTAATCAGAAGAGTCTAAAAAACAATGCAGTTGTTGTGCTGTGAGAGCTATGTATGAAAAGAGCCGCTGCTTGCAAAGCAACATCTGCTTTCACGTGTTTTGCTTCAAAGATTATATTTCTTCAGCTTGAAAGTAAAAAAGTAACCAATCACTCTTGCCATTGGTGCTTGCTGTGTACTTTCTCAAATTTTATGCAGGAATCACTTGGCTAGTTCCCACAGTTTTAGTGAGCGAGCCTATCTCTTTCAGAGATTAGAGGATGTGTCATGCAGCTTGAGGCAAAGATTTTTCAGTCATTTACTCATGCAATTGCTGATGTCTTATGCAATGCACTTATATTCAAAATTTTCAAATATTTCTAGGTTTATTACAGTTCTGTATTATCTTAATGACGTTGATGAAGGTGGTGAGACAGCGTTTCCAGTCGCAGATTCAGAGACTTACGTTCATAATGTGAGTTTTTAAGCAGCTTTTATCGTAGAAAGAACAGTAAATCACCAAGTTTAGTAGAAATATCCATGTTTCATGGATGCAGAAGATTGAATGGAATCAAATATGATGTTGTATGTAGTTATATTGTATGGAGTTAAAGGACTTTTGTTTCATCAAAGATAAGCAATTATAATTCTCATAGCTAAACATCTGCACAAATTCCATGCCATTCATAGCACGAATCCTTCTGAACATTTCTAATACAAAGTAATCACATCGTGGTGACATATTCTTGGTCTAAACAAACAGTTCTCTACATGGACTAAAATCGATTAGATATAGTTCTGGAAAGAAATGCCAATGGAGATCCGTAATTCGTCTTCCAGAACCGTATTTTAAAAAATCTTAAAACATACATAGATTCTATGTAATAGGTTAGGGTAGATAGCTTGACAAGTCAAGCAATCAATAATTGTAGTCTTTCCCTGTTCACTTTTATCAATTTTATTCTATTACTATATTTTCACAGGGGATTTTCTTTTCCCTCTATTTTACCCATTTTATTATACTTCAATTTCAAATCTAAAGTATAGTGAACTGATACCCTGCATAGCAAGGTATAAACCAATATGCTCTTGGTTGCATTGCTTTCATAGATTACTGTAATAAATTTGATGTTGCTAATGTGAATGGAAAGTATTTGAAATCAATTGCTGATGCCTTTGCTAAAGATGTATATCTAGGTAGAAGCTTCACTGTGCTTAGGATATTAGAAGGGGCATCAGCCTAGCTCGTAATAACATCTTAACGATTGAAATTCATCAGCTTTCAAGTCTAATTGACATGGATGTAGGAGGACTTCAAATTTAGAGGGGGCTGCAAACTTTCTGCGTGAGAGACCTGGAGAGTAGTCAGAAAGGCTGCACGAATTTCCTATTGTTCTTTCAGAGAAGTTTCCCGAATGAAACGGACTTCTCCTCAATTGATGGGGCTGCGGTTCCTCCCAGTCGCCCCCTTCCTACGCTTATGCTAATTAATGTTAATTATGCATGATTCTATATAAAATTTTGCAGAAAGCTGTTGAAATTTGCCTATTTGCCCATGCTCAACTATAGTTTTATCATCGTACTTTGTCATTTAAATTTCGGTATCTTTCGAAAGCTAATAAGTTAAACATAATTTTTAGGAATTCCAGAAACGTCAGCAGGGTGATTTCTACAATCTCAGCAAATTCTGCTATAATGCCTCATCAGTGGTTTCACCAAAACGAGGCAAGGCGGTAATGTGGTATAATCACGACATGGATAAGCATGGCTGGCTGGGGGAAATGGATGATTTTTCCCTCCATGGTGGCTGTGATATTCGCAAAGGAGAAAAATGGGTTGCAAACAACTGGATAACTGCACCAGAATATGATTCATATCACAGGACGAGTCTTTACGCCATTGAAGACCTTATCCTCTCTGGACAAGATCTGTAGCTCAGTTAATTCTTACAGTTCGTTTCTTAGGCCGTAGTAAATGTGCTTCATTAAAGCTAGAGAGTTTCATACAAAGATGCTTATCAAACCTCTTATCCAACATAGTATAATAAATAATGACTATTGTAACAATTCATTGATTCAGTTTTGGAAATCAAGGTGATCGATTTATGGTAGTTCTTCAGAGCGCTAAAACTTCTATCCATCTTGAAGTTCCGGTGTAACAAAATGAATCGTAGAAAAGGCATTCGACTATTTTTTTACTGTCTGATGAAACTGAATTACAGAAGTTTTATCGAAAAAATTGTAAATGAAAACAAGCCGAGTCTTGAGATCCTACTTTTTACAAGAAAGTAATGCCTCTACAAGAATTTGCTTAGTAAAGTTAATTCATCGATTTAAATTAAAATTGCTCAGTTTTTAGAAATTGCGTTTGTCACAGATGCATTTGATAAAGTTAGGACAAATTCTTTCAAGTATGACGACGAATGCGGTTCAGATGGTTTGATTTTAGTTAGGATGTGCACCCCCATTTAAGTCTATTGTAGCGTTTTGCGTTACCTGGGTGATGGTTACACTTCTGTGCCTGGAGACTACCTTACGACTAGGCCTAATGTAGACTGACAATGTAAACGACTCTTTGATGGTATATCTTGTATTGCCAACCGAAGAAGACTAACTTAGATCATTAAACACAGAGTACTTAATAATAATCACACAGTACATGACATGTGATATACATTTGACAGATACAACTCATTGCCCGGAAAGGGTGTTTGCTACACACAATAGTACGCCATATGAACGCAAGATTGACACAGAAAGCATGACAGCTAAAGGAACACGCAATTCGACACTAAATATTCTAGTTAATGTACAACTACTTCGTTACACTATGTACCCCACCTTTCATACTTTGCGCACATATGCGATCATTAATTTTTAATATTTGAAGAAATGGACAACTAATCGCTAAAGAAAGGGCTGACAACGTGATTTGGTTTGGCGATTTTCACATGCTTCACAGTAAAGGCAAATTATAATGAATTTTGCAAGACCACACTATGCTTTGATAAAACTTTTTTTGGAAACTACACCCTCCTTGCAATCCAAAAGTTCATGCGGCGCCTTTTGTCGTTTGATGCCACATTGAAATATGTGTTGTGGTGTTCTTGAAATTTACATAGAGCATATCAGACCTAGGCACAGAAAGACTTCTGCGATATAGAAGCATGTGAAAATGAGAAAGTTGATCACACTGAATTGCCAAGGCCACATTCAAGATTTTCAAGACCACACTGAAATAAGCCTTGTTCACAGTCGATAGTTGTCAACTGTTTCTGGCAAGTAAAGACTTTGGATGAACAATAGAAATGAGAGGCACATCCTTCTAGAGTAAAATCGCAATCAAGGAGGGGAGTAATTTGCAAGCTTCAAAGAACTACTGTGCCTGCTGATTTGAAAGATATTAGGGACTAAATGCTCCATGAGCCTTTTGGTTTTAACATTAATAGACATAAATTCGTCCATGGAGAACTTCTTTCGAATCCAGAGAAGCCCGTTGTACACTTAGCTAAATAGTCACTACTGGTGGAGCCCTACTTGAAACCAATTTGTGTCCTTGCTAAAAGTTCAATTTTTGGTCTTTTGGTGGTGGCATTTTTCCTCGCAGTACACCGCTTCTTTGCGGAGAGAAGCAGAGACTATCAAACAAGCAAGCCAAATGTACTACTCCTAAGTTGTTTTTCTGGTGATCTAACGTTATGATGAAGTATAAAGGCATGTTTAGAGTTATTTTTCTGGAAAATCAAGGCTTTTCAGTTCTTTATTTTGCAGCTTCAACTTAGCAAGAATTGTAATGATTAGTGTAATGTTACGATAAGTCTATTTTTAGAATATTTTAATTTTGACTTTAAATTCTGAAAAAGTACTTTGCAGTAGCTACTATTGACAACTTTCAGTTCGGTTTGAAAATAGTTAGTTCCTGTCAAACCACTGTATTTTGAGTCTGGTTGCAAACTCTTGAAACTAAGAGAAACATACAGTGGCTTGTATGGCAACTCTTCTGTCATCAGTTGGTCGTATTTCATCCCGTTTTAACAATATTCACCTAAAATTGTCAACACATGCCTACTCTCAAGTTCTAAATAAACAGGGGGGTCAGAAAAAATTCCGAAATTTAATAAACAGGAGGTCAATGAATATACAAGGACAGAAAGAATGAAAACAGTTTGTCATGCAGCATAAACAGCAGTACGCTATTTTACTATAGAAAATGGGCGTAGATAGTACCAGCAAAGAGAGGAAATGAAATGAGTCGTTTGTAAAAAAGTCAATTTCCTTGAAATTAATAAATAGGGGGTCCTAATAAGGTCCGGAGGGGTTGGGAAAAAATCAAAAAGTTAATAAGCGGGGAGGGGGACGTTTATTTGGCACTTGAGAGTATTTTATAATGCTCTTTCACTCCATGTGATCAAAATATAAAAACTCTAAACATATTATAAAGAAGAGAATGCCAATATAAGGGACGTGTCAATGCGGGCCAATTTTCAATAAAAAGAGGGTGCTAATAGCAGGGGGTAGGCATGTCGGCAAATTTTCAATAGAAAAGGGGTACTAAAAGAAGATGGTTCACATATAAGCGTAGGAGGCGGGGGCAGGGGGCTGCAGCCCCCAAGTTGGGCAAAAATATGTTTCATTGGTGGAAATTTTCTAAAAGAACAATAGTAAGGTCGGGCAGAAAGTTTACAGAAAGTTTACAGCCCCCCTAAATTTGACATCCTCTTGCGCCCATGATGTTTCATGCTGTTAAATTGTTTATTAACGGTGCTTCAATTCTCTACGTGTTCTGATCAATAAGGGTGTTAATAAGCAACTGGGGGAAGGAAATATTGTCCTGAAATTGCTAGATGGGGGTCCTTCTATTAGAGAAACTAGAGTATATTTTGTGATGTCATCACAAATGAATTCTAATAAATAACACTTCTGAAGATCCTATGAAAATATCTGAAAATTGATTGCCTTGTTTATGCTTGAATGTATCAGAGCTCTCTGAATTTGTCAGTGATTGTCAAAGTCTTCCTCCAACTACTCTCCAAAAGTCACAATTTTGTAAGTGTTGTGCAGCATAATTTGAAGTGCACTATACATACCATATTTTCTTGAATATTCAAATGCAAGCCGCAGGTAAGCTGAAAAATAGTTAATAAAAGCCGCACTCAAATATAAGCCGCAGTTTTGCTATAATATAGAAGCCGAATTTACTATTCAGACAAAGAAAATAAATAGCACAATACTTTGCGTGATTTTGAGCTTTCTGAAAAAAGAGGAATGGTTTATATTATAGAAATAGCCCATTATCACCACATCTTTGTTGTCACATTAAAATCCAAATTATGAAAAAATTGTCTAAGCAGTGCCATCTGACGAATCACCGACAGAGAATTGCGGCAAACAGAAGCCGCGCTCGAATGCAATCCGCCCTCGAATACAAGCTAGCCTCAATCCGCACTAAGCAATGCAAAAAGTGAATAGAGGCCACGGCTTTTATTTGATAAATACGGTACTCCCAGTTCAGTTTATTCTTTGTAGTATTGTTGACACTTCCATGATTGCAATTTGTAATCTTATTAATTCGTTGCTTCATAAATCTGTAAATGGATGTCAAACTATCAAACTATTTTGCAGATGATTGATTATTTTCAAAAGCAATGTGAATACCAAATCTCTCCTCTAAATCTTTGGCAACCTGTCAATCTACATCATATCACCTGCAGAACCACAAACTCGTCTTGCTATTGTATCCTTGTAGAAATAGCAGCTGTTTTCAAGTAGCTCCAAGAGTAATAATGAATTGTCCGATTAAACTGATTAGTTTGTTGTTCATGAGAAGATGACAAACTCCTACGAGCCAATGCACTCTCGCTAGAGTAAAAAGGTATCCAGGGAAAGGCAGATTATAGAGGCAGTTGTTTGTTTGCTACAAATGATAAATTGAAGAAGTGCATTAAACTTGCGGAAGATAGAAGTCTAACAATAACGCCCTTGAACATATCAAAGTCAGATAAACGCAATCAAACTTGCTGCTTTTAATAATGTTAATATAAATTATCAACGTATATTAGGAACGGGTAAATCATCTGTTGACTCTTAAAAGTCTCTTTGCTGCGAATGACTGAGCTATCCCATATGAAAGCATGCTTGTTTACATGCTAATATCAATAGGGCTTAAGCATTCGTGAATTTATAGAACTGCTAAAAGTAATAAGACTTTCCAGGTCTTTTCCATATCAACTCTCTTGTAGTGGTAGAAACAAGGACTGGAGAATTCCTTGTGATTGCTAGAATGCGAAATGCGACACTAGGAAATATTGAGGAAGATTAATTTTCAAGTCATTCACAGAGAAATTTAGGACTAATTTTCCTCTAGCATGCCTCGTCATTAGCTTCTACAAGCTACAATTTCAGGAAAAATCTAAATTGCAATATTGAACTTAAAGCTGCCTTAAATGAAGTTTAGGAAATTTTATTGATATGTGAAATTAATAAGGATGTTTCCATAACAGACAAGTGTTGAATTATTGATAATACAATTGAAATATAAGCTTTTAATAATTACCTTCTTAAATCAAGTTTGAGTACAAGCAGTTTTGGTACACTTTGAAAATACTCTTGATTATCAACATTAGTATGAATTTTGAAATACAGATTATCTGTACAACTAAACAAATGCAAAAATGAATACGTTTATTTAGGTTGTACCAATTCTTGAGTTAAAGAATAATAAAGAATAAGAGTTTACCAAATTTTTTTAGTAATAGTATTTGTGGATTGTGTTTTCAAAGGACAGTTTATTTCAATGGTACTCAAGAATATGATCCCTAACTTTAAAATTTCAATCTAGATGTGGATTAAACTGCCAGGTGTTCTGATAGCTGAAACCAAAATTCATGCAAGCGAACGCTTCACATGACTACACTGGGATATTTTCAAAATAATCTACCTCAGCTTGCGTAGAACAAAGAGGAGCTCTAGTTCCTCATCAATAATTCACATACAGTTAAAACATAATTATCAGGAAAGAATCCTTTGGCTTTATTTTGCATAGAATTTCATTTGCGGCGTAAATTATGGTATTCAGGTGTACGATAAGGCGTTGCGATTTTGATGTAGAGCTTTGGTTCTCACTAGCAATCCGAAGTCTTTGCGTTGGTTTGCAAAACCATGAGGTAGAAGGATAGTACGAATTTTAGTAGTATTATCACTACAATTTGCTGATAGTTTTAGCCACTTGATATGAAATTAAAAATACCAACAGAATTGTCTTCCAGCGGAAAAACTAAGCACACGATGCCGCAAAGCCAGGCAGTCTTATTTTCGTGGGAGTTGAAGAGTATCATTCCAAACCAAGCTGAAGTTCTCGCATATAGAGCAGCTGATATTTTCGATGATCGATTTCACTCGATCGAACGAGGCCAGAGCGTGGAAAACATGTTGGTTATCAAACTAGGTCTAGCACAGCAATGGACTTATTATTGTACAGAAGGTGGGGGTACATCAGCAGCATGTTGCAAGTCGGCATCTATGATGCGACGAATTCTTTTGAAACAAGGTACATATTTATATATGTATCGAATCAATGGAGAGTTAAAGCTGAATGTGCATGACAAAGTGACAAGATTAGCAACTAAGCGAGAAGTAAATTACATCGATGTAAGGCAAAGTGACGAAGAATTGTCATATCAAGGTAATTTTCTTAGTAATATTTCAAAGTTGCTTTGTTATCTCCTAGACCATCGTTTTTGAAATTCATCGACATTTCTTTAAAGGCATCAAAGAAAATTACAATCGTGATACGAGCACAATGTTATATCTAAATGACTCTTAAAGGTTCTTTGCAAACATTCCATTCTAACGAAGTGTTGTCTTTACACTTTAAGAGTCTAGAAATTATTCACCTGTACAAAAACTGCTTTACATAAGTATTCACTTTCTCTGTACTCAGTTACATTTCCTTCAAACTGCCATGCTTGCATTTAAATTGAATTTGCTGCCACTAATGCTAAAAATTTGAACACTGATTACTCTCTACAAATATTGACCCAAGGTAATGTGGCTCTTCAAGTACCCAGTTCTTTCATACTATGTTGCTAATTGAAATTAATTGGCCAATGCTATTAAATGTCTCGATTTGTAAGGAAATCAAGGATTCTGCTAAGCTGCTTTGGCAAAACCAAAGCTTCAACGTATAAATAAAATTTTATAGGGATTTCCCAGCACAATCTTGTGCTCTCAATTGCAAAGCCAAAATGCGATTTTTGTAGTTTCTTACGACAAGCCATGTCCTGTAGCTGTCCAGGGTTTTGGTAAAGAAACACAGTACTGTTTCCTCAGTGGCGTAGCGTGACCTCTTCGACTGGTTATTCTATCATGAGTTTCTATAAGTTTTTGGGTGTGGCTCCTTGAGCCCTAGAATGAATATGGCAAAACGGGCTGTTTAGTAAACATCCCGTATGGAAGGTTTTTTTTATCGGATAACAGGAAGTACACATCACAGCGGAAGTATTAGAAAGCAACCTTGTCAGAACTGTCAACTGAACAGTACGCAAATGTTTCGAGCTTTAAAAGACTAATGGATTTGATAACTCAAGGGAGCTGTTTGAAATCTATTAGCATTCACCACTTAAGCAAAAATGTACATTATAGTGTCCTTCCTAACCAAGACCAGAGATTCATACGGTGAATAAACTGGCCTAAGGCGCCTTAGGTCAGAGAGGGTAATGAATAACTTACCTTTCACTGGTCTTCAAAATTGCTACCATCTGGAAAATAGCACACAAGTGCAATTATAGATTGTTTACTAAGAAATGTATAACCACGGAACTCTCTTTTAATTCCTTCATAAATATTTCTGCATCCTTTTCGACAACAGGTATGATAGCTTTCGTGAACTTGGAAGTGAGACTATGGCTTCTGAGGCTGGATGCTGACAAATTTCTGCGTCAAATCCCATTGTTTTTGCAAATTAATGAGGAATTTATTGATTAACATGGAGCATTTTGATTGGTTGAAAGCCGTCCAGGGTATTCACTGCGTATTCGTGATAGATTTAAGCTTAACATGAAGTTCTTCATTCTATCTTAACGCCTCGCAGCCTCAGCGTTCACTATATTGAAGTTTAGAAGAGCTAAAAGGCTAAAAGGCGACTACATTTGCTATTTCAATGACCATTAACATTGCAGATTTTTATTTTTGCTGAAAACTGTAGGGTATTCAGTGAATACCTTGAATGCCCTGACGCTACGCCTCTGGTTTCCCTTGATATACTTTTCTACATAATACATCCAAATTTGCAAATGTAGTGACCTGAAATGAAATTTGCAAGAGCTGTTTGTAGCTCATTGCTATAAAAGATAACCCGAAATTACAAAGATAGCTGTGATTGGAGTCATTTCGTTATAAATCCCGAATTAAGCTCCCACTTAACATACTTGAAAATCAATCAGCCCTTTTAATTCAGGGAATTGCAATATTCACATTGTTGTATGAAGCTCTTTAATACACTGGCAATCTCATCAGACCTGAATCCCTTCGGCTTGGAATGCTATTTGGCAGAGGATATTCTTCTTATCTAAATGCTCAATGCGTTAGTACTCTCGTGCCACGTTTGCTCTAAAGTAACTACAACAGTTCAATTTCAAATCTATTCGATTCCAACAACTCAGCGTCTTACTTTGTGTAATTATTTCAAGTCATTGGTTTCTTTCGTGCAGATGCTGTGGATACAAATTCCAGTAGAGCATGTTCAACCTCGAAAGACCAGATCAATAACTTTAACAATAAAACAGAATTCCTAAAAGCTTTCGCAGCTGTGAAGGATATGTATCACGTGAATATGACAATGAATCGAGTGTCTCCTTTGGAAAGAGAAGTTTGGGAAAGAGTTGAGAAAGAAATGGCTGCCAGAGTTAATTTGAACGGTGAATGAAAGAAATGAGAGTTGTTTTGCGTCTTATATTTAGTTATGCTTGTTGGTATTCTCCCAAAAATTTGAATCATAAATAAATGATAGCTTGTCAAAATCTTTTAGAACAACTTAAAAAGTTCTATAGACTTTCCTTTAATCTACAAAGCGAATTACAAAGATATTGTTCATATTGCCTTTGCGTTTTACTAGAGCACTGTATAACATGCAGAGTGCAGATTGATATTGTTTTAGCCCTTTTGAGAAGCCTCGTTGCAAGCTCATACATCAAGGCCAACACATTGTGTTCAAAACCAGATAAGATCAAAGCACATTGGAATGGAAATTTAGACAAAAAGTGATTGGTATTCCATTGAAAAAAGATTTGCATGAAATGTTGAGAACAGGGTATTCTCCATCCACAATTTTTCAATGTCAGCGACAAGTTAAAGAGTGAATTTCAAGTTTCAAGAAGAATAAAACAGTGTACATCTATTTTTAGATTCTAGTTCGTTTTCGCTATATCTCTATCATTGTACATTATTCAATAATTGTTCAAATCTAAGTAGCCCCTTGCATACAAGGAATGCAAGACACTCTTATGCCGTGTCCACAATACACACACTAACCTAAGTTTGTGCCAGGTTAGTTTAATCTAGGGAGAACCGAGGTTATGCCCACACTGAAGTTACCTAATTTACAATCTGAGCAGAATCTTGGGGCGAACCTAGGTTCAGAGAATCTACGCATGTACAGGAGGCATGTTATTCTGAATCCTCGTTACAAACTTGAATCAAGCATAACCGAGAACAACGTGTACAGTATTAACACTTGCAGTTCAAGAATATTTTAAAAGTCACAATGACAAAAGAGCATGCGATACTGTAGTTGCAAGAATATAGAAGAATTGGGCTTTTGAAAAGAATTAAGAACGCGCAGTATGCCGCTGCTGATGAAAATCGATAGCTATGCATACACAAGCACAATTTACGATTGGAGAAGCACTCAAAAGCAACGATCAAATGACTGACGCCACCATTGCGCCTGCCTTAAGTGCAAAACTAACCTAGGTTCGCCACAACTTTGTGTCCACATTAAATTTTTCACATCTAACCTTGGGCGAACATAGTTCGAACCCATCTCCGAAGCAGGGCTAAACTAACCTGGAGCGAACTTAGGTTAGTTGTGTCCACACCAGGCGCGGGTCCAGGGTGGTGGAACTGTTGCTTGAGCACCAGTCAGATTTTCTAGTTTTAGAAGTGTTCAAATTATCCAGAGAAAAAGGGTTTTATCATTGCAATGAAGCTGCTAAGTTTTCTTGGAAATCGCAGCTGAATTATGAATTTAAAGAGAAGAGCTACGACGAAAAACATGTCAGAGAGTTCTTTTCCTCTTTATTTACTTCGACATTCCATTTGTTCGACATACCATAAGATTAGGACATAATCGTTGTTAAAACGTTTCGAGGCATCATGTCTCATCCTCAGTTAATATAAAAGTAGCAATAAGAAGTTTTATAGATAAAATTGGGGAAAACAAAAAGTGGGAAAAACAGCTTTTCCTGATTTCCCACTTGTTTTTTTAATTTTTCCTATAGCAAACAATAGTGTTAAGAAACATTTCACATTGAACAGATATTTCAGGTCTCCTATTAAAGTCCAGCTCTGGATTTACCCCTGATTTTGAGCTTTTTACCCCCTTCCCAAATATCCATCAATTTATGTACCTGCTTTTATATTATAGCTAGATGATATGCATTTTAGTACATTACTATCATGTACAACACTTTTTTCAGACAATCTAGGCCTAGACAAATTGCATAGAGCCTGAATCATGTTTAATTTTAATGTTGCCACAGGACTATTGGAGTTAAATTCGTCTTGTCAATGCATGCTTACTAGCAAATTGTTGAGTGGATACCTTCACTCTTCCATTTATGAGAATACCTAATTTTTTTTGCTTAGTCTCAATAATCTAATAATAATTTTGATTTTGAGCCTTAGATTATCATTAAATTATTCTTAATTAAATACCATGAGTTAAATTTTGCCAAAAACTTAAGGGAATATGTTCAATCTTTGTTGTCCTACACGTTTTTTTTTTTATAAGAACAACCTTTATAAGAAACACCAGGCTGAGATTAGGCCAAAAAATAAGAACAACTTAAGAAAC
>OLMO02000006.1:17230977-17256881 GCA_900291935.2 Cassiopea xamachana
ATCCTATGCAACAAGTGCAACATCCGATATTAAACGTGAACAGGGGCTTAATTAATTTATCAAGTACGTGTTATGTCTTGACACTATTTTGCTCAGGAAATTCGAAAACGAAAATAAGAAACAGAATAAGAAAAACCTTAGGCTGAAAATATACGGAAAAATAAGAAACGGCAGGCTGAAACTGGAACCAAGTGTTCTTATAAAAAAAAAACGTGTACATCATCATAACGCAAAACAATAGTGGAAGAGAATAGGAAGCATTGTATTGATAGTGCAAAAGTTAATCTAAAAGCAGTATTATATCTCAAATACACCAAAATTTTTAAGCTTTGATGAAGTTTGAGTATTGCATTATCATTGATGAAAACTTGAATTGGCATGAGCAGTTTAAGCGAGTTATAAGTAAAATAAATACTGGTCTCATGAGCCTAAAGCGGCTTAAAAACATTCTGCCGCAAAGCCAGCTCTGCTGTGTTTATTATGGCCTTGTTGAAAGTAATTTGCGATATGGTGATGTTGTTTGGGGTAGCTTGAACAAATCAAAGATAATAGCTCTCCAACGTCTTCAAAATCGAGCTTGGTGCATAATTGAAAATGCAAAGATTAAAGATAATTGGTCTCATTCCTGGTTAAATATAGAAAATATCATCCGTTACGATAGGGAGATCATGACCTATAAAATTATGAAAAAGCTTTGCACAGAAAAATTTTTCAACAAATTCAACCCATGATCCTCGGTTTCGAAATAAAATAGACGGCATTGTCGAGATCTGCAGATACCGAGGTATCGGACTGAATTTGCAAAAAAAGGATTTCATTACTCAGCCCTGAAGGCTTGGAATGATTTACCTCCTGAGCTACGTGAGCTACCAACCAAAAATAGTTTCAAAAAACAATTGAAAACATACTTGAAGGACTAGACTCAGAAGTTAAAACACGAATACCTGGAACGATCAACGCTCGTTTATAGGGTTAAGTTTTTATTTCAATTTGATATTTAGTGTTTCTGTTAGCTGAAGGTATGCCTAGTGTAAAAACAATATTATTGCTATTATTATTATTATTTTCGCCTATTATCCTTTCTTATTGTAAACTGTATGGTACAGTATTTGTATACTTAATAAATATAGAGCTTTATTTATGCAGCTCATCTCATCTAACAATGTATTACTTCAATAAATATGCTTTGGCAATAGCATTGCTACTGTTGGTTGACTAAATCTTGTTTATCTCATCTGTATCTCTTGAAATGTTCTGCTGTTTAAACATGAAACCAACAGCTTTTCCCATGTTTATATTCCTTGTCTTTAGAATGTATTTGATTGGGGTATTTTATATATTTTATGTTAGATTGATCTTGCTGAAAAGATTCATAGTTCACACTTGCGTGCTAGTAAGCCCTTCTCTGCAGACCTATGATAAGCATTAGCAAACTAGAGAATCTACTTTATATCCACACCGAGATTTCTGAGCACATACTATGACATAAATACCTGAGTAAAAAGGTTCAGAAATCCAATGTATGCTCATTATTTTATGTTATTGTCAAACTCAACAAAATTTCCTTGTAGCTTGGGTCCTTTTCTTCAATCTAATACGTAGTGGGGTGTTCCTTCACTTGGATGATCTATGATGGTATGTTGTTTTCATTGATGATGTACCAGGGTCAAGTTTTGGTTCCTTTTGTAAATTTTCCCCTGTTTTTGAAATTTATGTAAAAGTTCTATGCCATCATGCTAAGAGGAGCTTAAGATGCAAATGGCAGCAATTTGTAAAATGAGCCACTAGATTATATGCTATTTCTCAATGAGGTGAAAAATAAAAAGGAGGGAAAAGTTTCTTCACAAACTTTAGTAGGAGCACAGATGATTTTATTTGATATAGAGTGAATAACTTTTGAAGTTTCAGGTTTCTGACAATTTTTAATGAAGAGTTTTGCAAGACAGTTCGACAGTACAAATAGATATTAAAAAGAAAAGACTAGAAAAAAATAGCATAGCTACCAGTATGGTCAAGAATATCACAAGCATATCAGGGTAGATGGAGTAAAAACTAAAGTTCAAAGGAACGCAATAGTACAAGTCAAGAGACCAATTTGACAGTACTGTAGGCCATGCGTCAATTGTTAATATTTGCTCCTATGTTTTTGGCAAAGACGTCTGTTTCATGGAATGAAAGGGGTGATGATCCCTCTCCTCAGCCAAGGGGCAACTTTTACAGCGCATATGCTACTAATTAAGCTCCTCAAAAACTCCTCAAATTCATGCTTTTAGATAAATCTCGTTATTGCTAATCAATTCTCGAGGAGAGGATTTTCAGAAGCAGATTTCCTTAGGAAATGATTTGCTTTTTGTCATGGAAATACACAGCAATACTCATTGAAAATTTTTGATTGGTCCTTAAAAAGTCCTTAAATATTCATGCATACATGTAGCAGTAAACCATACCTCTGGTGCCCTATAAATACATTATATATTCACATATATGTGAATAGATAGCTCTTTATTTGCTCTGGGTTTGCTAGAAGTTTGGCAAAAATTAGTAATTCTCTTCACACCCACCGGAAGTAGCTACGCCTATCTATATTGTGGCGAGCAACAGTCAGACTTTTTCCTGGATCCACCTTTGCACACTATAAAAATCTAACCTGGGTTAGTTGAAATCTGGGGCGAACCTACGTTAATCTGTGTAGTGTGGAAAGGGCTTTAGCAGTACGCTATTAATGTTTCGTGACGGTGTAAACGAAAGATGACGCATTTCTCACTGCCGTAAATCCTCGAATTAGCCCCCTGGGGGCTTATTTATTTTTTGGATTTTTGCATGGGGGCTTATTCGAAGGGGGGCTTCTTCGAGGGGGGCTTAACATTTCCTTGGCAGTTGCTCATATTGCAATTGACACTTTCTATTAGCAAGCTATTTCTTCGGTGCCACACACACAAGCAATAGGAAGCTTTTAAAGATTGTCGTTAATTAATGGCTGCTTTTTCTTTCCTAGCTCTATGGAGCACTAACAGACTTTCAAACAGGTACAGTCACATTCTCGGGTGGGGACTTTTTGAGGGGGGCTTATTACCAATTTGCAGTTCTAGAGTGGGGGCTCATTTGAAGATGCTGCATATTCGAGGGGACTAATTCACCCTTAATTGCAAGTCGCCGGAAACATCGGCACGAAATATTTATAAGCCGTGGTTTATAATCCATTAAATGCCATACTCTTAGAGGAGGCTACTTTGCCTTTTAATGTTAATTACCAAGAAAGCTTAATGAAAGGCGTTGAAACGCAACGTATTCTTTTATTGCTTGCATCCCTAGATGGCTCAAGGCAGTTGACCAGTGTAATCTACGAAAAATACTCGACTGTAATATAAGTTTAGGCGATAAATTAGTTACAATAAATATTTACTCAAGAGCTCCCAACTCTAATGAGTAGAAGGGTAGTAAAGATAAAAGGTGAAAAATTCGACTCCCAGTGAGTCTCTACTCAATATTTTGACTTTTTCTACACCTACTGACGAAGAATTTGAAACTAGGAACGGTACTAGTCAGCGATATGATTTTACTCATTTTACGTACAAGTAGGTCTGAACGTTTAAATCCATACGGGAACATTCAGAAAGTACTTACGCTCAATTCCATCGAGTTTTAAACGTCCCTCCCCCTTGTACGCGTTTGTACATTTCCAAGGTACTCCAACTTTCTGAGCGTGTCCTTATTAGTCATCACACTTCCCTAAACATTTGTTACTATTGTTTATTTCAGTACTTTCAAATGCAGAATTTGATGCATACTCGAGAACTTCAAAATTCTCTGAGGACATTAGTATTATTAGTAACACCACTAACAGCATAGATCTTTTAATTCATGAGAGCTTACTAATTCTAGGAGACCGTCCAACCCTTAATTCCCAAACATTCGCTATCCAGCTTACGCTTTTCTAACTTATTTATTTACCACAGCACGAAAAAGCGGCAACATAATTTTGACATACTGAAAGCTTTTTTCGTCCGACACTCATCAGAGTATGAAAACGTCGGATAATGACCTAAAGGTAAACCTAAATATATATCCAGATGCAGTTAAGGTGTTACTTTATGATCTGGATATATATTTAGGTTTACCTTTAGGTCATTATCCGACGTTTTCATACTCTGATGAGTGTCGGACGAAAAACGCTTTCAGTATGTCAAAATTATGTTGCCGCTTTTTCGTGCTGTGGTAAATTTCTGTAGTATCAACAGACTATTAACTTATTTATTTATCCTTGAATTTGACCATGGATTTCATGGTCTACCCTTCACATTGTGTTGGTTCATTGATTTAGCCTTAAGATTGTTTTCCCTAGGGTCCCCATGTTTATTTTGATTACTATTTACTTTCGTATAAATTTTGATTTCGTGTTAGTCTATTACACTGATGATGTATCCCTGGAATTTTGGTCCGAAACGTCTGGATTTGTCGCATATCATGGTAATGTCTTAATAATTCTGGAAATTTCATAATTGGAAAAGTCAATAGTGCAACCATGTTTTTATTCTCGTCGTCTTTCTTCTGTGAACTTCAAAATTACCAAAGGTATATATAAATATCGACAGTCTTATTTATTTAGGGTGCTTTGCAAGTGATTACTGTTCGAAAATTACATGAGCGTACGTGCTTTCCTTGAGGAGCTCCCCCCTCCCAGTACATTTTCGTCTGCACTGGGTACCCCCTCCCCCTTCAGAACTTTACACTTTTTGGAATTTTTATGCAATCATCTCTAGTGTTATTGCGAGTTTTTAACACTGGAAATTTTATGAACACTAGAACATGCTAGAAAATGGCCGTATAGTAATAAGCTGTTATTAAATGTTGCATGACAGAAGCAATGGAAAACTACTTAGGACAGAGTTCAAGATATCAGAACAACTTAAGGAGCAAAGGACATGCGTTAAATATTTGGAATCCATGCTAATAACCAGCTAGAATGGGAGAACATGTAGCGTGAGTGTCGTTGAAAGTCTCTTGAGATATAAAAATGATCAAGGGCTAAGAAATTCCTCCGCACGGAAACGTTGAAATTAATCTGTCACGGAATGATCGGGCCACAATGGAGGTTTTGCTGTTCGGTGTGGGGAAGCTGTGGTGCTAGTACACGCAGACTTCTTGAGATTACAAAACAGATCTGTGAGTATAGTAGCAAACAGGCCATACGACACACCAAATGAGCCCCTTCTGAAAAGTCCCGGATTGCCTAGCATCAACGAAGTTACTATTTCGTTGATTCTAGGCAATCAGGAATGGCTTATAAAGCTGTAAATAATAAGGCCCTAATTTATCTACTACCCTCTTCAATACAGCATGTAAGATGAAGCCAAAAACCACAATTTGGGAGTAACAAGAAATCGTTAAGTCGAATTGCTTGCTTTTTTTTAATCTTATTTTTATTTTTATTTAAGCCAATTAGATCAGAGATCAGACGCAAAAAAACGACAATAATTTTTAGTTTGCAAAACATGTTTCGGATTTTGCTTTATCCATCTTCAGTTGCTGTACTAAATTGTTAAATAGAACATATTAATAAACGTTGCAAAATCAATAGGTGTAACTAAAAATAATTTCGAATAATCAAGAGAACGAAAATCGTTGAAAGGGCTAGAATGTTAAGGAGAAATTGTAGTGCTGGACCTGTTTGTTTAAATTGGGCCCCTCCCACAATATATGCAAAGCCTCTTTAACTTTAAGTTGATGGTACGTTTTAGCCGAGTCGATAACTTTAAAGCAGCTCTCATCACAAGAATCTTTTTATGTTTTAGAACTTTGCAGGTGTTTATAAACGTGTGGATTTTTATCAGTGAAAGGATGCTCTCGAACTCTAGTTGAAATTTGTCTTATTTTATATTTCTAATACCTATATTTATTTAGTATGCAGGTATGTATTATAAATTTTATGCACGAGTTTCTTTATCATGATCCTCTGGAAAAAGATCCTAGTACCTGTGGGGCTATTATGCGTTAAGACATAAAAATGAAATGACAGCTTCGTATAGTTCCCCATGACAATATCAAACATCAGAATTTCCAGACTTGTTTTTACATAATTCAATATATTACAATACAGCAAAACATGGTTACAAAAAACGATGCCATAGGAACATTCTAGCAATCACAATAAAATCTCTTTCTATCCTATGCTCTGCCTGACTTTTACCGAAACCGATGTCCCAGATTTTCCAGGTTATATAGTTCTTGTGTCAACAACGTAGAAGGTAATGGTGATACTAATAGCTAATGGTAATGAAAATAGTTGACGATGATGGTAAAGGTAGGGTCCCTAATATTTTCGTACGTAGGCGGAGCCTGTTAGAGAGGAAATGTATGCTAGGCTATCGGCGTGTGAGATAGGATGGCAAATCCCTTTCCTCACCGCCTTTATCACCTCAGTGTCGCCACCAGGTGCTCAACGCTGCTAGTTGGACATTGAGTGAGTATTCAGCAAAGGTCTACTCAAGTGGGATTCGAACCTCGACCATTCACACAGGGAACAAGTGCTCTAACTGCAACGCTACCTAACTCATTTGATGATGATGATGATGATGATGATGATGATGATGATGATGATGATGATGATGATGATGATGATGATGATGATGATGATGGTGGTGGTGATGGTGATGATAATGATTATGATGATTGATGATGATGGTTAACATATAATGAAGATGATGATGATCACAATGAGGTGGCGACAACGGCAATGATGAAAGTAACTGGCCCATTGTCATAGGCCTCCACTTGGTTATTGGCGGCATCACGGGGGACAGGAGGGCATGCCCACCCCAGCTTTCCTCCAGGATCAACTTTCTAATTCATGCAAATTCGATGAGAGAATGTTGGGTGGGGTGAGGGACTTCTAGCTAGATCCACTTCTTTACTTCATACTGCATCACTGTTTCACCACGTCTTTTATTTCACATTTCGATTTATTTCGCAAAAGATTCAGAATTACGGCACATGTTGATGACCTGTGTTCAACCAGGACCCTTCAGAGAAAAGCAGGTTCAATGTTTCACGTGACGTTGCGCCCAGTAACTGTTGGAGTAACAGAGTAGATCGAGTGCAACGGATTCAGTCACCTCTTCTAAACAATTCCTAGACGATCAACTGACTTAAGGGTCAGTCTTTGGTTCCATGTTGCAAGTAACGAGGAAGGAGAAGTTGACAATGAAGAGGTTAACAAAAAATATCGCTCGGTCATGACTTCATACCTTCCCGTTGGGTACCGAGCGGACAGGGGAAACCCTAACATATGCAAGTCGAAGAGGGCCTCAGAGAAATGATTTTCAAACTGGTATCAACAGTTTGATCTCGTGAAATGGGGATCTCAACGGAGGGACAGTCACATTGCCAATGGCTGGAGCTCCCTAAAAACTGTCGTCGGCCTACAATGCGGTGGATAGTGTCACTGGCCCCAGAGCTATGAGGGCCCTTTTGGAAACAGATTGGAGAAAACCCCACCCAGGGTCAGCAATTCAAGCCCAGAGACAAGCAAGAAATGCCAGAAGAAAGAGAAGAAGAGCAAGAAGGAGAATTGGTAAAATAAGAAAATTGCAGAAAGAATGGGTGAAAGGAAACAAAACAATCGCAACGTGGAATGTACCGAGGGTCAATATACACGGAGGAAGGTTTAGAGAAATAGTCAAACTATCCAAGCGGAGTGGAATGGGTATCACCTTTGTATCTGAGCTAAACATCTTTAGCCATGACATCAAGAAATTTGACATCGATAGGGATAGTATGTACCTTCTAAATTATACGAAAATAGGAGTATTAATGAGAGGAAAATGGTACAGAAAATGGGAAACGGAAGGAACAAAGTGGTACCCTGCAGACAGAGCAACAACAGTGGAATTCAGAGATTCAATCCTGTCATCGGTATATCAACGAGGGAAGCGCAAAATATGAACAGATACAAGAGGTGAGGAGAGAGAACTAGAACGAGTGATACACGGGGGTACAGCAAAGCAAATTGTCTTGATTGGGGGAGGGAGGATTAATGCACAGAATGGTAGAAATATAGGAGCGTATGACAAATCCAACACAGTGGGAAGGTGTGGATTCAGGAGAAAAAACCCACAAGGAGAAGATCAAATTGAGTGGCTCACAGAGCACGGGTGATGTTGGGTTAACTCATTTCTCTATGTGAAGAAAAGAGGCACATGGTTCCATCTTGGCAATAAAGCATGGTATGAAATTGATAAATTCATAACAAGAGAGGAGGACTGATCTAGAATTGTAAAAACTCTGAAAATCAAGAATAATGAAATGCAATCCGACAACAAGATCGTAGAAATCAAGCTAAAAATGAAAACATCGAGACGATCAAATGAGAGAAGACAAAAGAAAAGAGGAAATATAAATTTGGAGGAAATGATGAATTATGAAATAGCACATCAGTACAGAAAGAGGACTGAAGAGAGATCCAATCAAGAAGCAACAAGAAGGGGTGTGAACACGGAAGACCCAGAATAGCACACATTGAACAAAATATCTAGAGCCACAGCGGAGAAAGTATGTGGCAAACGAGAGAAACAAACAAACCCATGGATGAATCAACACGAGGAAGAAGCAATGGAACTGAAAGCAGAGATACGTGAAGCACTGAGAGAGAAAAATCAAGTGATACAGCAGACAGGAGACAAAAAGCCAGCAGTATACTATAGCCAAAGCAAGACTGACAGAGAAAAGAGCAAACTACAAAAAAGTTAAGATAATGGGAGGAAAATTGGTGGAATCAATTAGCAGACGAGGGTCAACAAGCATGCCAAATGGGACAAATTGGGACAATGTACAAAATACTGCAGAAGCTGCAAAGGAGTGGAGAGTACAACAACAAGAAGACCATAATGTTTTTTACCGAGGAGGAATTTAAATGTCATCTCGTGAAAATCACTCATGAGCGATATGAAAACAGTCCGGACCAGATATCAAAGGCAATTGAAAAGGTGGACTGATGGAGGAAGAGACGTTGGAGAGAAACAATGAATTAATTGCCCAGAATCCGAGTTTTGAAGAAATAAAGAATGAAATAGCAAAGATGAAGGATGCAGCATCAGGAGAGGATGAGATACGATTGAGGTACATCAGGGAAGCAGGAGATGTGATCCGAAAAAGTGTGTATAGAAAGATCCAGCGGTTGTGGAAAAATCCCGGACACAGATGGAATGATAGAAAGAACGTTGGAATAATAATCCCATTACATAAGAAACGAGATAAAAAAAGATATGAATAGTTTCAGAGGAGTGTGCTTACTGCCTATCATGAGCAAAATTTTAGCGAGAATTTTGGCGATAAGGCTATGAGATTGGGAAGAAGCTACCGGAGAACTAGACGAGAATCAAGAGGTTTTAGACAAAGAAGACCGACGGCTGATGCAACACAAATCTTTGTAAGAATCCAAGATGTGAAAGTAGTTAGCAATATGGAAGAAATAAACAATGAAAACAATGAAAGGCAGGGAAAAAAAGCGATGGCTATGCTTCTGGATCTTAAAAAAGCATACCAAAGAGTGAATTGACCAATATTATGGGCCATACTAGCGGAACATAGACTACCAAAGAAAGTAATTAACCAGCTGAAAGACCTACGCGATTTTATATCATACAGAGCCAGGGGGAGAAAGAAACAGTATGGAGTTCATCCAACAGAGAGAATTACGAGAGGGATGTGCGACATCCCGGTTAATTTTTACCATATTCCATCAGGTGGTTATTTGAGTTGTAGAAAAGGGAAGGAGCATGTAAAGCAAAGAAAAGAAACAAAAAAGTAGGCACTGAGTGGTCATTCATGCCAGGTCATTCACTTCCACCAAAGAATGTACAGAACACGTTCAACTCAGAAGCCAAGAATGCACCACTGTTAATGTCTCCGTTTGCGGATGACACCACTATCGTTGGGATGAGCGATGAAATAGAAGAAGGCAAACAAATAATCGAGAAAGTCATGGAGGAGTTTGAAGAGAGAACCAATGAGTCAAAGGAGGAGAAAATGAAATCGGAGAAAGAGACAGTGAGGAAATCCGAAAGGTAGGAACATATATGGGAAACGAACACGATACCAACATGCGAATAAAGAGAGCAGCAAGAACATGGATGCAAATAAAAAGATGAAATTTATGAAATGCAAGCTAAGCAAGAAGACACAAGCCAAAGTAGTAGAAACCTGCGTAAAAATTATCGTAAAAATCGGAGACAAAAAAGAATTCAAAGCTGGATAGACAAGAGGTATAGATACATTTGGAGTAACAAGATGGGAGAACCTTTGAGACAGATGAAGAGGAATCACACGAATATGCAAGATATGAGAAACGAACTAGATGTGAAGATAATCAGGAGCAAAACAGAGAAGAACCACTTGGTAAGAATTGGTCATATTGCAAGAATGTCAGATGAAAGATTAGTAAAACAGGCGACGATGTGTTGGATCAGAAGAATGGAGACGGGGAGAAAATCAAGGAAAAGAAAGATGACGACGCTTACGTATTGGCATAAACTATTGAAGGAAGCTAATATAAAAGCCCATGAAGTCGAGAGAATAGCGATGGATAGAGCGAAATGGAAAAATGTGGTCAAAGACAGAATGAGATATATAGAAAAATTCGAGAAACAACTGGGGCATCAGTATATAAGACATGAAAATGAGGAACTTATCAAAAGAAGATCACAGTATGAAGTATGGAATGACAACAAATGCAAAAACGAAAGATGTGGAAGAACATTCAGAACGAGAGCTGGAGTGGTCATCCATCAGAAAGGACTTGATAGAACAATGGAAAATGCGACAACTTTTAGATGCCAGAAGTGCAATAGTGAGTTCAGACAACAGGCGGCATTGATAAACCACTTCAAAGCATGTAAAGAAGGAAAAATAGAAGGAGATAAAAAAGAATGCAGAAAATGTAATAACTTGGTTGGAAGGACAAATTATGCAAGACATGCAAGGAGTTGTGAACAGAAGAATCACGTGCAAGAAGATAGAGCAGCACAAGGGGGGAGATCAGATCAGACTAATACACAGACTGAGAAAATAGATACACTAAAATAGAACGGTATGCACATATTGCGGAGCAAATGTAACTGCTACCAATCTGGCAAGAAACCAAAATATCAAGGGCTTGCATAGCCTCGGATCAGTGACACAATTAACTGTAAACCTCATACCTGACGGCGAAAAAAGAGGAAGAAGAAGAAGAATAGCAAATATCGTGGAAAAGCTATAATTAAATCTATTACACACACAAAGATTTATCATCTACTCAATACAAACTTGCTTTTTCATTCACATTGCATCAAAATTAAATGCCATGGGAATTTTGAAGTTTCAAATAAAAATACTTTATCTATCTAATCCATAGTGCATCATGACTTATGTGAATATCAACGAAGAATGAAGAAACACACTCTACAATGTTATATGGATCAATGAACATTTTTTCAAGAATATGGTTTTATAATGAAGAATGGGCGCATTTAGCGTAAGGGAAAGACTTCTAGGATTACTAGGAGGGGGCAAGAAGCATCGTAAAGAGGGTGACAGAGGAGCAAAGTTCAGAAATTATGGTACATATTAATGCATATGAAGAGTGCAAGGGAAGAACGATCCAAAGTCCAAATTCCAGAAAGTCCAAACTTTGACATCTTGAGACCGATAGCTGATGTGATGCCGGAGAAGCTTGGGTAAAATTTTGCTGGTGTCAGAATGGTCGAAACGATTCACGTCCATGAATCTTTCCGATGGAAATAAACGCAATACGGCACAGAATGACCTGAGTCGGTGACCAGCAGCATGAATCAATCAAATTTCAGTCATGTGGTAGGACATCGACTTTGCGTTGTGAAATGAGGTTTTGTTTTTCTCCAATTGCTTCAAATGTGACTTAGATCTCTTTTCCCCTGCAGTCTTAATATGAAACATTGCTAAAGGGAGGAAGTATAGCAAAGATGCAAAATCACCCTATAATCTTAAATCATTTTTCTATTTTATTTTTCTATTTTCATATCAAACTGATACTTTATTTGTATGCAAATTAATCGCTCAGATTTTTAATTATATTAAACACATCATTAATCATTTGATGATTACCCAGAATGCCATTGTGCTCTGCACCTGGATACTCAATATGATCTACTTTGTACTTTCCACTCGCTTGCCATCTTTCACATCCTTTTAAACTCCGAATGTTTACTGTTCCATCTCCATCACTGTGTCTCACGTACGGTTGATCATCTGGGAAATCACCAGGGCCATAATACAATACCCCTGGGGTTTTTATACCTACACCATGGAGACAATAAATTGGGACTTTTGGCGGCGTTTCTGACCAGGCAGGCAAAGACTTACGCACAATCTCAGAACCAAGTGCGAAGCCGATATCTTTAAACAGGGCATCATAGTCCTTTACTGTGTAGTTTCGAATGTAAGTTTGCACAAGTACCTAAGAAAGAGAGGACAGTTTTCAAATACTAGCAAAAACTGATATCAATGTATTATAAGTGATATTCCCCTTACCTAATTTGCCATTAGAATGTCAATATTTTGTCTAGAAACACTTCAAAAGGGTTAAATAGCATTCACCATCCTAAACTTTGGCACAAAGCAAATTGGCTACTCATAGGAAACAGTCTTTCCTCTACAACAGCGAAGTCACAGAATACACAGGCTTCACAAATATCAAGACCAGCGTCATATTACGAATGTTACAGATAACTTGAAAATTGAAAAGTTTGATACATATTAATATTTTGGTTTTGCACAAAATTTGCACACAAAAGGCTCATGTATATGGGAAATGGGGTTGGGGTCTCAGCCTGCCAGTTGGGCAGGAATCCATTATATGTGGGTGATTTTTCTTGAAACACCAGCACTGTATTTTCTAACTGCTGCAGAAACCTCTTTGCTATTTTAGGCATAAAGCCTACGGTCCTCCAGATGTACAGCCCCACTATGCTTACCAGTGCTCATTCTATGTATTTTGTTCTTTAAGGAGTGCTAAGCTACTTCTTCAAAAGATAATTGCATACTACAAATGTAAAGATAAAACACAACTTTCTTGGGGTGAAAAATAAGTACATTCTAATAATAATTTTGGAACAAAAAAATATAAAAATGGGAACTCTTGATGGTGCCACTAGCTAGCTAAACAAATGAATTTTTACCTCATTGGGTTTCCAGAAACTATCAATTGGTCTTATGAATGCAAGACTTGTGTATGTTCTTTGGGCAGCTCTCATTAGAATGGGGTTGTCCAATAGCTTTGGTATTCCAAATGGATCACCAGAAATATATGCTCTTAATGATTTTACTGCACCACCCCAAGGTCCTGATATTGTTATCCAGCTTGCAATGTACTTGTCAATCCATTCTTGACTTTGTCTTTTGAGGAAGATAAGGGTGTATGGGCATCCCATACTCTGAGAAACTAGAAGTATTTTTTTCTTTCTATTTATTTCAAATGTGCTCTCAATTAAGCTTTTCAGTTTCGTGTAATACTCATCAGCATATTCTGTAAGAGAACAATAGCACACATAGCACAGGGTTCCCATATCTTTTGTACTTAAAACAATAAAGATTCTAGGGAAAAAAGAGGGGATCTTTATAAATTTTCAAGATGAATTTGGCTCGATTATGCCAAAAATCTAAAAAAATTAAGAAGGTTATGAAGTTGTCAGACCATTCCTTACAAAAAATCATACTTTCCCTGTAAGAAGTATTTGCAACGCATTGGCATGGAATTCTGCACACTACATTCTCTTTTATAAAAAAATATGACAGCTTCTATTTAAAACTACATTTCTTACAGAGATTTTGAAAATTTTGATAAATTTGATAGTGATGAAGGATTTCCAAGAATTTACAATGATACCTATTTTCTTTCTTTAAGAATCTTGAAGATATTAAGAAGGCATGGGAACTCTATAGCAAACTTCTACTTACAAATAATGCAAAAAAGACTAATAGTAAAGCCATTGCTTTGCTTGAAGCCTAACATTAAGGTATACACCATTTTTTATATAAGAAAGCTAATTTTTTGCCTGAGCCTCAATTTTATTAGATTTATCTAAAATTGAGGCTGATATTTTCTTAACTTTCACTGGAATAAGCTGGTTGAAATGGGTTACCCTGTCCTTATTAATCTTGCAAATGTGAGATTAAATTCTATCTGTAACAGTTTAAATTTAAGAATGAGGTATTATTGATTTTTGGAAAGAAAAAAACTTAACTATGGAGCTATAACCTTGAGCTTTTGCATGATTTTAGCAGTTTGAGCCTCATTTTCTTATATATTCTAATATACATTCTTTTATACATTTAAGCAATTTGAACTTCATTTTCTTATATACTCTTTTCTCATGTAAAAAAGCATGTAAATAACTGCTGCTCCTATAAAAAACAAAGTATTGTGAGGTATAAGAAATAAAAGGGATATAAACAAGAGGTCTATGCATACCTATGGAGTTAGATCAATACTACTTATAATTAATCAGGTCAAAAGTCACTGATCATATGACAAAACTCAATTTTAGCTGGCTTATGTTATTTAAGCCAATAGCATATGATGTCTCTCTTGTCTTCAGTGAATTCTTTGATATTTCACTAATTGCCTCTAGTACTAGCTAAATTCCCTGAGAATTTCAGGTAAAATTCATTTCCCTGGTTTCCCCTGATTTCACTGATGTGACAGGCATGAACAATCTATGCTCCAAGGCCATGGCAAAGCTGGCAAATTTTGAATGGTCTGTGGCAATAAAAAGGTTAGGAGCTGACAACTGATAAAAGGCTACTTATACAAAATTAGAAACTGTAGCAATCATTTAGACACACTGTAGTGACCTGTCTATGACTCAATTCCTTATAGTAAAAGTTCTGAATAACAATAACTTTTATGGCATAACATCATCAGCATTCTGGTTTTTCAATTGCAACACTAACACCTTAATGCTGTAAATCTTTGAATAAGTCACCGGGGCTTATTTGCAAAAATGATTTTTGGGTGGGAGCTTACTTCAACCTTTGGACATTTTCCTTAAAGGTTAGCATTAATAAGCAACATAATTTTCTCCATTATCTAAATTACAAAATGCAAAAAGGCTAGTTTGCAAACAAAATTTAGTAGTCAACAACAATTTCTTTATTGTCTTCAGGAAAGTTGCAGTTCTTTTTTGCTTTATATTTGTCAGTCAAGGGAAGTAATACTGTATATCTATTATACTGTGAGACTTCCTTGAAATAAGATGTTATTCTGTAATAATGCTACCCTTGAATAAGGTCCCATGGTGACCTATTTGCGGGGAGGCCTATTTGCAAAAAGGATTTTTAGGTGAAAGGCATATCAGGGGAATCTTATGAGGTTTATTCAAGGGATATTCAAGGGAAGGGGCTTATTCAAGGATTAATGGCAATATTCTCTTCAAAATCTTGACATATTTAGAGATTGGCTAAAAAATACATCATCATACCAGGGCCATAACGGAAATCATATGGAGCTCCTCTTATATTAAATCCTCTCTGATAACCAAATTGTTTAACCAAACTTTTAACAAATGGTGCAAAATATTGTCCAGGATGTGAAAGCTCAGGGTCCAAGTACTCAATGGATGAAGTGTTCCCAAAGTCAGGAATCCGAGTCAAGACACCAGGTGTATTTTCCATTCTATCAGTTGTCTTGTTATACACCAGTCTTTGTAAAGAAAAATCATTGTTAATTCAATAATAAGAACTATTCATGCAAAACAGAAAGAATACAGTAGGCAAACATTATTTTGTTGTAGCTACTCAGTTCTTTGATGATGTCAACAAGATAGCCTGTCCATTTTATCAGGATTACCAAGTACTGGCAAGTCCTCAATCCCAAATTTTCTGAAACTCAGTCCCAAATCAATCCCACATTTCAGAAAAAGTAGTTTTCACCACAGAAGTAAGAGAAAAATGACAGATGTTCCTCTGCAGTCTAGCCTACTAAGAAAATTGCCTGTGCAATCATGCAATACAAGTTTTTTATAGGAAAACCATAATTTTGCCTAAACTTCAATTTTCTTAACTTTTCCTGAAATTGAGCCTGAGATTTCCTTACATTTTTCTTAACTTTTTCTGAAATAAACTGGCTAAAATGGGTTAAACATTCATTATTAATAATGTATACTTGAATTTGAATTCCATCTTTAACATTTGGCATGCAATAATGAGGAAGTATCCATTTTTGGCCAATAAAAACAATAAATTTTGTAAATTGAGGCCCCATTTACACTATACCGGATTCATCACATATTGGATCACTTCCTATATCAGACAGGCCTTCCATCCACACTATACCAGATGAATCCGATATGCTCCATATCACTTTCGGGAGTGAAATCACTCCTCTGTGAAAGTGGTATGTATCGGATTACCTTTGATATTGGATCACTTTTGACCTAGTTTGAATGCATGAATTCAATATATCATCGCTCTGGAAGCTCTCTCTGAGCTGTAGTCAACTTTGTTTTGGAGTGTCAATCAAATTTTGAGCAGTGACAGTTGCCATGAAAAGTTCCTCTAAACAAAAGGCTTAGTGACATGAATGAAGCGGAGCGGAGTAGTGTGAACGATGTAACATTTTGGTATCGGATTCGGTTAAGAATGTGGTACAAGATGAATCTGATATAGTGTGAATGGGACCTGAACTTTATGATTTTCTTAAGATTTTCTTACAATTTTAACAATTTGAGCCTCGTTTTCTTATAAACCTTTTTTCTATAAAAAATGTGTACACGATATTAAATAAGCTTAATTTGCCATATATAGTTGAGCTTGTCATCATAGCAATAAAGTTGTATTTAAATAATTGAGATTACAGTATAAAAGAATGATACCAATGTTTTTGGTTTGAATAGAAATGAATACTGGGAAGGCCTGGGTGATAAATTACTTGCAGTGAAGGGGTGCAAGACATTGTTATATACTTGGTGTGAATTTCTATCCCAATCTTAGAAATTTTCACTCCCTGGAGATTACTTAACAGTATATTTTCATATCTTTTCCTCAAGACTTTCTTTAATTTTCACTTCCTCCCTCTGATTAGGTAAAACTTTAACTCCTGTTTGACAAATCTTTAAGTCACAGTATTATGTTTACAAACATAACCCTAATTAAACCTTTTCAACACAGTGACATAGATGTCTCCATGATCCAATCCAGAAGTTAGATTACAGGGGCCCCTTAGTGTACCCACTACGTTGTTCCTAGATGTGCTTCGGGCGCTACACAATAGTCAATGTGAACATGCTATGGACCATTTATGCCCAATAATCCCAAAGTAATCCCAACTTTCACTTTGAATCCCAGTTACAATTTCTGATCCAAATAGCTCTTCCATAATTCCAGTTTTGTGAAATCTGGGACTGATTAATCCTGAATGGTAACCCTGCATTTAATATAAATGCTCTGGTACAAAAGGAAAATTCTATTATCTAGGCCTTGTCATAAGCAAAATACTGCTCATGCAGTAATCAGTATGTGCAAATGATTTTGCACATGAGATCACACTGCTAACAAAATCTTTACATTTGAATGCTCTGATTTAATCATATAACATCAAATAACTTCATTCAAAGAAGGAAACTACCCTAATTTAACTACCCTAGTTTAAACGATAAATGTAAAAGAAAGTCCTTATCATTAGACTAAAAATTGCTTCTGAAAGTTGGAAGAAAGTGATGATTGTGGTCAACTTGCTATGGTGTAAACTGTGAGGATAAGCTAAAGGTGAATAGCTTACCAAATGACGAAATCAAAATCTGAACTCACCGGAAAACACCCAAGACACCTATTTGTGGGTGCAATTAATCAAACATGTAATTTGAAATGCATGTGTGTGAGTGTACTAAATGGCAAGGCCTGATTATTATCAAACATTTCTGTAAAAGTTTCATCCTCTGTATTGATACCACAATAGCACTATTCCCAATATTACTTTTCTCTTGAACATAGAGCCATAAGTCTATGCTAATGCCAAAGCAATGCAAAAATCTTTCTGTAACAAATTAAATTTGTCTGCAGTTTCAAATTTAAATAGCCATTTCATGAACAGATAGAAAAGATAAACTTCTACTACTGTATGGATAGTAAATACGGATTCATTTCACATACTTAATGTCATCTGTCCAACATTCAAGTGGTAGTGGAGACAAAAATTCTTCAATATTGAGCCACAATGTGTACCACCCATACTTTCTATAACACCACCAATGTAGTGTTCTACTTCTGTCTAAACTTGCTTGAATTTGACTCCCTCCAATTCCAGGGACTAAAAGATATAATATCACCAAAATGCTTTACCACAGTTTAAGTTCACACATTCATCAACTATTAATTTTTCTAGGATGCTGTCAGATCTCCTTTACTGTAACCATATCCTACATCAACAGAAAAAAGGATTTACTCTTTTGACTTTTCAAACTTCTAAGATGCATGATCAATATCATACAGTTGTTTGAACCAAGGTTGCCCACTGAAAATAGAACAATACAGCCTGGTCCTATGCAGTGTTAGAAATTAACAAGGGTCACCTGTAGAAAAACCCTGGGGTAGCTCTGGAAAAATTCAAAATGGGTGTCAGGTCTCATACTGCCAAGTAGGATGTGTTGAGATTAAAATTATTCAAACGAGATTTGCTCAACCATATCACTCCACAAATGATAGAGCAGTTTTTGAAAGAAAATGTGTGCAAAAAAGATGATGATGATGATGATGATGATGATGATGATGATGATGATGATGATGATGATGATGATGATGATGATGATGATGATGATGATGATGATGATGATGATGATGATGATGATGGCGATGATGATGATGGCGATGATGATGGCAGTGGTGGTGATGATAATGGTGGTTTTGGTGGTAACTATGATTATCTGAGACCAAGAAAGGTATAACAAGAAAAAAGAAACTGATCTTCATAAATGTATAGGACTTTCTCCCCCAGGATGAACATGGAATTAGTTTATTATCAGCTATGATCTTAGTTTAGGTTGTACTATATCTGGAAATGCTTTTCTTTCAATTCTATTATTTGCTAATAGTATTAATTACCCTAATTTTGTGAGCGGCCAACATTTGACCAAAAGTTGGCAGTAAAATGAAACTTTCTAACAACCATGAAAATCATAAAAATAGTCACTTTTCAAAAAATCTGGCTGTGAGCATGGCCAGTGGGTAACCCTGGTCAGTTTGACATTTATGTAGACTGATACATGGCTTTCAGAAGCATTAGTATGCAGGCCAGGGGGCACGTACTATTTTGTCATTCTTAAGAAGGACCAAAGTAACAAATCATAATTGGGTCATTCCATGCCAAATGAAATGGTCATGTCACTGCCCCCTGAGAATTGGCTGAGTTTTGGTAAATAAGTTTCTACTTTTGAGATAAGGTTTTGTTCCAAATTTTACCATAAAATTCCAAGCCATTGTTGAGGTATTGATACTTGGTCCCAGACCTTTTTGGCATTTTTGGCACACAACCTTATCTCAGTAATAGAAACTCATACACAAAAAATCAGCCAATTCTGAGGGGGTGGTGACATGACCATTTCATTTGGCGTGGAATGACCCAATTATGACTTTGTAACATACTCTGGTTTGGGGTGGTTTTGGGGCTTCACTTTCTCAATTATGAAAATGATCTACCTGCAAGCTAGTGTTCAGCACCACTTCAAAACTGAAGGCAGAGTCATATCAAGAAGCAATTTCTCCAAGATGGGGTACTTCATCAATATTTCAAATGATCAACTACTTGTAAAAACTAAGAGAGTGAAGTTCTTTGCAGATACTACATGTATTTCTAAACAGAGATAAAATGGAGCCTCTTCACTTATCTGACAATTAGGGTTCCATCAGTGGCTGCACTGGGGGGCTGTAAGGGAATTTTCCCCCCACTTCTAGCCAAGATCAATTTTCTATTTCTTCCAAATTTAGCGTGAATATGTTAGGGTTGAGGTGAGGGACCTCTAGCAAAATGTTAAACTGGGTTTAGAAACCAAATTGCATCATCATATTAGGATATGGCACCTAAAATCCCCCCATTCTGTCATGGCTGGCGTTATCACCTGGGTTGCATCCAGACTGCATCCAGATCTGTGGTGAGCAGGAATCTTTGAATAAACTTGCCAACTTGGTGAGTTTCATGAACATTCAGGCCATGCTTGCCTAACTTTTACCAGCTCAAATGAACAATTTTGGCTAGGATATGTGGCGAGCAAAAATGCCAGAATGCATACTGGTGCTGCATGGTCCTGGGTCTCACCAAGTTTCGATGTCCTTGGATGAGTAGATGATAAATCTTCGTAAGTGCAATACTATAAAATTAATACACATTCCTTCTTTTTGATTTACTCATGGAGACCATACTAATGCCCACTAGAATTGTAAAGGAAAAGGGAAGATTTGCGTGCTCCCTCCTCCACCAAGGCGGACACTGACATCCAATCCCATTACTAAGACGACCTACTTTCTTAGTAAAATAGAGGAGGGCCATTTCTTTGAAATGTGATGAGTGGAGACTTGATACACTGGGAGCAGCATATTAGTAGGCCTGTATACGAGAAAGCAAACCTATGATAACCTATTCGAATCGCTAGATGCCACGCAATGGGCTTACAAGGCTTTAGTACGCATTCCAGGGTACATACGTTACACAACTGTACGCAAAATACAATTGACTCATATCTTACCTATAACGACTGGTGGAGGCGGATGAGCCAGGAAATTATCTGGAAATAGGAAGAAGACCAACAAGATTGATAATGCAGATTGAACTGCTTTCATTCCGCCTTGGCTGCTTGTATGTCGACAACGTAAGTGTTACCGGTGATTTGGCAAAGTGGCAAACTCAACAATGCACCTTGCGGATAGCGAACTGCTAGAGTGAACGTAGGCTCTCTTGATTGCTGTATATGACTCGTGAACTTATCTGCTGTCTATATAAGGCAAGCTAGCAGCGATAATTAAATTCCCCTTGCAATCATATGACCATTTCCACTTTCACCATTACACCAACAGCCTCTTTTCATCCTTTTGTTTACCTGAAGCTTATGTTGTTGTTGCTGCTTAATATAGACCTTTGCTTAAAAGCGAAATGTGGTCACAGGATTTTGTGATATGGTCTTTTTCTATTTTCATAAGACTTACAATAACAATTACAATACAACAGTCAAGGAAGCATGGAAATATATAGCAACCCTAAGACGTACACTTAACATAGAGACACAAGTTTACAAAAATCTCTACCAAATTTTTAGCTACAAAAGTAATTAGAGTGGTGTAGCCCATACTACCCATATAAACCAATTTTACTTACAAAAATGGGAGCTTCATATGTTTTCAACAAAAAAGGTGGGAGAAAACAGGACATCAGAGCAACAAAATTGGGAAGAAAGCTGAGGTATAGAAATGATTACTAAGCCCACTTTTACTACAAGAGACGACGCTATGCAGTAAATTGTAGAGCCTCCCCCCACCCCCGATTGTTCGAATCCCGACTTTTATTATATAAGACCATTACCAACCACCACCCCCTTTTATTCGGTACTCGAGAGTACGAACATCCGGTAAAGCATTCACTCTATAATATGTGGCGCAAGTAATCTAAACCTGTTACTTTTATCTGCATTATTTTTGGTAGTAGATACTCAAAAACTTTATGTTAATATACAGTGGTTTTAGAAGTATGGCAGGTGCAGGAAATAGAGTAATAATTGACGGTAATATTGTGAATGTTGAGGACCAGATTCCTATCGTGGCCATGACAAGCATTGAAATAGATTCGTATGTCAAAGGGTATCATGCTTATCAGGATAAATGGACACCGCATATTGGCGAAAAACTTAAAACTGCAATAGAACTTGATAATATTATGGATAAGTATGCCGTTTGCGTACTAAAAAATAATGAAATTGTTGGTCATCTATCAAAAGGAAAAAGTAGGAAATTTGCAAAAACAATCTTATTTTTCTTCAGAGCTGATCAGTGCGGTAACTGTCATGCAGTTCTAGTAAACCAGTAAACTTAGATGATGGTGATGGAATGCAGGTCCCTTGCACATTGTTGATAGAAGGGTCAAAATGCTTTATTGTCAGAATGCGAGAACAGTTATCACTTACTTAATAAAACATTTTAAATTGTATTATGGCACTTTCTTTTTAATCTGATAACATAACTGTCACCTGCCGTTTATATAGATTTTTATTCTTATTTTTAATTTTCTCACATAACCAAAAACAAAAAAGTTCGAGATAACGAAAACTTTTCGTCCAGCGGAAACAGAAAGTGGTTCGACATAACAAATATTCAAAACAGCGAGCAGTCGAGATATCGAACGGTTTTCTATACGTAACCATATAGCAAAACCAAGGGAAACAGAAATTGGTTCGAAATAGCGAATGTTCGAGATAGTGGGCAGTTGAGATAGCGGATGTCAACTTTATCAACGTACGTCACGAGCAAAGCAGCCAGTCACGAAGCCAGTTTTCAAAGTGTAGACGTACTTGTGTAGCAGTCGATACAGATAAAACACAATGTGTTCGTGTACATTATTCACAATTGAAATCAACTGAAAACTCCCTTACAAACTATGATTCTATTATTCATACACTACACATAATAAACATGACAAATGATAGAGAGGCTTCGTAATGGAAGCGAGAATAAAGTAATAATACCATATATGGATATGGATAGCGGTCCTATTACCAAAGGACGGGGGGTATCACAAACTAGACTTGCTTACTAGATAATTTATAATGAAAAACGCTGGGCAGACACAAAAAAATACCTCTATCTCAACTATCCCAGCACACACACGTCTAAAAAACATGCATTCATCTCCCAGCACGCCTGCTATTTCTTGGCCTCTGTGCTGGGGGAACGAAAGTGTACATAAAAATTATAAGAGCAAGAATATCTACTATATACATCACAGGGGCAACCAAGTCAGATGGGTTTGGTAACCACACCTGAATGTAAAGATGGTACTTATTGGACGCACAAGGAAAGGAAGAAGTTTGAATGCTACGATCAGAAATGTTTTGATCACCACACTTTCTACTGTAGGTTAGGTGACCCCCTGCCATTCTTCTACTTATAGGTTACGTAGCCCCTTTCCATTATTCTGTTCTCTTACGTTAGTATATGTAACCGTATTGTCTCCCCATTCTTCATTCTGTCGCAGTACTTGTGTAGTAAACTGAGATTCGTCCCAAATCGATAACACAACAACCAACACTACGTTTGATGTAATGTTACCAATATCTTTTATAATGCCATAGAGGCAGAAAACTTTTCACAATAGCATTCCCTACAATGCCAGAGAATGCCCCTTTGCAAGTATCACTTAATTAGCCTTGGAAAGCTTCAATCTACAATCCCTCATAAAAATTCTGAGACTGCATTGACTTTCCACCCCTTCCTCCAACAAATTAAAGTTGTTGGTATGTTGGGGTATGTTCTTTGACATAGACAATACAAGAATGAGATACCATATTATCATGATTCAAAAGTTATAGGCAGGGCTGTCAGACTTAAAAAGTCAAAATATGCCGAATGGTGAACACTTTATGCAAAACTGAATAAAAATCTGCCAAATCCAAAAATCCTCCGCAATGGCAATGAAGCTGCGGAGTAGTTTATATTTTCACCCCAAGAATGACCATACAGCGCAGTGACGTTATTAATAAGTTGAATTCACTATAGTGCAATGCCTTCAGTATCCTTTGATAAACCATGTATGCGTACTTGTCTAGATTTATATTATTCAGAAACTCTGTAAAATATAACAAATGGCACTTCGTGAAACCATGCTCAGAAAAATGCCAAAAATAAATCTGCCAAATACAATTTTTTAAATTCTAAACTACTCTAAAAATGTCAAAAATGTGAAATTTGGCATATAAAATCCCAATCTGGCAACCCTGGTTATAGGCCGGCATGGGTGGGCAAATCGTTGAGCTGGAGGAGCACTGACCCCCCATGCCAACTCCTGACTTTGTGGCCCGCAGGGGTGTTGCCAACCATCGGTGACTGGGGTATTTTCGGTGCCACGCCCTAACATTATGATGCAAATTGGTTGCCACGCCCATTTCAACCTCTTGATAGAGGTTGCTCACCCAAACCCCAACAGTTTCTCATCGAATTTGGATGAATTAGAAAATTGATCTTGGCATGAAGTGAGGAAAAGGGACAAGTCCTCCCTAGTTCCTTATGGTGCCGCCACTTGTGGCTGGAAGCAGTGGAAACAGTAGGTTATCCATAATATTTAGATCAGATCTCTACAAACTTAGAAAATGCAGAAATGATGGAAAGATATCTCAGAAATTTAAGGTAAATTAAATTAAAAGAAATTAAAGACTTGTAAATTCTAATATTTCCATAATGATGGTTTGCGAATTTCTATTTTTGATTTTATATGGTTCCTACGATGTTAAAGCTCAAATACTAGTAATTACATATTTCTTGCTTTTGATGGTACTAGAATTTGGCACCAGCAAAAACTGGCAAAACGTGCCTTGCATCACATCATTCTCAAAAGAAGTAAAATGCTCTTTTGATCTCACTTTTGCTTCAACAATGAACCACCAACTTAGGCCATCTAATCTATCTTGCGTTCATAAAGCGTGCTTTCATTTCGATTGAAGCAGCGTAGTTTAACCCGTCACTAGAACTTTATCATCAGAATATGCTAAAACATTTCTCGAAAAAATTTGCTTTTTTAATATTTATAACTCTGTATATTCGAGTATTCTGCAACCGAGAATATTGTGAAAAAGATGAAAAAACTGGACTATGCAAAGTAGACGAACGTGACGATGAGGAAGAAGACGGACCTTGCTGGTTTCAAGAAGAGTCTCCCAAACAGGTTCCCGAACAGAAACTTGTCAGATTAGAAGGAGTCAAGGTTTGTTTCACTATATCTGAAGGTAGTATATGAAGTTTTTCGCTATTTTTTAGACTTGAAATGATGGGTGTAGGAGGACGTCAAATTTTTGTTTTGGAGAGGGGGCTGTACAAGTTCTGTAAACCATCTGCTCGAATTTCCTATTGTTCTTTCAGAAAAATTGCCCAAATGAAACGAATTTCTGCTCAGCTTTGGGGGCTACAGCCCCCTTGCCTCTCGGCCTCCTACGCTTATCGTTAAGAAGGACACTTGTAGCATAGGAGTACGATATTCATTTTCTAAATAAAGATAGTAAACGCCATTTTTCTAAATGAAGGCGGTAAACACCATTTTTAGGAAGCTAGCCTCGATAGCATCCAGTTTGATGGTCTGTTCGAGGGCGTACCAATTTGGTCGTCTTTTATCAAAGAGAAATCAATCATCCAAGGTTAAAGTTTGCATCACTATTTATGTACTCTTTGACTAGACATTTCCCCATACAATTTACTCCACTTTCCAACTTAGAGACTTGCCTTCATAAGAGATTTTCCCCTTGCAGCAACAACCAGCAAGACAGTACAAAAAGCGAGTAGAACTTCATGTTAAGATGGAGTGAGATCGAAGTAAGCAATTGTATTAGAAGCTTTATCAGAGCATGAGTGTTTATTTCATGAAAGTAAACGAAAAGTGAAGGCTGGAAAGGATTACTTTGAGAATGCTGGTACGCAAGTTGATAGTAAAGATGCAGGTAGCTCTACAATGGAAACAAGACCAGACACTTGGTTTTGACTACGAGGAATTTTCGGCGTTCATGTTGTAGGGTTCATGATGGGAACCCCTGCTGCTAAACAGCAACAACAACAACAACAACAAAAATATCAATAATAATCTACTCATACCCCCAGTTGGGGTATGACCATATAAACTAATAACACTTTATAAATGAATTGGGGCTCCACACACC
>OLMO02000006.1:17256981-17281016 GCA_900291935.2 Cassiopea xamachana
GTTCTAAACTTGCATATTTGATTTGTAAGATGATAGGGAAGGTTAGTAAAATAATTTTCCGTTTGAAATGGTCCTTTCATCATTTTGTATGTTTTTCCTTTATGTGATAAATTCATTTCACATTCCCATTGCTGTATAAATTGATCTCTAAGTACACTTTTAACTACATCAAGAGCAGATCAAAGAGGCACCATATAGTGACATTTAACTAAGACATTGACTGATTTAGTTAACTGACAACTGTCAATCCTAGTTCTTTTATCTGTTCTATGTATCTACCGTTTCTAGTCAGTTAGTTGTTGTTCGTAGGCATCGTTTACAGTTCAGTTGTGTTAAGTATACAAGTTATGTTCAAGTAAAGCATCAATACGTGAATCGAACCTGAAACACACGAGACAGCCTTGGTCCTTGTAGAAACACAAGCTAAAATTTTGACAAAAGCGATAAAGTAGGCATGCGTAAGCTATACAAAAGTCGAGAGACTTACCAAACGACAATATAAAGCTATACAGTTTCAAAATCCACTAGATGTTTTTGGACAATATCAAATACACTATACATGGGAGATGAATACCATACAGCTGTATACAAGGTGGATAAACGACTAGACCTTTTAGTACATTTTTGCATAGAGAAAAGTCGAGAGAAAAATCTAGTCGCTTGGCCAAGGCTTTACACAGAACTTTTAGATTCTTGCACAGTCAACAACTGATTGCGTTGAAAGAAAACCCCTTTTGCAAATATTGCATCAGAAGTTTTGCAAGTGATATAAACTACTTATTGTAATGCTTTGCGAGCAATATATATTTCCTATATTAACTTCCCAGATCAGAATAGTGTTTTCTATGTTTGAGTCTCTTGAGGTGATGAAGTTGAAATCAAATTTTCAAGCAATGTTTGCAATGGATATAGACAAAAAAGCTGTTGTCGGCATCCTTTCCTTCCTCCTCTAAGGTCAAGCTCAATTTGTTTACTCAATTTTTCCACGGAAACAGATAGGAATAAATGGCTTTAATTTGAAAACCGTACTGTTGTCATTTCATACTTAATTCTTGCAGGTTGGCCATGAGCAGTTCATTGAAGCTGATGGGAAAAGATTCAAATTAATCACAAGGTCCCTACAGCCACTTCTGTTTGGTACGTTTGTTTCAAAGTTTCAAATAATCCTATGTCAAAATTGTCACTTTTTGCTTCCGTTGAAATAGTTATTACAATCGGTCCGTTATTTTTTAATACACATTCCATAAAAGTTACGAAACTACTTAATCACGTAAACTGCGAGCCAACATTACAAACATTGCGAAACGAAAACGATAACCTGGGAGCAATAATTAATTCTACTCCAGGGCCATACACGAGAGACTGAAATTCATGTTTATGCATATATGTGCACAAGTATATGCATAAAAGACTAAATAAAGACTAAATAAAAGAATTACGACAACAGAAAGCAAAAAATAGCAATGCTTTGCAATCAACATTTACCAAATATTTAACAAATATTTTGCTGTATAAGCAATGTAGGTAATGTAAGTTAAATGGAAAAATGTTCTAGTTGGTTGCAGAGTGCGGTCATTTAAATGAGACTACAACAGCATGAGGCACTTCTAATAGGGACTACATGAAGAGGATAGTTATTAACTTCCTGAAAAGGGCAATCTTAATTTTGCTACTTCCCGTTCATTTAGAAATCCCGGAATTTATGACAGAAGAAGAGGTAGAAGATATAAAAGTACGTGCAGAAGATGATGGTCTCTTCGAAAGTCGTGCAAAAGGTGGCCTAACTGAGCCAGATTTTTTCAAGCCAACCGGCAGTAAGTAGCCTGGATTTTGAAAATGATTTCATTTCTTCCATGCTTTTCTCAGCTTAAATACATTAAAGAAAATCTATTCTACAACACTATACTGAAAAAATAGTTTCAATAGCTAGAGAAACGACAATGCTTGTGCTTTTAGAGGTTTATCCTCTACTCTCAGTTGTAAAAGCTAAACGGCATTGAAATATTCAAATTTACATCTACTGGCAGCTAAATTAGTGCCATAATACACAATCTTCATTTCTATGGTATTTCAAAGTAGATTTAAACATGGGTACATCAAGGGTAGGCTTTAATATTGCGATTACTAAATTTAGATCCAGGAAAGTCATTAGGCCCAAGCCGGAACTTTGAATTTTGGGACTGGAATGAAGATGGAAAAATTGATATGAAAGATGTAAGTGAAAAATTTTCAGCTGCTGTATTCCATTGCCAAGAGTTTAACTTTCCCTTTGGATAGATACATGCCATTACACTGTTCTTTGCTTGTTTCCTTGTATATATTCATTGAAGGTTGATGCTTGTATTTTCTATTCTAATAGATCCTTAGCTGGACTAGATTTCACAGTTTCCTTGTTATGAATGAAGCAGATATTTTAGCTATGTAAGTTTGGCATTCACTTAGACTGAAGTCCTCTATTCTGTAAGCATGCATTTCTTACGTTGACCATTTTGTTTTAGTTGTAATGCAAATTGGCAAAGGCACAAGTGTAAAACAGTTGCCTGAGTTATTCTTTTGTAAATCTTGCTTTAAAAACAGATGATTATGGCAACATCCTCAAGCTTCTCATGAACGTGGAGATGTTCCACGTGAAAAGAGTGCGAAATTTTGCAGAACGATTAGGACTCAGTTTCAAGTGGGTGTTATTAATAAATGCCAGTCTATTCAAACTGTACACTGTCAACACTGCATGTTGTTTATGCAGCGAAGGAAAGTGAAACTGAACATTTCTTAATCAAAAACATGTATATTTAGAAAATGAAATTTGTTGAATATGGAATCTTATTGGAAAGAAGGAAATGAATTATTCAGCAGTTGATCGTACTTTTAAATATATATTTAGAAGGAAATTATTCGTGAATAGATCAAACTCATTCCTATCACTTATCGGGGCGTGGACGATGGTACACCCCGATCATAACTTTAAAACACCTTTCTCTGCAATTGCTGACTGATCTCGGCCTATATTGAAGCAGTGATAATCACGGGCAGATCCAGACAGAATCGTGACATTCTCACATTATGGAAAAATGGGGAAACACGTGCCAACCGGTTCTTGTGTGCATGCTGATTGCTACATACACACAGACACTCATACCAAAATTTCTGCGTAAACATATGTAGAAGAAATGCATAATCTACGAGTGATTGTTTTGATTGTGTATGTGCAACATACCTTACAGGCCAGGGGCGGATCCAGCGTGATATAAAACTGTCGCACTGGGCGTGGTCCTCAATAACCACGCCCTTAGATATAAAAGCTCAGCATATTCTCTTTCTCTTCACAGTCCTTTTATTTACGCGTTTCTTATACTTTCTTAAGAACAAAAGTAAAGTATTCTTGTTTGGCAACAAAGTAAGCAACAGTGTGACTAGTCACAACCTTGGGTTTTAGGCTTAAATGTGGAAGGAAGAACAAACCTCCATATGTGGCTTGTGGATGGTGCAATCCCTGGCCCCCCTGTACTGAAATGGCCATTTTGGATTAAATATTTCTTTTGCAAACAAAACGCTGTAATAGGACTTTTGAGAATGCTAAATTAACAAGATTTAAATTTTCTTATAAAACTGGGTGGAAAAAATTATTAGTTTCTTATGAAAATTTATGCATGGAAAGCATCCCCTATCAAACAATTTACCTTTATATCACTGGCTTCATTATTATTGGTACCACATAGACCAGAAAACACTAATGGAGCGGAGACAAACCATGCACATCCTTGTCTAATTATCTAGGGCATTTCTTAGTATTGAAAAAATTAGGATGACATCTAGCATTGGTATCAAGATAACAAGCATACATTGGCAAGTTTCATTTCTGCTTTTGCTAAGACCAGAGAGGAAATATCATGGACAAAGTATTTTGCATTTCACTTTCACTTGACAACTTCTTAAAGTATCAAGACAAATAACGCCAGATTAATTTTTTGATGTTTTTTGTATCTTCATGAGAATTTTTTTCACATATCACTAAAATTCAACTAAAACCATAAATTACCAAACACAAATTTTATTACTTTAATGTGCCATCAACAGTAGGAAGGACATAAAGTAAATTAGTTCCTACTTTGAATGGCACTTGCAATTCTTTAACTTTTGAAATGAGAAGAGAAAGTGAAATGCAAAATGTTGCTTCCATGATATTTGCTTTCTGTTCTTTAGTAAAAGCAGGATTCAACTTTTAATGAGTTGTAAAATTATCAAGCATGAAAATTGACAGTCAGATGAAAATGCTCATTAACAACAAACCCTACACAAGAATTATTTTATGGAAATATAAACTTAGTTCATTTGCAACCCAATTCACAATTTTCTATTACTGATGAGAAGCATTGCTATTACTTATCAAACCTCGTTCAAGTATCATGGAGACTTGAAATGTAATGCAGCTAATTTTGGTAGAAGAAAAACATGCACACATGAAAAGTCATCAAGACCTTTCAGTTTGAAATCGCATGTTCTGAGTTGAAATAACTAGCATCTTTCCAGCTTCATATTGTAACCAGATTCTAATCAATGGTTCAGTTATCCATTTTGAATAACGTCAGCTTGTTTGCTGATCAACCCTTTTCATTGATGCTCTAAAAGTAGTACATGCATTTTTGAATATCAAAGCCTCTTGTGGATAGCAATGGTTTAAACTGGAATAGTTAATAACTGGAACTACCTTACCAGATAAGATGAGATGGCTCATATCAAAATTTTAGGCTTTACTGTCTGGGTTTCTGCTATGCCAATAACAGTCATGAATACTCAAACATACTTTGCTTTAAAAATATATATATGGTTGTTACTTAAAAGATGTTTGTTGAAAAGAAAATGACACTAAATCTTGCTATCTACTAAATAATATAATTGCTAGCATTTTTGTTCCGACAGTCTGGCTGCTTTCACTGACTGAGCTTACATTTTGGACTAGAGAAATTGTTTACACCTTTCACAATTTCCCAGCCACAAGTTCATATTTAACTCCTCTAAGTTTGAGGGCATAATTGAAAGTAATAAATAAAGAAGGAGATGAAATGCAATATTTCTTTTGATAAAGAAGTTCTGCAAAACGCAAAAGGTTTTTGGAAAGATACATAATGCCGTCTAGCACCCCTACGAATGGCCGTAGTCCTGCAGTGTTATATCATTTCTTATGGTCTATTAGCTACCATGCACTCACACCCGACTCTGCATCATAGCATTCTCTGCTTTGGTGTGCACCAGAGCACCGCTTCGTTGGCCCCAATATTCATCTTAGATCTTATCTTTTTGCACACATGAATCTACAGTATAGACGAGTCTTGCACAGGGCCTAGGCACTCTTTGAAGGAGACGGGCCTAATGCCTCGCAAAAACGCTTTCTCCTCCTCTACTTAAAACTCTAAATTGCTCATATATCGTGACTCTTATATAGGTTTTCCACTCCTTTGAGAATATCCATTTTCACCCTCTGAGATAACAGAACATTTTTTCCAAATATTTTCGTTCACTCATTGAAGACAGAGTAGCACCGTTGTTGTCCTTGACATTTTGCTGCGTAGCGAAGGGCAAATCTACTCTATTAGCAACTTTCGCACAACATTAAAAAAGAATTGGATTTCTCCTGTGCATAGGCCCGTTACTACGCAGCAATTTTCGCCCAACTTTTGCACAACATTAAAAAAGAATAGGATTTCTTCTGTGAATAGGTCCGTTACTACGCAGCAACTTTCGCCCAACTTTTGCACTATATTAATCTTTCGAGCACGTATTTTGCACCCTCTGCATAGCAACTTTGGGACTCGGGGCAAAGAAGAACTGAGCTGACTCTGCAAATGTGTAGCAATTGTTGCAAGATTTTCTTTCAGTATTTATTCTCAAAATGAAATCTGATGTTGAGGAACTTGACAAAATCGTCTAGTTTATTATTAACAATGGAAGTCAAGAAAACGTTTTATATATAAAGCCTATAACAGCAAATTTTGACTGTCGCCCGTGCGTACCGTGCGACAGTCTGGATTTGCCTCTGCGGGCACAGCAATCTGATCTTGTTCAACACTTAAAGGAAGTGATGGCACCATGCTCTGTACAATCTTATCTATCTCGAAAAAACGCAATTTAGAAAGGCCTCCTTCAGCATCAACTTCCAGAGAGTCTCGGTATTTTGAATAGAATTCTGCTATGCTGACGACATCTTATTTCATCAGATTATATATTTTAAGCAACAGATCCATTCTTCGTTACTGGGAATTCTCCGATCTTCAGCTTTCACAATCAGGGTTGCCATGTTGTGAAGGCGAAATCTACCTACAACACATACGTTTTCTACCTACATTCACCCTACACATTTTCCTGTATTTCCCTACAATTTAAAGAGCTAAATATTGATTCTCCCTACAATTCCCCAAAGCAGGATGAATAATGATGACGTCATGATGATCTACTTTAAGACGTTTCACAGTTTGTCATTGGTATTCAAAGAACACTAAAAATAGGCTTTTCTTAAAAATTTTACTCTTTTAGCTGGAGATTTCATTAAATATAGATATTTGACTACAAGATCTCTGCTAGCAAAATATTCAATTTTTGAATTTTATCTTTGGTTTCCCCGTGGCTCTCTGAGCCAAACTGAAGCTGCTGATTAAACACAAAACCAGCAATCAGTTTTCTATATCTCTAGCTTAAATTTTTGGAGAGACCTAAGTGTTTTCCTTTGAGAAATTCTTTTTGGAACTCTCTTACATTGTTCAAACTGATACACATTTGAAAACAAGTGTATTGACGCAAAGTCATTTAACCTGAAAGTAGCAAGCATAAGTGCATAGAAAGCTCAGAGACCGACGTAATAGATGATTTGGGGGAGGTGTAGATAGTTGAAATTCTGAAGTTTCCCTAATGATACGAAGCAAGCGACAGGTTTTTGAGTTCATATCCTCTAGAATGTAGGAAAATGCCGTTTTGGTAAGCAGGACAAACCTTGTGTTCATGATTGATCTCTAATTAGAGAAGGAATACACGTCTTCATCAGAGTCCTTTTTTGACTTTAGATATTCGCCAAAGTGTCCCTCTTATATTCATCAGTACCATCATTGCCAGATTTGGGGATTCATACTTATGCAGCTGCTTTTGAAGCTACTCTACACCCCTCCCAGTAACTCCGTCTATGATAAAGCTATTAGCTTTTTGTATCTCAGCTATTCCGTATTGATTTGAAAGTTTGATGGTAAAATCAAAATATTCTAAAAATTAGATATGCTATGGTGTCATGAAGAAGCAGTTTGAGCAGAGGAGTGTCAAAAAAGAAGTCAAAGTCCTTCCCGCGCCCACTGGCGCATAGGGCGGCCAGTGATAAAAAAAACATAGTCAGATCATGTCTGTTATGGGAATTGCATGCCAGAGAGAAAGAATTTCTTTGATCTTAATGTTTTTTGTGCATATTTATTTTTTTTAACGCAGAAGATTCTTGAAACCTAAATCTACCTACAAATGACGTATTTGTACCTACATATTGCCTTTTATGCCGTAGGTACTTCCCTACACCCTACAGGAGGGCCTAATACCATACTGTAGGTAGAATATCCTACGAGTGGCAACACTGTTCACAATACCGATCAACCAACAACGTGCCTGTGTTCAATGCGTCAACAGTGCACAGTGGCTGCCACAGTAGTACGCACAAAAACGAGATTTCTTTCTACTAGGTTCCTGGGGTTATCACCACTATCCAGATCGGCATCGTGATATCGCTTCCTTACGCATACTTTCGCACACACCTTCTCCCATTCACTTTTCCTATACAACTCCAAGCCCTGGAAATCTCTTTTGACGTCAGAATTTCGCACACATTTCTGTGGCTACTTTTACTTTTGATCTCATAAGCGCACGCAGGCTTACGTTGACATTTTGACAGCTTGAAAATCGCACTATTTCATTGGCTCCTAAACGTAGTCAAATTGGGATATTACCGTAGGGGGAATACACCAAATTTTCTAATGAGAACGAGGTGATATGAGCAGAAATACTTTGAAATGGTCTGGTCTCTGGTCTCTGGTCTCACTGCTGTTGCCATAGGTATATCATATGAAAGATGACAAGGGCAACGAAGAATATTCCCACCCCCTCGTTGAACTAATATTTACAACTACATAGGCTGCCCACACCTGGAGCATCCACTGTCTATCAGTAATTTCAATAGGCTTTTCAGGGTTTTGCAAGCTGACATTCGCACTGGCGAATGTGGCGAACATCTGGATCCGCCACTGGTGGTAATACAGGCTGCTTGCTACATCTTAGCACACTCATCAGAATTTGAATCGATGCATTTTTCCAATTCAAAATTTCTGACTATGAGTATGATTTACCTCAATGAGCTTAAATACAGACTTTTGCCTAGTTGTTGTGAACGAAATTTTGAAATGTATTGGTGCCTCTTTCAGGTTTGATGCCATCGGATTCCAACATTTTGATGACGGTAAGCATAGTAGTATTGGTCTCTGAACAGGACAATAAACTTTTGGGAATGACATGGAGAGGCTCTAACGTGATGATCAGAGTTTCTTATGTATCCATAAAGCATAACAGTAAAGATTTGCAATGCTCCTAACCAAACTACCACACTAAGATACTACTATAAATGATTACTTAATGTCCGATTAAAAGGGAAAAAAGCCATGGCATACAAATTTAGAAGATAGATAATTAACTGGGTGCATGGTGTTCTTGTTGGAGCAAAAAGTTCAGCCCAAAAAGGAAATCTTATTTGCACAGAAAGCAGTGGCCTGGTGGGTGGGGAACTACGGACACATACCGCTCCTGAGAAAAGTTCTGATTGAGGTGTCCAAGGCAGCAAATGAATTTTTACTATACTACAAAGCGTTTTTTCGTGTTTTAGTCGACATGAAGGTGTGTAATTTTTCATAAGCTATGTAAGTATGAAGTTAAAAACAAAATGCTGTTTGCAAAACAGCGAGTAAATACGGAAAGAACGACTTTTTCTAAATGATAAGTAAAGGAGCACCTGTTCTTGCAAGTAAGCGATTTGCATTCAAAGAACATTATAGTTCAATTCCTGAGCGGCAAATGGCCTAAATGAAGACAATGTAAGGAACTTCATACTAGAAATGGAGTGACTTCAAAAGTACATTTTTCTATTTATAATAGAAAAATGTACTTTTGAAGTCACTCCATTTAGGTAGCAGGTCTTTCACGAAGCTACCCTAGGCTAAAAACAATAGGCAATATTGCACTTTTGTCACTCTTGGCTCCTTGTGGTCATTCGTCTACTTTTGAAGCAATACTGCCAACCAACTGTGTCTTTATTTTCCTAAAAACGTCTTTGTTGTTAGCTTTCCTAATAAGACTCTAGAACAGATGACAAACCATTACGTCATCTTTATCATGATTGGTCAATGAGCTTGTTTTACCCACCAAAAACTGCGGTTTTGGTGGGCAAAACAGGCAAATTGGCCAATCAATAAAGATGACGTAATGGTATGTCAATTGTTATAGAATCTTATTGTGATGCAAAGTTTTCCCGCCTTTACTTTCGTAGTTTTCCCACAGGAATTATAACTAAGGATGAATTTTTGTCATTGAGTACGCAACGCGTAGATGACTACATTAACATTATGGTAAGAGAGCACCCTCGTTTCAAACAAAGATACAGTGAGCAGACTTATTTGTCAATGAGCAAGTCATTCAGCATGGTAAATCACTTGATTCGGGAGAGGTATGTAACATAGTTCAGTTACTGATGACTTGTTACCTTTCCTTAACTATAAAACCAACACTCACAAACTGATTGAAAATTGATTGAGTTTGATTGCATGTTGCATAGACTAAGGAATGTGTCTAGACACTTTCCATTGGAGTGAGGGGGGGGGGGCGATTTGACCATTCAACCAACTACTATGTCTAAAGAAAAGGTCACGGAAAACTTTATGATTAATTGAATCTCCCCTACATCACCACCAGGTTTCTTAGCGCTATGTACATATTTGGAGGAACGTCATGCCCCTATATCCCCTAATAAGCACATCAATGCATAGAAACATCAAAGTTGAGACCTTTCCCATACTATCTTTTGTAGTTCTTGAAAATATTGACATATTGATTCTATTTATGACCTTGACAGAGTAATGAAAATCACAAAACTTCCAAGGAAAGTAGTTTACAACAGCGAACATATGCAGGTTGCAAGGTACACTGAATATGGACATTATCATGCGCACCACGACAGTGAAACCCATACAAGGACGGATGTGCCGTGTTGTCATCTTACTGGTCCAGAAACTGTTTTGAAATATGGTGCTTGTAAACTGTGCAGGTAACTTTGGTTTTGCTATTTTGTAGCTAACTAATCAGTTTAAGACTCCTTTCTTAAAAAGTAATAAGGTTAATAATTAAAGATTAATTATGAAAGTAATGATGATTCGCATGGTAGAAATGACGGAAAAATTAGAGCCGGGATCATGTATTGTACAGTTTTATTGGTACGTCCATTATGATAACTGGTGAAGCCGTTCTTAAGTATTGACGAATCCATTACGACATAACTTACTAAGGCGAATCCGTTACGATGTTACCTAATAGCACGTTTCGGGACAAGCTTGCACCATCCTCAGCTAGTTAGAAAGGAAAGCCAAGAGCTAAGTAAGAAGCCTACTTCATAGAGCTTACACAAGTCCTTAAGGTATTTCTCTGTCCTTCTGTCCAAACATGGTTCAATATTTCTTACACCATTAAATCATGTCTGTTTGGCGTTGATCTTAGAGATCTTTTGCTATCCAAAGACATACATTGTTTAGCTTTCAAAGGTTAAAAATTGTCAATAGACCCTATTAAGAGAGCCCGATGTTTGCATGGACTGCAGCAGAATCACATTCAATCGTGAACCCCATTGATTCTAAAGTAAGCTGTGAAAGCAAAATCCATTACAAGGGATGTTTTTGAAGGGGCGACGCACGATGTTATAATTCAGAGCCAGAGCGTTATACGTCATTCAATACATGAATATATTTTTACTTTGTAATTTTCTTCACCGTATATGCATATTAACGGCCATCTTTGTTATATACTCTGCAGGTTTATCACATTGATGACTTATTTGAATGACGTCGAAGAGGGTGGTGAGACTGCATTTCCAGCAGCAGACAACGCAACTTATGACAGCAGCGTGAGTACATTACGCAGTCAGTTGTAAATTTCAACCATAAACATGCCTTCTGCCAAAATCCTTCTGAAACAAGCAGTATATCGTGTGACAATGCTGGATTGCATTTGAAATGACATGCCCTGTCAACATTTACCAGATTTCTATAGCCACCATATCCTTCATGCCATCATTTCCACATTTTAATTGTTTATCAGTTGCTAATGATTTGTAGAATCAGAGCTCTTTTAAAATTCTACCCATATTCTATTTCCTTCTGAAAATATTTTTGTTAGATCTTCCCAAACTCTTCCTGATGTGATCAATTTTTAATGCTCAGCAAAAATAAAAGTTTTTGGCCTATTTTCAGGCATTTCGTGTGAAGGGTACAAATCCAGAAGATTCGAAAGACTTATACAACCTCAGTCACAACTGTTATTCTTCCAATCTTGTCATAACCCCCCGTGCGCGTACTGCAGTTATGTGGTACAATCATTTGGTAAATAAAGAAACTGGCTGGCTAGGTGAATTAGACGAGCGTTCTCTTCACGGAGGTTGTGATGTTAGAAAAGGCGAAAAATGGATTTCTAACATTTGGTTAACTGCTCCTTACGCAGACTCAGTGAACAGTACAGGCATGTATTTTGATGAAGAAGACTACATTGCAGCTGAAAAGCTCTATTCCTAAACCAAAACATCATACATCAGTACAAGATACTATTCTTGTTCTAGTCTAGTTGGTGAGGTGAATGATCTGGTAGAAGAAAGATTGAATCCTTCAAATTCACTTGCACCACCAGCATCACCAGCACCATCAACACCACCACTACCAAAAGAAGCAATGAGCGACCTTACAGAAGGAGAGATACCAGATTATAGTGGAATATTTGAATTATAATTGTCTAGCATAAATATATGCCTATGCTATTATTTTTATTATATTTAAACGATGTTGCATAGTGGTTAAGAACACATCTTGATATTTCTCCTTTTCATGGCTAAAAAGTCTGGATTTCTTTTCAATTGATAAATATGAAATAAGAAATGGGTGGTTCAGCTCATAGAGAGTCCAACGAAACATACATTTTTAGCTGCTTTCTCTGCTTTGATATCAAATGTACATAGATATGCGGCACATACGACACACTGTCATTGATTATGGACACAAGTTGCAGCTCATGTAAGGACAAGAAAAGCAATGTTGTTTACTCAGAGCATACTCCTGCTGTACCTTGCCAATATGACAGCAGTTTCTTGATGGTAGTCGGCAAAGATTTTGCTAATCTGAAAAAATAAAAATGATTTTAATTGTGGACACAATAAATCTCGACAACTCATGAAAGAAATATCTATGGGAAGATGACTGATACAGAGAAAATCTTTGTTATAAGTAAAGCCTTTGTTTGCGGAAAATTGCTTTTAGTTTATATCCCAGAGCCATTACACTCCCTAAATTCTAACAGTTGGGCAAACTCGATCTCTGAAGCTCATCTAGCAGATTGCTTTGATCATATGCTGGCGATTCTCTATTGGAGAAAACATATGTGCTACGCTAGCCTTGTTCATAGATACGGTTAACAGTTCCTTGCCATCTTTGTTTACCTGTTTGGCAGCCACGTCCAAGTCATTTACTAGGCCATGTTCTAGTGCTGGGGTCATTAACCTTTTTGGGCCTTGAGGTTAAAGCTACTATACATTTTATATACTGCTGCTTAGTTAAGAGGGGGGGGGCTGCTACAAAAACCACAAAATGCACAACACACATCAGTATCTTGTCAAAACAGCACATCACTATAAAAGTGTATGCACTGTTGCTACGAGCACTGGGGCCAGATTGGGCGGTAGTCAGTGGCAGAAGATCTGGCCCCGGAGACAGAGGTTTGTGGCCCCTGGTCTGGGCAGGAATAAACAGATCCAGGAAAAGAGTTACTGTTATTTAATGCCGTAAAGGCTGGTATTCTATTGCGAACAAGATGGATAGCTGCAAAATCAAAAATATACATGAAAAGACAAAGTGTAAGCTGGCACAAAAAATTTGTATGAAATGCAGGACAGTGCATATTCCTTCACAACAGCTTCACTTCAGTAAAGCAATCAAATTTCAAAATTTTGTACAAAAACCATAACGGTCAATATCATAATGTTCAGCAAATGTGTAGAGCTCTACGTAAACCAAGGAAAAAGCTGGTCTTTCTAAAATATGCCACTCCGAACTTTTTATGGCAAACTTGAAACATTCAGTACCATTTTGTTAAAAGTCACTGATTTACGGCTAAAAATGATGCCGCTTTTTCGCATTCTGGTTATGTAAATGACTTTGTAAATATCTGATTTCAAATGATTTATAAATGCAGGCAACTGCAAGAAGTCATTAATTTTGATATTTGGTGAGGGAAAATTGGCTTCTAGTCTATTTTCAGCCCATACTGGAAAGTATGCAGTTGGTCCACCACAGATACACGCCAAATGAAAATTTGTGGTGCGCCAATGTCACTCCAAACTGCGATCTGCACAAAGGGACATGCTTAGACTAGGGTTCGCAAACGCTTTTGACAAAATAATTTTCTGACTTTTACTGACTTTCTGAGCAAAAAGTAATACCTTTTCTCTGACTGAGGGTGCAAAACGTCCATATTTTTCTTGACTATATGAGTGGGTTCTGAAGAGAAGAAGTAATTCTTGCATTGTAAAATTCAAGGAGTGGTTTTGCTCCTTCTCTACTGTGAATTTTATAGCTGGATGCAGCAATGCTATCCGACGTTTAGTACTCTAACAAATGTTGGACGAAAAAGATTTTCAGTATGCCTAAAATGATGCTGCTTTTTCGCATTCTGGTTATGTAAATGACTTTGTAAATATCTGATTTCAAATGATTTATAAATGACTTGCATTGTCTTAGGTACCAATGGTGACCTAACATTACTTCTTTAGTTTTTTTATCAAAGTATCCCATAAATAATGGAATTTGTGAATTGGAAGAGGTCATGGGCATGCTCCGTAAGCTGCGTTCAGTCCATATGCTGATGCAAAGGGGTGGCGCTAGGGAAGGGCTAAAGGGAGCTATAGCCACCCATTGGAGCACGCTAGCCACCCTCAGAAGGTGAAAAGCTCTTTTTCACAGCATTTTAGTAGCAAATAGTACCCAGCTAACGGTATTTATGCTTCTTTGTTGGAAGAGTCAGCCCGCCGTTGGATATTTCTAGAGCCACCCCTTGTGATGCAATTCCATCGATTGCTTTGAAAATGGAGTTCTTACGAAGCAGTAATTGATTGTATTCATAAAAACAACGATGAATTACTGATTATTTTCATAATCTATGCATAGTGATGTCTTGACAGAAAAAATAACACTCTAACACATTGACTCCATCACTCTCTTGAGTTTAGGCTACATCTCGAAAATCAAACTCTTGATAATTCAAAAGTTTTCAACTGCCCCCTGAGTATTTGATTTGTCGAGACTGTACTAAAACTATTTTAATTGGGAGCCAATGGAACAGTTAAAAATTGACCCTATCCAAAACTGGTACGGATAAACAGCTATCCGAGCTCTTTCCTGCAGCTTTTGATAGCACCTATTGATCGCTGCAAGTCAATTGAGAGGGTTGCTTTCTGTTTATCCAATTGCATAGGTAAGCCTACTAGGCTTACCGACAACCGTTTGTAAGGGGCAGAATAGAAAGCTATCTGACACTCAAAATACAGAATATATGTACAAGCTCTTTATCTAGACGTTTTTTACCTCTAATGAGCTTCCAATACTAGCTGTTCTAGCTAGCTTGTCTTATATACTATGGATGTTAGAATTTCTCCGTAGCTTCCCCTGTCTGATTTCTTCTCTTCTTGCCTTTTAAAGCAATAAGGAGCGTAGAAATAGTGGATCTGAAGGGCGTTTCGCACCCTTCAGCATTTAGCTGGTCGGGAAATTTTCAGTATCAGTAGTGCTGGTCGACATTATATTGCTGATAAACTTGAAGCAAGTACAATTGTCGACAAATTGGGTTCAAGGAAAGTCTGTCGGTAAATTGGGGCTGTGCACCCCACCAACAATTTATTTTAGCCTCACCCTTGGTAACAACTTATCTATCTTTCCATTTTTTTGGTTTAACCTAGAATAATTGCCTAGAATACACTGAAATTCATAGATCATAGATCTCATAGGTCTAAGCTAAAACTCCGTACAGAGATTTGTTTTGGAAATTAGCTGTTCCTTTAGTTCCATTGCTGCTGCATTCAGCTTGCACCACGTTTTGAAGTGCACTCCAAATTTCAAAGTAAATATTGTTTTACTATAACAGCTTTAAGTTGTGGAGACACTGCTCAGGAGACCAACATCTATGAAAGTGACTGTAAATTAAGCATTTTTTCATTTTTTTATTAAAATCTTTAACAGGGTTATTAAACGTGTTGTGCTTCACGAGTGAAGCCTTTTATATCTTAAAACAATCTCTCTCGTAATGTTGATCTTACTCCTTTTGATGATTACCAATGTAACTATGGTCATCAACGTGGTCTTGGGTTTCTGACATTGACCAGGCCATTGGCAAGCCTGTTTTCCGTAAGACAATACAAGAAAACATTGTTTATATGTCGAGCTGAGGGATGTCTTTTAGTCATTGTATGACGAACTACCCGTTACTGATCATAATGATCAGTAGTTAACTGCAAACATGTATTGTGTGTGTAAAATCCCACCATAGCACCCGTAATATCTTTTGCATTCATACATTCATAGAATTCAATAGCATACCAGATCATCACATGTAAAAAAGTACAATACCTTAAGCTCTCTTATCATCTATGATCTTATTTAACTTAGAATCATCGAAATTAAGCAGTGGTTTGATAATCCAGTTGTTTATAACAGGACTGCTAAGTTATAGAAGGAAATAGATGTTGGTGTAACTTGAACATTGCCATATGCAGTAAGCTCGAGACTGAGAGAACTTGTACTTCAAACGCGCTCGATCACAGATCATATTATACTACATTTGCCTGTGCTACTTAAAATGTATTTTCAGAATTTGATCCTACTTTTTAATTTTATTGCATTTTGCTCTGTCGTATCACTAAAAAATGATCAGTTTTGTGAAAAAGATGAAAAGACTGGACTATGTAAAGAGTCTCAAGAAGATGAAGAAGGACCGTGTTGGTACAGTGACCCAGAAATTAAAGCCGAAGACAGTGACAAAAGTGAACACAGGAAAAAGGAATTTGGGAAGCTGTATATGATTGATGGAGTAAAGGTATGTGTAGATATTCACTGAAAGAGCTCCTTGTACATGCTGGCAAGACGTTTTGTCTATCATTTTCCTAGCGTGGCCTTAATTGAGATTCTTCAAATAGTATCGTCTATTGTAGTTCATTTGTTATAGCTGTTGCACTAGGTCAGCCCTGCTATTCACCATCAATTTCAGGGAAAGTAAAATTCTTGCTCAAAGAAATGACGCATTTTCATGATAAGGAAGCGTACTGAACCATCCCTGAAGGCCAACATCTTTTGAGCTATAGATGAGATAAGTGTTCTGTGGGTGGAATAGTGTTCAAACAAACCAGGTACGGCGCTATCAAGACGAAGGTGGGGAGGCTGGAAATAGTGGAGAGCTGAGAAGTCAATTAAATTGTTATCTTTAAAACATTTGTCTTTTCAAAATCGCTGGGTGGCAAAACGTGGGGGGAGCTGAAGTCCCCTGTCCCACCAGTGGCGCTGTGCTTGCAAACGGGAATATAAATGGAATTTCTCACTCATAGTTAGTAATTTAGGCAAGCTTAGTTCAATGATGGACTACATTTGCACACATGCATAGACGCGAATTTTTTTTCCGTATGCCATCGAAAGCATCCCAGTCCATCGAAAGCATCCTAAATTCCACGTGACAAAGATTGTCAGGTTGCTGTTTGAGTTTCCATTCTTCCAGTAGTGAAGGTTTGGCAAGAACGCAAGTTGGCGAGTATACCTCTAAACTCAGGTTCAGATTTAGGCTCAAATTCAGAGAGGCTAAGTTGAAAATGCAGTTGTCCGTTTTCCACGTAAGTTATTTTTCAAATCCAAACAACTCTTAACGATACAATGAGAGGGCTTTCCAGGACAACGAGCTTTGTCTTCAAAGTACAATTAGGCTTTCGTAAGGTAGGCCAATAAAATGTATTTTTCTAAATTATGAAGTCAAAGGAAATATCAAAAGTGAACAATTTCCACAGGAGATTTATGTTAAGGCTATTAAAATATGAAAGCTGCTAATTAATACATTGAAAGAGGCATACTCGCCAACTTGCGTTCTTGCCAAGCATTCCCTACTGGAAGAATGGAAGCTCAAAACAGCAACCTGACAATCTTTGTCACGTGGAATTTAGGATGCTTTCGATGGACTGGGATGCTTTCGATGGATACGGAAAACAATTCGCTGCGTAGACGTGCAAAAGTAAACATCTTTCAAATATCGTTCTGAGCTTTCGATCCCATTAGAATGTCCAACTTGTTCCTTACGTAAATGTTGTTCATGGCACTACCAGTTGTGGCACCACGAGAGGTTAGGGCGACACTCCTCCCAGTTCTCTCCAACATTGATTTTCTAATTCTTCCTAACTCAAGGAGACTGTTTGGGGGCGGGGTGAGCGATTTCTAGCAACATTTGATTGTTTTCCATTTCATATCATGGCTCAATATCAGGCCTTCGTCACCTCTTTTATTGCACACCGTTGTACTGAAATCGTAGGGAACTAAATTCTTCCAAGTCTGCGACCCTCGGCATCACTCTCTCTTAAATTGCAGCAAGAATCCAGAATTTTCACCAAGGACTCACGTATGAATTGCCGCTCTTGCATCATTTCTTTCCGGGCGTGGACTTGGCTTCTCTAAACAGTGTAAGCTGCAGACAAAAAAGGATGAGCTATGACTGAGTTGCGAATGAGCTTATTTCTATGCTTCTCTAAATAGTGTATGGTCCATTCTCATCTCATCTAAGGGTGATTTGTTTTATGTGGGCCATTGCTTGGACTCAGATTAAAGGGTACTTTCATTATTGTGTACACAAGTAATTTTATTTAAGTTAGGTAGAGAGAACTATGTTCGACAGTAATCTTCGAATATGGAGTATAGGTGGAAGAAAAGTAGATTCAGTTTTGTTAAATTTAGTCCGTGTTCCTAATATATTTCTGGAAGAAGAAAGATGTGCCTCTACCAGAAATCAACTATACTTTCATATCATGAAATGGTGTCCAAAAGTTGCAGATATGAAACTGCACCAGTTATTAGTACAAGATAGCAGATTTAGCTCCAATGTTTTGCTACTGCAGCTTTTTATAAATCAATTGCTAATAACTCTAATTCTCCTTTTCATGCATTTTTCAAGATATTCTTTATCATATATCAACCAAGTACCTTTTTTAGATTCGACATGAGCAAGAAATTCCACTAAATGACAGAAGCTACAAATTAATTACCAGGGCCATGGTTCCCCCGGTCTTTGGTAAGTTTGCTTGCGAAGTCAAGACTCAACTGTATAGGCTGGCCTCTTCTTACTCAGGTTTTATGAATGATGAAGTCTTACCACGTTATAGAGACTCTGATTCACGTTGTAAGCACTTTATTGAAAGACATTTCCGCCATATGTAGTTTACTGCTTTATGCATGATAAATGATGCGTGCTTTATGGCATAGTGATTTTATTTCTACAGAAATTCCAAATTTTTTGGACGATCACGAGATAGAAAATATACTCTTGCAAGCAAATGAATATGGGTTGTTTAGCAGCAGAGCTAAAGGCGGATTGACACCAAAAGATCTCTTTAAAGCGTCAGAAGGTACTATCAACTCCATTTATGCTACTCCCTTGCATAGTACAAATGCTTTCACTCTCTAAAACCTTCAACTATATCTTCTGGCTATATTTTATCTCATTTTCCTTTAGCACGTTTACATCACATATACGTTCTGCATGCTTTCCTTCCCCACTATTTTATCCTTTCCTATACCATTCTTTGGCTTGTTTCTTATGTCGATTTTGATTTTATTTACCTGATGTGCCACTGATGCTTATTTACAACTTTCAGTTGCAGGGAAATCTGCTGGTGCTGCTGGAGACTTCTACAACTGGGATATGGACGAAAATGATGTTATTGATATGAATGATGTAAGTGATATTCATAAAGCAATAAGCCAATTCAATATCCTCTCATCTGCTTTAAAGCTTATATAAAGTAGCTTATACCTGTACTTTGCATTTCCTTCTAGGTCCTTCGATGGAACAAGTTCTATAACTTCTTGGTCATGAACGAAAGTGACGTTCATGAAATGTAGGTCAAATTCAATTCAATGTCAAATACATTCATATTATATTTGGATCATTCAAATCATTTTAGTACTAAGTGCAATAGAAACCAATAGATCATTTACGAACAAACATTAGCGAAAATTTGGAGGATTTTTGGGTCCAATGTGTATTTAAATATCATCTATTGTATAATGCAAGAAGTATTTTGGCATTCAAATGTTGCATTTAAATTTTCATTTTCTAACTTTCTTTTCATTCTAAACTTATTTATGCAAGATTGATTACAAGTAGCTCAAAATATAATTATCTATATTAGCATTAATAATTATTATTACAATCTTAGACAGTAGTAATTATAAACTAAAACAAACTAAAAGGCAACAGAGTACAGATGGATCACCATGCTAAATCTTATTTATAAACTCGGTAGCTTTCAAACTAGACTAAAACCAATGAATAGAGCAGGAGGTCACCAGCCTCTGACCCCAGCTGCCACTCAATCTGGTGTCAGTGCTTGCAGAAAATGTAGATTTTGCTTATGTCTGTGGTTGCATTTGCAGCATTTGTAGTCTGCTGATATCACTTTAACCATAGTAGCCCCCAAACTGAGTAGCACTATCTAAATTTGGGCTCTATATTGCAACCATTTGGCCCTAGCAAAGTCATTGCGTAGTGCTTTTTGCCCCGAAATCCAAAGAGGTTGGTGGTCCCTGGCGTTAAGAGTTGCAAATGGAATACATTGTTCAGCGTATGTCAAAATCAACAGTGAATAAAACTCTTCCATGCACCAAATAGGTTCAAGGCTGTTGGTGGATCAGAATTTGATGACGGTAAGCACGAGCTCTTTCGCATTTCTTGTTAATTGTCTTGCAAGCATATATTATTATTATTATGTTTAGATAATGACTCTCTTCTAAAAGCAGGAATGTACAATAAATATACGAAATGCAATTACTATTAACACAAGAAGATTAGATGCGTTTTGCTTTTCCAAAATATTGTTTTTATAGAAGGATAGTACCCTATGAGATGAATAACTTAATTTTGAAAGGAAGAAAGTATCGCTGTGTTTCTTTCATCAAGTATAGGGCTAGACATTGGTGTCTATATGTCATAGCAAAGTTTCTCTAAAAATTACAGCTTAGGAAGGAATGAAGAAATAAATATTTGTATATATGTTTGCTACTACATATATTTATCTTTTCTTGATATTTATATATTCATTTATATATTCATACGTACATGTTTATCATATACCGTGAAATCTCGAATATAAGCCCTAAACTTATAGAGGTTTTCCCAGCATTTTTGGTGGGCTTGTACTCGGGGAAAGCTTATATTCGGGGGCCTAAATTGAGTTTCCAATCAGATAGAGCAATAGCAACATTTAATTTTGCAAACGAGCAAAATTAAATACAGAGGCTCTATGTATGCTTTGTCCATGTTCATTCATTATCAAAACTATGCACACAGAATCCCAAATGTAAGCCCTGGGGTTATATTCGGAACGATGTTTGAGTTAATTTGTTGAGAGTCGCTGCTTCAGAACTTGATAGCCAATGAATAAATAGAAATTATCTATTGACCAGAACTGATTACACGGGAAGAATTTGAAACTTTGAACACTCAAGGTTTGGAGGATTACATAAATCAAATGATTCGAGAGCATCCTCGTTTTCGTCAAAGATACAGTGAACAAGTATGGCTGCCATTTGACAAAGTCTATAGTCGAGTTTTGCATAATGTGAGAGAAAGGTTGGTTAATAGACAGGAGTATATCTTTTTGTAATGGTTTTAAAAACAATTAATGTTGTTTCTTTTATCTCCGTGGATCCATTGCCCATTGGTATAGACCATGCCTACTTACTTCTTCATTTTATCCTTTTCATAGTATGTTTGGAAATATTTACAACTTGCATCCCACACCACCCCTTTATGTCATCCATGCACTCTCTTCTTTTAATTACCTGCTGTGATACTGCAAGTTGATTAATAGTTTCTACATCTTTACACCACTACAAGGTAACACTATTTACAGCCCTTTAAGCATATAGCCCTTTAAGTAAGAAAATATGAGAGTGTGTCAGAAACTCATTAATTTTATAAGTTAAGACTGAGCAACACCTCCCGAGGCACTGCACACTACCAGTTGGCTGGTTTTGACCCATCTGCTTCCAACCTCAATGTTGGATGTTAAAATGTTGTATGGGATCTAAATGTCGAAAAGAAAAGCTGGGATTAAAGTTTGGAAAGACATGGCATGTGTGAGGTAAGCGAATAGTAAGGCGATCAACCTTGGACACTTCCATGCAGCTCTGGTTATGATGAAGACGAAGTACACATTATGTTTCAACTGCTATACTTCAACAAATTTTGATATATCTTTGTAAGCGCGTTAAAGCAGATACTACCTGGTAATGTAATTTATATAGCAAAGCGTTAAAATTTATTTCATTCGCTTTTTGAAAAAGCCAGTACAGGAGTTTACTTGTTAATAGAGATGATATTTTTCTCGACGGAGAATTAAACTAAATTCTATATCTGACGTCACGTGACATATCATGTGATTGACTTGTAAATATTTCACTTGCCTATTTGAAGGTTTTTGGAATCTTTGAAGTCGTTAGATGTAATTGGGTGTAATTTACGAACTGCTAGATGTAAAACATTAAATATAATTTGTTTGCTTTAGAGTGGTTCAGCTGACGCAACTCCCAAGAAAACTTGTTTATGAAGGAGAACAGCTTCAGGTAAAACGAATTTCAATGAAATAATTTACTTTTTGTCCTCGAGAATCATGCTACTAATTTTATAAATAATTCTAAAACAGACTTTCAGATGCCTTTTCTATGAACTACATCTTTTAGACCCTATCTTCGTCAGAAGAGCTATAGTGAGCTATTGGAATTTTAACTAAGAAATTGTTGAACAATAAGAACACAAAAATGAGGAAAGGCAAAAGGGAAACTCAGGGCATTGTCTTTGCTTTTTGTGGGCCCTAGAAGAATAATAGAGCACATTAACCTTGTATCAGATATAGCATTACTAACTTTTATTAATTAAGATACAAAACATTAAGTATAATTAAGTATAATAGACACAAAACCGAAGGAGAAGACGGAGATTCATTTCTAATTTCGCAGCAGATTCTCTTAAATAATAGCAGCCCATTAGGATCTTGAACAGGTCAGGATAGTCTGTGCAGCTACGCATTTTAGAATGAATTGGGATTGTGACACAGCTCTAGCATGCCTCTAGAACTCCTTTTGTATGCAGTCAAGCAATGTGGGCAGTGCATTTTGTGATGAGCCATCTGTCGAATGCATTCTACTTCTTGGGATGTCATTTGGGGTTAAAATGGATTTATTTTAGGTGATTAAGCATTAGAAAAAAGATTTAAATCATCGAAACCTACTGTTTTGGTTTTATGAACCTAGTGTGATGCATCAGGAAGATCTGGGAATTAGCAACCAGTCTTTATTTGGTCTATTCCGGAATAAATGCATACTAGAAAAAGGAAACCATTGCATTAACACTCTAGCAGAACTTTGATTGGATAACTTGAATGTTGATGCCACTCTACTATCTCTTGCCTATTTTCTTCAGCCACTCTTTAAAACTGAGACAGCTATTGTTTTCTACATAGTAACAAGTACCTCTAAGTGAATATGACAGGAGACTTGATTAAACTGTTCAAAGCATTACTTGCTGTTGTTAATGACTCCACAATATTGTTACCGCATTAAACCAAACTTACTCATTCAAGAATCTAGCAGAAGCTGAAGTTTTACGCAGAGCTTCGATGATTCCTATTACTACAGTTGAACGCGCTTCTTGACACGCAACGGTTTTCACTATGACATTCAAGAATCACCATACGAATGCTTTTACACATTAAATAGTCTTATCTAGTGGATTCTATCATACTACGCGTGCGTTTACACATAGAACTTATTTTGAGAGAATTTCTCGTTTGGTGCATGCATTTTCACATAAAGTTCAGATAGAGTTTCTTGCTTTCCTTTTCCTTATCCTGTAATAAGGATGATCGTTGATGAACTTCTGGTAGTTGAAGGAAGAGTGAATTTTACTTGAGAAACCTTGTTGCATTACCTTGCTATTACAATAATTATGATCATTCTACACTATAATAGGAAAGTCTATACAAATCTTGCCTCTTTGCTGAGTAAATCACACTGGATTATTCTATATCAACCGGCATTGAATAGTCATGTTTAGTTATCGTCATGGAATAACCTTACCTATCACACTGGATCAATCGTCAATATTGCAAAAATTATGCTTACTCTTTTCATCGTCACCTTTATCCCTAATTTTTAATAAAGCTATGATCTCCACCTGCAACATCAATAGCAGATGAAGAAATATTGCAAAAAGTTTTCCATGCTGGGTAGTGTGATAAGCTGGCAAACTCCAAATTTTCCACAATCTCTTTCAGAGGGATGCATCATTATAAAATAAATTTATCAGTGTATTTTGATATTGCTTTTCCGGATGTCAGATATACATACATACATACAAATATATATATATATATATATATATATATATATATATATATATATATATATATATATATATATATA
>OLMO02000006.1:17287730-17326536 GCA_900291935.2 Cassiopea xamachana
TTTTGCACTCTGGACAAAGTAGCCCCTTGATCAGGGAGGTGATTGAAGATTTCTGGGCAAAAAAGTAGTAGTTACCTTGCTCATTGCTAGTCAAATCCACGACAAAATCGTCCCTTTCTATTTGGAAACCAAATGCACTAAGTTTTCGTGCGCTAGATGAAATTTTCTCTTGCTGATCTTTTTGTTCTGCCATATCAACTTCCTTTGGAGTGTGACTGATGGTATCGCCTACTGCTACTGTGAGTAGTCTTCGCTTACTCTGCTTTCTTCTACCACCAATGAAAGGTTTTCTCACTCTACAATTCACCCTTCCCATCGCACAATCGATATTTCTCAACAAAGCGTAAAATAAAAGCTTTCCACGGCTAACAATAATATGTTTCTTCAAGCAGCTATCGAACGCTACTGTGCAATGCGCCATTATTGGTACCACGCGGATAGCAGAGCCAATCAAAATGAAATATTGTAGTAAAGAACCAATCAACTGTAAGAATGATGACAACATCAGTTTCTTTGTTACCAAAAGTGAAAATCGTATTCAAAGTGGGGATACAAATTTCCTCAGGAGACTCCACAGGTACACCAAACAAGATTCTGGATTGCACCATTTGATGAACAAGACATAGGGCTCTCAGATTATACCTAGGTTGATATAGTTCTGATAACAACTTGTTGCTGTTACATGCTCTAAATATTACCAGACGTTCTTTTTGATACATTATCAGCTGTTTGAAAAAAGAATACTGCACCTCGAAAGAATGCATATTTTGATGTTCTGCTGCTTTTGATAAATAATCTGTATTGGCAGTGTAATTCTCCACAAAATGTTGGTCAAAACCAAAGTTAAATTGAAAAAGTCAAGTTTTGGTCAATTTCAAGCAATTTTAGGGCAGTGGACCTCCGTAAACATTTGCTGCGTAAATGAATGAAACAGATTCGTGAAGCAACACGTAAATTGTTAATGTCATGATACATCAGTGGATTTCATTGATGAAAAAACCATGATAGTAATAACATGGTACTTTGACAATACCAACGAAGAACTCCCAGCTTTCTATTTTGTCTCTGTAATTTGTGTTTATTCTCCATACTATACGTACTTAATATGACGAAACCATTTAAAATTACAAACATCAGTTAGGTGGAGGCTGTAAAATGAGCCTCCCTGTGTCATAAATGCATGGCCTGCTGGCTCTGAATCTAGCTAAGGTGTGGCATGTACTAAGTCAAGAAAGACACCTTTGCAATTACGCAAGGACGATGACTTGGCCCATAGCTATTTTTTACATTTGTTGTCCAGAATGTAAACACAATTCTTAATGAACCTTTTCAAATGCTGCTGTCCAACACGGGATTAGCAGGTACCAATTCCCTAACTAGGTTGCAGCAACTGCAAAACTCAGCATCAAGAAAAGCCAGTTGCGGCTCTTCTTGACTGAGTCACTTGTACTAGAGCTCCATTGGTTGACTAGTGAGCAACTAATCAAATTGGAAGCAGCTATAAGCATTAGCAAAATCTCTCAATAACGAGACTAGATACTATATGCAAAAGGTGTTTCACAAGCTAGCAGACATCAAAAGCAGGGAGCTGCGTAAAAAATAGCTGACCTGTACATCCCCTTTTAAGACCTCTATGGATCAATCAAGCAAAGTTGGACAGAGAGGGATGCATGCACGGAATGACATAATAGACTGGGATTAAGAAGATAAACCCTTACTTGGCTTTGGAAAGAACTTTCTTCAAAAGAATAAAACAATAACAGCTTTGCATTCAAGGTCATTTTAGCATTTTTCTTTTATGCTTTTCTTAATTTACCTAAGTTCTAATTTGTTAATTTACCTATGTCTTTTAAAAATATTATGCAATGAATAGTAGTTTATAGAAATAGACACAAGACTTAAAATTGCATACTTTACCCAATATAAAGAATTCAAATGGCATTTGACTTAAACTGCAGACGATCATGTGGAACAACCGTAAGCAATGCTCACCAAGGAAGCTTTGGTCGTTTTTGGAGTTCTTCAGACGATCAGGGCAACTTGAGAAACTTAGAGGAAAAGCAAATAATTGCAACAACGAATGATTGCAAAGCAAACAACATGGCGAAGATAATATCTTACAATGAAAATATTCATTTCAAATGGTGGACTTTAGAGGCGGTTCAAGCCTGTCGCACAGTAAGCACGGGCGACAGTCAAAATGTGCTATTATAGGCTTTATATATCAAACGTTTTCTTGACTTCCACTCCTCAACTTCAGATTTCGTTTTGAGAATAAATACTGAAAGAAATTCTTGCAACAATTGCAACACATTTGCAGATTCAGCTCAGTTGTTCTTTGCCCCGAGTGCCAAAGTTGCTACGCAGAGGTTGCAAAACCCGTGCTCGAAAGATTAATGTTGTGCAAAAGTTGGGCGAAAATTGCTGCGTAGTAACGGGCCTATGCACAGGAGAAATCCAATTCTTTTTTAATGTTGTGCGAAAGTTGTGCGAAAGTTGCTAATAGAGTAGATTTGCCCTTCGCTACGCAGCAAAATGTCAAGGACAACAACGGTGCTACTCTATGTTCAATGAGTGAACGAAAATATTTGGAAAAAATGTTCTGTTATCTCAGAGGGTGAAAAAGGATATTCTCAAAGGAGTGGAAAACCTATATAAGAGTCAGGATATATGAGCAATTTAGAGTTTTAAGTAGAGGAGGAGAAAGCGTTTTTGGGAGGCATTAGGCCCGTCTCCTTCAAAGAGTGCCTAGGCCCTGTGCAAGACTCGTCTATACTGTAGATTCATGTGTGCAAAAAGATAAGATCTAAGATGAATATTGGGGCCAACGAAGCGGTGCTCTGGTGCACACCAAAGCAGAGAATGCTATGACGCAGAGTCGGGTATGAGTGCATGGTAGCTAATAGACCATAATAAATGATATAACACTGCAGGACTACGGCCATTCGTAGGGGTGCTAGACGGCATTATGTATCTTTCCAGAAACCTTTTGCGTTTTTCAGAACTTCTTTATCAAAAGAAATATTGCATTTTATCTCCTTCTTTATTTATTACTTTCAATTATGCCCTCAAACTTAGAGGAGTTAAATATGAACTTGTGGGTAGGAAATTGTGAAAGGGGTACACAATTTTTCTAGTCCAAAATGTAAGCTCAGTCAGTGAAAGCAGCCAGACTTTAGAAACAGAAATGCTAGCAATGATATTATTTAATAGATAGCCAGATGTTAGTGTCATTTCCTTTTCAACAAACATCTTTTAAGTAAAAACCATATATATATATATATATATATATATATATATATATATGTATATATATATATATATATATATATATATATATATATATATATATATATATATATATACTTAAGAATAAAACTTTAAAAACCAAGATAAAAACTGTTGTTTGACTATAATTAAAATCACATGCTTTGACAACAACTTTCAGCACATCTGATGATCGCACCAAGCGTGAAACTCAGAGTTATGTGATTTTAATTAATTAATTATAGTCAAACAACAGTTTTTATCTTGGTTTTTAAAGTTTTATTCTTAAGTATATAGCTCTGCATATAGCATTGAGCACTTTGACGATACAATTCTTTTGGATTGTTATATATATATATATATATTTAAAGCAAAGTATGTTTGAGTATTCATGTCCTTATATTTAGGTCAATTTCAGTTATTAGGCATTGCCCAAAATTACCAGACTGTCATTGGCATAGTAGAAACCCAGACAGTAAAGCCTAAAATTTTGATATGAGACAAACCATCTTATCTGGTAAGGTAGTTCCAGTTATTAACTATTCCAGTTTAAACCATTACCATCCACAAGAGGCTTTGATATTCAAAAATGCAGCCACTACTTTTAGAGCAGAAATGAAACTTGTCTGTTCTTAGCAAAAGCAGAAATGAAACTTGCCAATGTATGCTTGTTATCTTGATAGCAATGCTAGGTGTCATCCTAATTTTTTCAATACTAAGAAATGCCCTAGACAATTAGACAAGGATATGCATGGTTTGTCTCCTCTCCCATAATGTGTTCTGGTCTATGTGGTGCCAACAATAATGAAACCAGTGATATAAAGGTAAATTGTTTGATAGGGGGTGCATTACGTGCATAAATTTTCATAAGAAACTAATAATTTTTTCCACCCAGTTATATAAGAAAATTGAAATCTTGTAAATTTAGCATTCTCAAAAGTCTTATTACAGCGTTTTGTTTGCAAAAGAAATATTTAATTCAAATGGCCTTTTTGGTATAGGGGGGCCAGGGGCTGCACCCTCCTCAAGTCACAGATGGAGGTTTGTTCTTCCTTCCACATTTCAGCCTAAACCCCAAGGTTGCGACTAGTCACATTATTGCTTTCTTTGTTGCCAAACCAGAATACTTTACTTTTGTTCTCAAGAACGTATAAAAAACGCGTAAGGAAAGGGACTATGAAGAAAAAGAGAATATGCTGAGATTTTATATTTAAGTGCGTGGTCATTGCGGGCCACGTCCAGTAAGACAGTCATGTTTCACGCTTGATCCGCCCCTGGACTTGACAGCTATTTTTAGGCCTAGCCCCTGATGAGAGGATTGACCACTAGTTCAATATTGAAACGAGTGTAATTTCATCATAAATCATTACTAGCCATTGTCTTTCAATTTATGTGGCCGTTCTTACAAATGCTTTTGATTTAAGAGTAAATGACGACCAATATTTCTCTCAGCAGCAAAAAGCTAGTTTCCGGTCATTAATCTATTTTCGAACCTACAGTTTTAACATTCCACATTTCAAGGTAAATGCACATTAGAGAAATCTACTAATTGCAGGAATCTAATAATAAGGCTACGCTTACACTGCACCGGTACAGTTTGGATCCGAAACAAAATTTATTCGGATATGCCTCCCGTCCGCACTAGTACCGTGGATCTAGTACAATTCTGATCCTACCAGCTGGTACAGTTTTGATCCTGTTGCGAAAGCGGACTAGTCTTGATCCTGTCAAGATAAAAATGCATACCGATAGAGTGTAAATACTTGGAACCGCTACTGATACACATCGAAAACAATTTGCTCAGACAAACACATTCAATGTGGATCAAGTGCTGGTTGTGAAATTGGTGTTGTTTGTTGAATTCGTGTTTCGATTGATTTATCTGTAAACTACTCAGCTCAGATAATCCGCTTTGTAAATCGATCAGATACAGTAATTAAGATAAACAGCGATTCAAATAGCAGCAAAACCATGCGATCCAAAGTGCAATTGTTCGTTAAGGCTGATTTCCACTAGGTGAATGTCGCTGCGAAATGGATTAGAGCATGAGCAGTTAGTTTTTTGAGATTTCGTAGCGAATCGCAGCGAATTCTCTTGGAGTAGGATAGAGTCCTACTGCAGAACATTGCTTGTGTCGAGATTATCGTTTATCAGTCTTTTAGTTTTAATCAGGTCATATTTCTTCTTTTATAAAAGTCTATAAGAAACATTAGGCTACAAATTGAGATGCATTCTTGATAGAAGAAAACTTTAATCAAACTAAAAACAAATTAGAAACAGTACCTATTATAGTAGTCGAGTGGAAATAGCTCATCATACCCGAATAAAATTTGCTTCTTGAAGCACCATTGGCTAATCTCAGTTGTTCTTGGTAGTTGAAGTTTCAAGAATCATCCAAGACAAGACGTTTATTTCTTGTACATATACTCAAAAATTTATTGAGTAGTAGATCATTCAGTGTGTGTGGGCGTAGTCGAAATTTGGGTTAGTTACAACATAGGCGTCGTCTGATGTACGGCTCTTCTACCATAATATACCTTATGTGCAGCTTCCTTGAAAAACCAATACAAGGAGAGTATTTGTTTGCCTCGATTCATTTTGTCAACCAGGGCAACCTATACACTAACATACAAAGGCATATACTTTATATTGACACTGAATGTATGCACGGAGAATCAGACTTAAAATGGCTTTATAGCAATTGAGCAACTTCCTTACAACTATATTGACAAAGGACCACTTTAAAAAAATTTTGGCATCTTTTGGTCAACATTTAGGGACTTTTTCAGCATCCTTGGAGGAAATTTTGAGCAACTTGTGGACAGGGCCACTAGGCTACAGGGCTCATCACTTCTTCTCTTCTTGTATAGAACTCTGTAGCTTGCCGTAGGTTTGCGAGCTAATTTTACAATTATTTCTCACTACTTTTTGCTGAAAATGTTGTTCTCCATTCTACCCACGCATAGCAGGGGGTTCTGATTCATGATCTGTCTTGTAAGAACAGAGAAGTAGACACCATTCTTGCTTTTCAACAACTAATTTGCAGCCGGCGTTTCAGCGTTCTTTTTAGAAACTATTCTTTGCTTACAAACGGGCGCATATTTTCTATTGCACTTCATATATTGCCAAAACTCATCCGTTCATTGGGTGATATGGGAATCCCAAGAAGCAATGACAGATTGTCTTTGATAGCGTGGTTTCTCAGCCAGTGGCGTAGCGTGATCACTTTTTCTGGGGGGGGGGGGAGTGTGACGCTATAATTTGCCGACAGAAGCTGCTTATAGCTGTAAATTTACCAACATACAATGGCGGCATGGCTACTTCTGACAAGGGTGGCCAACAAATTATTAGCGCTCCTTTCACCAAGAACTATGATAATGATTGGTAAAGGCCACTATGGTGACTGCGGCTGGAACAATATCATTTACCAGTGAATGTCATGAAACAATAGAAAAGTGTATGAATCCGAATAATTTAGCGGCGGGTTGAAACTATTTTCCTTCAAAATGTTTGTAAAATTCCAACTTGAATAAGCTGTAAGTTATGGGGGTTATTAATACAAAAGAAGGAAGGATCTAAACGCGCGAGCGGAGCGAGCGAAAATTTCTTTGAGGTCACGCCCTCTAGAACGTCGGAAAAATGTCTCTTTGGAGAGAAGGACAAGAACTATGTTCATCAATGATCTCTAGTCAGAGAAGGATTATATGATTTCATCGGAATCCTTTTGAATTTAGCACATTTTTAGTACATTAAATTCTATCTCAACTATCAATCTCTGTTTCAATTTGACCTAATGCTTTTTCATCATTAGCACGTTTGCCAAAAATGCCTCATTTTATTTAGCAGTGGTCTAATCGCCCAATTATGAAGTTCGTGCTTGTAAATGAATACCTTAGTCTGAAGGTGAAGAAATTTGCTTGTGTATTAATAGAGATAGCCCTATTTTATGAAATAATGAACAGAGATCAAAGAAAGTTTGTCACATCTATTTTGCTAGGTACAAGATCGAGCACTAGTCCAAGAGTTCTTCTGCAATAAGCATTTGAATTGGCAAATTTACTGGGCATTGAAGCTCGATGCACTAGAGTCCATTTGCTAGTAGTAGAGAAAATTACATGTGATGTTGAAACACACGATAAAATAGTGCTATCAAATTCGTATTACAGCTCCCTCTCTATCTGCTCTTGAAATGGTTTGATGCCTAACTGGATTTCCCTGTCTAGCTGGTATCTTCCTTAGTGTCCACCCTCTTACATTTGAACCTCAAATACGCTGTTCATTTACAGGTTTAACTTAATCGTCCATTATTTGCACATTAGTTTTTGTCTGTTTCATCTCCTTTTCACTTCTTCAGTGCTCTTCACAACGCTTTGCTGGGGAGACCACAGGCCCCGGCTCCCTGCCAGGATACCACTCCTGACAGAGGCTTTAATTTACCGACAGAAGTGCTTTCTTAGCAAGATTTCCCTCTATTTATAGGGTAGATCGATGTTAGGGTATTTTCACCATTCTTTTGACTACGTTATGGCAAAGCATACAGTCATGTACCGACCAAAGTTAGTTAATCAAGATTTACTGATGAGATCACCGACGGCTGGGGGCGTGACACTCCCACACCCCCTGCTAGCTACGCCCCTTTTCTCAGCTGAGGTAAAAGACTTTGCTTTTACTAATGAAGACAATCCGTTCATGATGATTTCACTTCAGAACGATTTAGAAGATCTCTGGAACCATTGATTGTGACTTGCTTCCAGATGACTTCACTATTCAGCAGGCACGCCGGAACAATATTGGGGCAAATGGGGTCAACTAGAGTAAAGGGGAACTGATTTACATGGGTAACTCTTTGGGACAACGCCTAGCATAGGCACCTCTTTGGGATCCATAACAACTCTTGGAGACGCTCTTGTTCCATCCTTTAGCAGGGCCTATACTTCACAGAATTATACAAATAGCTCTCTCTTTCAGTCATAGTTTGCATGTCTACATAGTTTATTTTACCTTCTTTGTATCATATCAATTTCTAATAATGGATTATATTGCATTTCAAAAAGGGTATTTTTGCTGCCCCTGCTCCCGTAAGTGAAAGGCAGGAGGGGTGCTTGCCCCCTCTGCTGCCCTCTCCGGCGTGCTTGCTATTGAAGGTGTTGTTGCTTTGACAATAAAGTAATGGTTATCTAAGAATCACAGAGAAATGTAAAGCTGATTGTTTGGGCAAAGGAAGAAGTGGAAAACACATGAAGAAGATGAATTGGTCATAATAGAAGCAGAGGTTTCCTGTCCCACCAATCTGCAGTTGCACTCTGTCATTCATGGGATGTGGAATTATTTATTGTTTGCTTGTTGTATACTCTTATTATTCATTCTGAACAAATTTTGGTGATTCTTAGGAATCGGTTATCGATTCTTCCAGAGGAAGGGTTGGAAGCAGTGTTCATTTCTAAAACTTTTAACAAAGGGGGCTCTAGCTGCAACAAAAGTGATTTCATCCTCTTAGGCCTCACACAATATGTGGGCGTGGTTGCATTTTGATGAAAATTTTGATGAACATTTTGCAGAGCGGAGATGAGGTTCTTCTGAAGGGTTGAAAGGGTACCAAAATTTCTTACGTAAATCTAAAAAGGGGGAGAAAGCTCAATCAAATATATAAGAATGTCTTCTACCCACTTTTCCGGCAAATGATGAATGATTTGTCCCTTATATCTAGAAATTATCTTGAAAGTGACATCCCACTAATCAAAATGTCCAGTCTTACAACAAGGGAAATTGACACCATGTGGATGTGAAATCTGCACAGCGATATGTCAGAACAAAGGTTGATAACAGAGGGTGACTATATATATATTTTGAACTACCTTGTCGTACCAAAATCTTCATTTCGGATGAGGGCTTTAGCCCGTACCCCTGACCTGTTTAGTGACACCACCCAGATAAAATACACTAACAGAATTTGGTTTTTAATTATATGGAAGTTCACCATGTTTGCTATAACTTTCCTTACTTACAAAGAATATAGTAAACATGTAGTACACGATTCTCGATAAACAACGTAACTGAAGGCAAGCTGTTAAGAGTCATTCAATTTCAAACCTCTGTTGACCATATTGTATTACCAATAGTCCAATGATAGTTCCAAGATAGAAAAAGTATTTTAGGTGTTCTTGAAGTAGCACAGAAATAGGAGAGCATAAATATACGCTTCTTCATAAGAATTTAGTTGTAAAGGAAGCACTGTTGGAGTGTTTAAAAAGTTAAGAAAGATTTTTATTGGATTTTTGAGACGTAGCGAAATCAACAGGTCATACTTAAAAGAAATTCCATTTATATTTACAAAATGTTGTTTTTACTATGTTTACCTTTCTTTAGCAGTTTATATTACGTTGTTGAGTAAGAGTCGATATTTGTCAAGTATAAATACAAGATTTTGCACTGTTTGTCCTTAAGGTACAGGGCAAGAGAAAGGTGGAACGATGTTTTTTGCATGTGAAAGAACATTAGAATCTATAAATATACCCAGTGTTGGCGAGAGCCATCAGAAAGTTGGTTGAAAGCAAAATGGGACTGGGATGGAGCTAGGCGTATGATGTTGAGGATCACACCCTTGTTCATCTTAGAGAGAAGCCAAATTTTCATCAAATGAGAACGTATTCACTCTCTTCTAAAAGCCCCCGTGGCTCTGTCACTAAATACCCCCCCCCCCAATTTGAACGTCTTTTAAAACTTGTACCCCTCATCATGGAGCTTGTACCCTCATATGTGTAATCTTGGAATAATTGTAAGCCCTGGTAGCTAGTGAAGACGGGTAACCCAAACACAATATACAAATAGCCCATGATTTCACGAAATACGTAAATACTCATCATGGGTGCCTCCATTCGTAAATAGAATGCAACTTGCTAGCATTTTCAAGCAATTTTCTTAGGTAACCTATATCGGGCTTTGTATGGGAATCTTTCCAGTCCAACTATGAGGTCAAATCTCGGTTCGACCGAGTCACCCAACTCCGCGGCACTGTGTCACGAAACTTTTACACCTCGTATCTCAGAAACCGCTCCCCTGATTCACATAATTTTTGCTGTTCGTGTGTCAGTACATTCCTGTCCAGCGATTTATGGAATAAAAAAATAAGGTGTACTGGCACTTTAAGAGTTCAACATTCTGAATCATGGCTAGCGTGAAAGAGGCATTGTAAAGTCGTACTACCATAAAAACACTGCCCTACCCTGAGACATAATAAACATCCAGTCTCTAAGTTTTCTTCTTTATCCAGGTGTATTCTCGAGTACCAAGTAATTGGTGGGGTGGGGTCGGAATAAATGAGGCAGCTGGAAAGTTCTCGAAAATTTAATAACAGTGGCGTTGGAATGATTGGAATATAGTTCTTGTATTTATATCATTGGCCTGATGATTCCAACTCATGTGGGCATGTTGTCCATTATTAAATGTACTGGATTTTCGTTTTCAGCTCACGGCTTGGGAAAATTATAAATTCACGTCCATAAAATACATGGTTTTTATAAGAAAAAAAGTTTATAAGAAAATGAGGCTCAAATCGTCAAAATCTTAAGAAAATCGTAAGAAAATCACGAGGCTCATTTTCCAACATTTTATAGGCCAAAAATCGGTATTTCGTCGTTATTACATTCAAAATGTTAAAGATGGAATTCAACTTCAAGTATGCAACATTATTAACGAAAGTGTATACCACTCTAGCCAGGTTTATTTCAGAAAAAGCTAAGAAAAATTTAAGAAAATCTCAGCATCAATTTCGGGAAATGTTAAGAAAATTGAGGCTCAGGCAAAATAATGATTTTCTTTAAAAAAACGTGTATTGGAAAATGGAAAAATAATAAATGGGAGGTTGGAATAAGAGCCGGGGGGGTCGGAAAAAATCTCTGTCATTAATAGCCGTGAGGACGATTGTTTGGGATTTGAGAGTACCTGCTTGCTTTTGTGATGCAACTCTGAAATCCTGAATTATTCACACGCATAATGGAAGGAGTTCTTTGCAATTCTGTGAAATCCGGGCACCCGAAGAATGTGAAATGTCACTGGACTGAGAGAGATAGCAGGTAAGCTCTTGCATTTTGAGCGTACTTGTTTATATGGGAACTGGCTTTTCCCACACCTGGTCAAACGTCAGAAACAACAAACCAATATATGCACAGTGAAGCATAAATCGCGTCTAATATTCATCGTATTGTATCGACAGAGAAATCGAGCTATAATCTCCTAAACATAGTTAGATCCTAATTTGCATTACAATTTAGTTATTGAAAAAGGAAAGGAAGCGGTCTAGCAGAGGAACATCCTTTAATTGATGATACAGAGATTGCATCCTTTGCGCAATCGCTTCATTGTAGTCGTTGATAGAGAAACTTGGCACGAAATACAGTCGAAGCGAAGAAACAAAACCATCTAGACAACGAATCAGTTCTCTCCTGAATCAATCAAGGACGTTATAAATCAAAGAAGTGCGGTTTCGCTTATATATCATGTAGGACAGGGATCTTCATGCCTCATGTCGTTTCCATGTCTATCCACTGAAGCACTTGGACGGAAGTTGCTCTGAGATTGAAATGAACGTGTGCTGAAGTGTAGACGAAAGTGAAAAAACCCAGATACATTTTTCTGTCTTTGCGGGCAAACTTTCTCTTCGCTAACTTGTTCGCGGGACGATAGCCACCAATTTCAAGAAGAAAGGATGATTGTGTTTATAAAGAATACAACAACAAAAGGTTAGTTTACTCCAGTTATTTTGTCCCGCGGGAAAATCCGCAGAAAGGCAAATATTTCTGGCACGTTAAGTTGTTACTAGGCCGTCACTGTAAGAGGATTGACGTTGAACCAAATCTATGGAATAACCCACCTCGAGCGAAGTTTGCCTGTAGAAGAAACAAGTTTCCATTGTTGTAGAAGTATGTTTAAGTTTGTTGTAAAGCGGAATTCTAAAGAATTGTTTCATCGGGCAGTTGCCGAAAATGATGTGTTGCGGGTGAAGTTGTTGCTAGATGAATGCAAGGAAGACGCGAAATTCAACATCGATGAAATCAACGAAGAGGGACTCACTGCTTTACAAAATAGTTGCTTTATAGGAAATATCGAAATGGTTAAATTGTTGGTATCTTATGGAGGAAATTTGAAAATAAAAGATCGAGATGGCTGGTCGCTTTTGCATGGAGCAGTTATGGCCGGCAATTTTAGTTTAGTACAATTCTTAGTTGAGAGTGGATTGAATATTAATAGCAAGACGGATAGAAAAGAGACCCCAATTGATTTTGCAAATAATAAAGAAATGTTGATATATCTGGTGAAAAAAATGATAGACATAGGGTTAATTGAGGAAGTTCAAGCATTTATTAAAAGGAAACCACGTTACAAGAAAGAGATTTACAAGGAGATAGAGCTATCGATCCAGGCGAAAAGAGATGAAATTAAAGCACTAGAAAAATTTCCAATCAGTGCAAGGGAGAAAAGAGAAAAGCATTCTAAAGCTGGTAAAACCAGCAGGAAAAATGTGGATGGAACCAAAAGTCACCAGCAGCATCATATCATGGCTGGTAACGTAAAGCAAAGTGGGTTAAATAAGCAAGAAAAAGCCCACCGACCAAAATTAGAAAAAGGACACATTCGTGAAATTTTTACAGTGGATGTTGATAACCTTCCAGAATCTCCTACTCGTAAACAGTGGTCATCTTTGACTGATTTATGTGAAAGCTCAAAATATACCATCCCAGATACAAAACTGCAAATGCACAATGGGTATGACACAGATGGAAATGATGTACTTTTGTCTAAAAGCCTTGGCTGCAGAGTTGGTGAATCTAGTAGGCAAACCCCTTGCCCTGATCCTAGGCACAATTCTAATCAACAGGAGGTTGATATTGTTAGTGTAAATTCACATTCAACATCAGGGTATGAGACTGATGAAAATCCACTATTGTACATGTCAAAATATGCTGGCTATGAGAATTGCACAACAATCAAAGAAAGAGTTGAAAATAACAATGAAATTGACTCATCTGACTATTTTAAAAGATCACATACAATGTCACCAAGAACAATGAGGCGTTTGGGGCACCGATTTGGATTTTCTGTTGTGACTAATTCGAGTAAAATAAGAGAGAATAACTCTCAGGAGAAGTCAGATGAGATGTTGAAGCAAGTAGAATATCCTGAGATTTTTCTTTAGTTTTTCGGAGTTAAGCAGTATGGAAGAGAGCTTAGAGTAGTGTTATTCTCATTGTGAATTCAAAAATGTGTTATTAGAACACTTGCAAACAAGGAAACACATGATATTATGGAGTAGGGAATTTTTGACATATTTGCAAGTAGATAGGGTCGTCTCATGAAGACCGATTTAAGGACAAATTAGCAACCTAAATGTTGTAGCATAATTTTTAATATGAACTGAGGTCTTGTTAGCTGTGAATATCAATCTATTCTAGAATACTATAGATTATCAGGTATAAACTATCTCCCACACAGGGATGCCAGAGTGACAGTGGAGTAAGGGGGCTAACAGGAACAATAGACCACTAACTACCACAGGCAATCAATGGGAACCACAAAACTGAGGGCATCCATGGCACCTCTTTGGGATGTTTTCATCGTATCCCTAAGAGGGGCTATTTCTTGATCAATGATATAATTCTTTTTCCCAATCTTGTATGGTATCAACATTTGGAAAACGAGGTATTGCAGTTTTAAAAGGGCACTTTTGTTCCCCCTATTCCCCCTCTGCCCCCTCTCCAGAATCCCTGTTCCCACAAGCACTTATACCCCATGCTTAAATCCTAGTCACCATTAATGATGCTAGGAGTATTGTTTGCATTCACAGCAGTGGTGCTACATTTACTCCTTGGCACCAAATGATAGGTGTCCAAATTGTAAGTTTTTTGGAAATTTCTACTCCCATTTCCATTTATTAAACAGCTCCCACAATAAGCAATTTTGAAGCAACTCCAACCCCCCCCCCCATTTTACTAGCCTAAAGAGTTCAAAGTTATAAAAAGGATAAGTAAATAAAACACATTGGCTTTGAGAATGCAAATCAATATTAACAAGTGATGAAATCAAAATAAACTGTATACTTTATACTTGTACAATGTTAATAATTAGTAATAATTTCAGAATGTTTGGGTCCCCATACTGTTGATTGAACATTGATCCCCTCATCTATTAACAACCCCCCCCCAATTTATGCTTTTTTAGTAAAAATGTTAACCCCCTTCTTATTATACTCCCAACTATTTGTTGACAAAAAGTACAGGGAATTAATACTGCATTATGAGCAGCTTGAATGCGTACTGATTATGCTGTGCTTTGTGTGGAAGATATTATATCAGTTTTTGAATTTGTGTAATGTGGGCCAAGTTTAGGTGTATTTTTATGTAATGGCTTGTTGGAAAAAACTCTTTTAGCCATTCTTATTTCAATTGCCTTTTTTCTAGAGGAATGTATTCCATATCAGAATGTATATTTAGATAAGAAAAGCATTTATGCAGTGGATATAATGATAATTCTAAAACATTTAAAATCTTCTTATAGTTGCCTATTTTCAAGTATGAGGGCAAACTTTTTGTACTAGCTTAGCTGCAAATTATTTTCGGCAGCTATGTTTGGTGTTGTTTACTCACTATATGAAATATTGTGTAAAATTTTGATGTACAGTTACTCATGGTTTTTATGCAAAGTAGCGAATAGTAGGTTAAAAACTTTGTTATTTCTATTTTAATCTATGACTTTTGTTGTTTGTCATTATTTTTGGAACTGCTTTCAGTTTACTGTGTATTGAACAGTGGTGTCCCAATAATTAGTAGGGGTTTTTCCAATGAAATAGACATGCTGCAAAGTTCCTTAGAATCGTTGAAAGGCAATGATTGCTATGTCAGCTTCAGCTTTTACTTGAGTGTGACACTGCCATAGAGTGGGAATGTGACAATCCCATGACTCCAGTTTCTAATGCCTTGGTTCACTTCATGGAAAGCAGGGCCAGATCCAGAAGGGGGCTAGGGACCATGGCCCCCCAAATGATAATATTTCCTATAGCAAATAACTGTGCTAAGAAACTTCTTGCAAGAAAAGAAATAAAAAGAATCAGATGCCCTTCCCCTAGAGTCCAACTCTGGATGCACCCCTGAATGAACGGCATTCTGGTGGTTCCCAATGCTTTACGTGCTCGTTTGGATTTTTCCAAAATCTGAATGCGAGACGAAAGGGAAATCCCAAAAGAGGAAGAAACGAAAATGGAGTGTAGTTCAGTGCGAAACAATGCAAATAGGAGAATCGCCAGGAGACATGCAACTAGAACTATCTTCTAAAGAACATTTCAGTTAGTAAAAGAATTCTCACTATGGTGCTCCTTTCTGTGCACGCATTGACATTAAACTACCCTGGGTCCGGCCCAGATTTCATTTACACTACAAATTTGGAATGAGTAAGTGTAAACGCGACTGCAACTAACCTTGGTTAATTTTAGCCTGGGGCAAACCCGGTTGGTTTGTGTAGTGTAAACAGAGCTGTAATTTACCTTGCACTGCAATCTCACGGGATAGATTATGTCAGGAAATCCCCCAACCTTTGTCTTACAACCAAATGTCAAAGGAAGTCATCGATATCTGAATTAGGATGAGCAACTTAAAAGTGTTAGGCCTGGTTCACATATTTCATTTCATTTCACATTTCTAAGGAGAGTGGCCCTTCAATAATGATTGATTTCAAGGGGCCCTCCGTCTACACTATACGCAAAAAAATAATAATAATTACGATATATGAAACCTAATTACAATGTTTAAAAAGTCTAATTACAAATCTAAAAATAACATAATATACAATTTAAAACGGCACTTAAAGGCTTTAATTGAAGCAGTTTGTTTGGCATCAGTTGAAAGGCCATTCCAACATTTAGCACCTCTGAATGAAAAATATTTTTATCCGTTACCACAGCTTTTTAAAGGCAACCTCAAATCAGTATTTGTACTTTGAAGACTGCGTGTAGCATTAACGGTGTTTTTAGTAAAAATATCGCAAAGGTATTTGGGAGCAATGTTCTTTAAGCATTTAAAGACTGTTAGATTTACTTGACTATTAATCAACTCTTCAATTGTTTTCCAACGTAAACTTTGGATTAGAGGTTTGCTTGGAGCATCAAAATGACTGTTGGTGACGATACGTGCTGCTCTGTGTTGGAGCCTCTGCAATTGTAAGATGTCAGTGGAATTGCAACAGCCATAAACAGAGCAGCAGCATTGGAAGTGAGGCTCAATAATGCTAGTATAAGGAGTTTTTTAAATTGCCTCAGGGAGAAAATGCTTGGCATACTGTTGAGACTATTATCTCGGACTTGCTAGTTCAATTATACCCGTTCACCGAAGATCCAACTCAGAGAGAAAACACGTCAAATTTCGATCTCAACTCATTTATCACTTTGAATAGGTCTGCACTCTACGAATCTAAGGGCGTACTGACTTAAATCAACGAGAAGTTAGAATATAATCAATTGTCAGAACAATACTTAAAATCAACCAATGAAAGAAAGGAATAATAAGAAAGTGTTCTTAATCTAATATTAATACTCGTACGTACTCTCAGATAGTTATTGCCCGCATGATTATAATCTGTCTCCACGAAGCTGTATATTATTTGCGATTCCCAAGGTGAAGCATACAGTGGCGAAGTTAGAGGTCCTGCCTATCCCACCTGCCAGGGCTAAAATATTTCAATAAAATCAAAATTTTTAAAAAAGTGGCTAAAATTTAGTTTTCAAGCGAAGGTAACATTTCCCAACCCGTTAGCTCGTTCCTTCATAGCGAACTCATTCAACACAGCTTTTGTTTTACCATTTGTGAAATCATTTTTAATTGGTTACCAAAGAATACCTTTGTTTTGAACCCAACTCCTACCATCTGAGATGGTAGGAGCTGGTAGAAGCTCAAACAAAAGAGTGTTTCAGCACGTCTTTGTACCTGTACTACCTCACAATGGAAAAAAACAACCGTTCTCCTGCCACATTTTACTGGTAGGAGCTAGGACGGTATTGCTGCTGCGATGTCATGCAGCTGCGCTGGAATTGAACATTTTGATTGGCTGAAGGGCTTAACACGTGATTGCCTTAGAAGCTTTTATGGTGGCAGCTCCTACCTACTTTGAAATGTAGGACACTTGTAACCGTCAAAATCTCGGTTTGAACTTACGTTGTAGCTGTGGACAGTAGTTCTACGTTTTCGAAATGGCCGAAGAAAGAAGCCGAGGAGCTGAATATATTATTTGTGAACGTATAGAGAAACCATTCAGTGCAAGAACTGTTGGTGAGCAGAAGGAGATCTTGCAGCATAAGAAGCCCCAGCCAAAACTAGGGCCTAGAACTGCCAATCGCCAGTTTCAGGATGATTGGTATGCGAACAAAGAATGGCTTTGTGGCTCAACTAATTTACAAAGATTGTTTTGCTGGCCGTGCCTTTTATTTGCTCCAGGAAAATCGCAAACGTGGACAAGACAAGGATATGCCGATATGCGTAGTTTTCATTCCGATTGCAGAAAGCATGGGCGATCGAACTGCCATTTGGAGGCCTATAAGAAATGGAAGACCTTTGATGCGACAGAAAGGGTCGATATTCTATTCTCAAGAGCGAGAAGAGAAGAGGTGCAGCGCCATAATGTGCAGGTAAGGCAGAACATGGAGACGCTTAAAACCATTTCTGAAGCTATTTTATTCTTAAGCAAACAAGAATTAGCTTTTTGGTGTCACGATGAATCTAGAGATGGCCTTAATAAGGGAAATTATTGGGAGCTACTTGAATGCTTTGCAAAATAAGATTCTGTCTTTGAACGTCGTCTCCATAGGGAGTTGACAGAAGGTGAAATGATACATTCTGGTGTTTTCACTGACGTTTATTCAGAGATTCAAAATGATCTCATTGAATGCATAGATTCAGATTGACAAGGAAATTGAAAATTGTAGATTCTTGAGCATTCAGGTAGATGAAACAACCGATGTTTCTACTAAGGAGCAGCTCAGTGTCATCATTCGTTTGGATAGGGAAGGTGAAATAGTTGAGAGGTTTCTGAAACTTTTTGATGTTAGTTCTGATAGATCCCACTTTTCCTTGGTTGTTGGTTTATGAAATACATTTGCAGAATAGAATTGTCCTCATTATTTATGATAATCATATTTTGCTTCCGAATATTGGTGTTAAGAGAAGCTAATGAGTCTCACTGTTCTGCCTTACAATAAAAGCCTGCAAAGATGTTATGAACCTCAAGGCTTTAGAATGGCAAGGAAGAGTTAAATCATATTTTAGCATACTGAAGGTATTTTTGCCAACACTTGTGGGAATATAAAGCATCAGCTGATAGCTTAACTCAATTGGAGTTTCCATTGAGGACTAATTTGCCTGGCAATTACAATTTGATATTTATAAGATCCAATTTTTATCTCAAAATGCTTTTTTAACAGTGAAATATACGATTTAATTCTATGTAGTATATGTTTTGCAGCAGTTCTGTGATTTAGAAGGGGTCAATAAAAATGGTGTTAAAATCTATCTTCAATGTAAAAGTGAAATCATGCAATTTACATTATACTTGTAGAAGGAGATGTATGTCAACTTTAAGTATCTGAAAATGGGTACTTTCCATAGAGTTTTTCAAAACAGCAGGGTTAAGAAAATTTTTGAGATCCCCTCTTATGTGTTTTCCTTTCATTCCAAAGAGGCAGGACTAACTTTTTCATCCTAGCTTCGCCACTGGAAGCATATAGAATGACATTCTTAGATACCTACACGCTACTATTATGAATGAATAAAAAATACAAATAAACTATCATAAATGGGTTACTGCGTAGGCACGCATGGGTTTCCCAATACACACTTAAGAAAGCCAATTGCAGGAGACGCTTTCTCAATGATTGATTTCATCTGATTCTTCCATGTCAAATTTTCATCTATTTGAACACCTAGATACTTAGAATTGCATATAACCTCTATATGTTCCTCACGAATAGAAGGTTATAAGGCTTGGTTTGAAGCCGTGAGATACTTCTTCTTTTGTTTCGTGGTTATTAACATAGAGCGAGTTTTAGCTACATTAACATATAGCTTATTTCCCTGCAACCACTTATCGATACTCCGAAGTTTTTCATTTAAAGCCGTATTTAACTGCATGATGTCCTTGGAAGAATGATAAATTCTTGTATCATCAGTATACATAGAAACTTTGGCGTTTTTTACAATGCAAGGAAGGTCATTTATATAGACAAGAAATAGGAGTGGACCTAGGCAAGACCCTTGTGGAACATCTACATTGATGTCATTTATGTTTGAATCCACACCATTAATTCGACAATATTGCTTTCTGTTGCTAAGGTAAGATTTAAACCACGATAGTTCCTTACCCACAACTCCATAATGCCCGAGTTTTTGACAAAGAAATTAATGATCAACAGCATCAAAAGCTTTTTTGAGATCTATACAAATTAAATCAGTTAAAAGTCCTTCATCCATGCCATTGTACCAATCATCAGCGCATTTCAGTAAACAAGTGGTTAACAATATAGCTGTAATAGCCGGCGACTGCCGCAGGTACATGTGCCGCAGGCTGCCTCAGGCGATATGTTCACAAATACATTCTTTTGCCGGTAACCATGCCGGCAGCCAAGCACTCATTAATGAATCTTCATTGTTGTTGGTGCTTTCAGTTATTTTTCGCGGGAAGCAGAAGCACTGCAGAAAAATATGGCGTCAGCTCTAACAGGCAACTTTTGTTAGCAACTTAATGTGGATTAATTTTGACCTACTGCACATTTGTAAAATTAACCTCACAAAGTTAAAACGAAGAAAAATATGTAGCTTCTCAAAACATTTCGGCAAAGCATATGACACGGTTTTCTATCGTAACCAGTGGTGTGCGGAGACACCTTCTGCTGGGGGTAGGGGCATTCTGACCAATTGACCAACTATTGTTACTAAATTGTTACTAAAATAAAAAAGGTCACAGAAAATACTGTGGCAAACCCTCTTGCTGCCTGGCTAACTTTTTTGACTAACTTTCTTGCAAAGTTGGAAATATTGGGGGGCTAGACGCCCCCTCATGCCCACTATCGGCACAACCCTGATCGTAACTTACAGGGTAGTACTGGATACATTTCATCGATATATTGCAATGTCTTCTTGCCTAGCAGCTGCTACAGCCATCTTACTATTTTGGAACACATGAAAGATGAGACGAGACCGTTAAATTGTTAAGTATTTATTGGTCAACCATTGTCACATGACGGTTTGCATACAATAGATGCCGCAGCCAACCGCAGGCACGATCTTCACATTAGATTTTTGCCTTGCCTGCGGTACCGTACTACCAAAGCTCAACTTTCTTCACGGTACCACAGGCTGTCACCGGCTGCCAGGGACAAAGTTTTCACATAATGAATAAACTGCCTGCGGCATACCGTAGCAGCAGTGCCGGCGGCAGTTGCCGGCAGTTACGGCTATCTGTGAACCAGGCTTAAAGAGTAAGATCTGTGGAGGACTTGCTTCACTAAAGAAGCTGAGAAAACATTCTCCCTCAGTCCAAGCTATGTAGTGTTTACTATGCTATTGCGGAAAGTCATCTTCGCTACGCAGATGTAATCTGGGGGGAAGTCTTCCAGCGAGAAAAATCGGAACTCTCCAAAGATTGCAGAATAGAGTCCAGCTGATAATTGAAACTGCTAGAGTAAAAGATAACAGGTCATGTGATTGGGTGAACGTCAGTAATCTAATCTCGTTTTATCGACTAGTTATGACGTATAAGATTATAAACAAGTTAAGCCCTGAAAGTCTTTGGGATAAATTTGAGTCAAGATCAGTCCATTCAAAATATTAAACAAGGAATTGCCATGATCTTCAAATCCCCAAGACTAAATACGGAACGTGCAAAAAATGGCTTCAAATACTCGGCTTTAAAATTATGGAATGATATGCCTGTTGATATACCAGAGGTCTGAAATCTCAAATGGTTTAAAAAGAAATTAAAAGCACATCTATTGGTCGATCAGAAATAATTACTGAAAACACGACCCCTTGGAAGAGCAACAATATTAGTATTACTTACCATTATGCCTATCAATTTTTTTCTTAATATATTAGTTAAAGTGTATATATGTAATATTTTAGTTACTGAAGGGCTGTTTTTTAGAGCATAAATAATCGATTACATACCATTCAGGACTGAATGGGGCTGCTCTTGCTTGGGGCTAGTTTCCATATAATCGTAAGCTTTCATTTCATTTTTGATTCTTTAAACATGGTGGCCCCTCAGATACAAAGATCTGTTTTACGGGGGATCATGTGATAAAACTAATGCATAGGTTCTTACATACTAAAGAAAAATCTTTACAATTAGAAATAATTGCCGAAGCTGCCTGCGATGCATCGGCGATCCAGCGTAGAGGAGTGTTTCCACATAGAAGGACATCGGCAACCAAGTGGCTTGTAACCAAGGAAAGATCTCTTTCGAGTCCAACCAGTTAGTCTTTAAGTCTTTAAATAATCAGGCTCCTCACTATATTTGCAACCCCCCCCCCCCCTCTTTCAAAGAAACTCTGATTGCAGCTCACGAGACTTGAGAAATATTGCAACGGATATGAGGCGCCCAAAGTATACTTCTTCGAATAGACAAAAAAGTTTTCCTTACCGCGGAGCCACGTTATGGAATAACCTTGAAATTGGCGTTAAACAGGCACCCTACCTTTCAGTTTTTAAGCAAAGGCTTCTATTAGATAATTAACGTGATTAGGATTCTAATCTTTTTCTTTCAATTCAACAATTCCTTATACTTATACTAGGCTTTTAGGATGTTTGTATTTTAATTTCTACCTTTTTCTGTTATTTTTCGATTTATTGTAAGTAGTTAAGTGGAGGGCCCCTTGGAAATCAGCTTCATTGCTGAAGGGTGTCCCTCTTTAAATATATTAAATGAAATGAAAGAATAAGTGTGTGTGTAAACATTACGTAGAACGTATTGCTATTGAAGTTATCTGACATTGGGTGACTCATGTCACGTGGCATACAAAAACAATAGGTCATCTCAGGCACCTTCCAATTATATGGAAACATGCTTACGATTATATGGAAACCACCCCTAAATCATATATATATTAAAAATAGTTTGCGAAGTACAAATCTGTCAGATGCGAGTGAAAAATTGCTTTCCTATTACACGTTTTCGTCATAAGAAAGTTTTGTTGGCTCAGTACTGAAACTTTCTTAACTTTTTCGTGACTGCAGCATCAAGACTTTCAAGAAAGTTTTGAAGATTTTCTTAGCAAATGTGTTCGTATGTTTTACTTAATGGAAGGTGAAAACGCTCCATGTCATCACTTGAAATGGTGATAAATCTTAGTAAATAACATAAGTTATAACTAAATACATGACATTTTGTAAACAGATAAATCGAATTGTAAATACATAGACATTAAAAAACTTGCTGAAATGTAAAAAATCCACTTAGTTTTATGAGCAGCTGAGTACTGCTTTCTTATAAACCGCTTTCTTATAAAAAACTCTTACTCTTTTCTACTTAATTGTAGGGGGTCATATTGCACTTTTTGAAAATTTTCACCCCTCATAGCATTTTATAATAAACCCCCATTTAAGCAAAATGTGGGCACCATTACTATCAGCAAAATTTTCACTATCGTTTTCATCCAAATATTGATGAATCAACTCTCCATCAAGCACTTCACAACCCTTTTCAGGTGGAACACTGTCTACGTCTCCATCCAGTTTACGCTTAATACCATCTGGTGGGATAATCAACTCTTCTACTTGCGATTTTGCTTATAGGTCGTTTTATTATCACCCCTCCACTTTTTCCAAAATCTAGAAAAATATCCACCCCCTGCTAATTCCACCCCACTCCTACAATTAAGCACAAAAGAGTAGGTTAGGAAATTCCTAGCCTTAGCGCTGAGAGGGTATTTCGATTCCCTACAAATGTCAAAGCAATTTGACTTCTGAGAAGCTTTTTTAGTTAGATAAGGTGCTTCGCAATCTTTGTTTACTGGCAATAACCACGATGACAGCTATCATAATAATACTTAAGCCTCTCATTATTTTCTACTTCTCAACAGCGTGTATTTTGATTATCCTGTGTTTATTCCTCTACATAAACATCAACAGCGTATTCCTATATTGATAACAATTGAAAATTTAACTTGGTTCAGTACTTGTTTAATTTTCGATGAGTTTTACGTAGCGGTACACTTTTTTATAGTAAAAATACTGCGATGCTCAAGTTTTGAGAGGCATGTAGTAGATGCCTTTTCTGCTTTATTTTTGCCAAAAGCCTCATGTTTCTTATAGACAAATTTCTTGTGAAAAAAACTTGTGCTTTGTGAAACTCTATATTTACCATGAAAATTCCCATGGCGGTAGCGTGTAGGGACTTTTCCAATGTCAAGCATTGTTCACATACTCGAAAAGATATGACAAGAAAAACATCCAATCAGGTTCATTGACATAACGTCATAGACTATTCTTATAATCACATGACTGTCTATCTGAGCCTCTCTGTGATCTGAATTCTAAGTAGTGGTAGTGCTTGAGACTTTCGAAAACGCCCTTGAACTTCCCCCGACGGTTACAATAAATAAGTAGATTAGCTCAAATGTTTTTCAGATCGAGAAAGGGGCAAAAGGACAACATCTAGCAGAACACAACAGGTAAGATTATTGTTTTTTAACATTTTCTGTATCATTTTCCCTTCTACTGATCAGAAAACCATCTACGTATCTAGGCTAAACATAAGATTCAGCTTGCACTTTCAATGGGCATTGACATGCAACCAGAGGTTATTTTATCGTGCAGTTCCACACAAAATGTGTAGTTCTAAAATAATTTGTGCAATTCACAAGCTTATCTACATTTTTTTTAAATATGAAGCAGCTTATAGGAAACGGTAGGATCAATTCTCGTAAGTTAAGAAAAGACCCTACCCAAATCGAAAAAAGGTTTTGCATTAATTCGCAGTAACTTGCACCAGGTGTGAACCCAGAGTACTTTCTGACAAACTCAAAATTTCAATTGCAAAAATGACCACGCACAATTAACCACAGCCATATTTCATCTTAATGCAAATTGCTTCAATGTATTGGAGAGCATAAGACTTGAAATGAATAGATAAAGTAAGGATAGCAATATACAAAAATTTTTGCAAGGCCCCCCTATGGAAAGAGAAAATATTACGCACCCCCAATTGCTATAAATAAGACCACTGCCGATAAAAATTGTATGTGTGTTTCCCTAGGTCATGCGAACCTCCTCTAGCATTACATAGCGCCCTTTGAGGGGCGCGCCCCACTATTTGAGAAACGCTAAAGTACACTCTTTTCTTTTTATAAGAATACCTAATTTTTTTCTGAGCCTCAATATTCTTAAAAATTTTCGGTTTTGAGCCTCAGATTATTCTTAAATTATTCTTAAATTGTTCTTGCTCAACACAAGGTGTAAATTCGCCTTAAGATCAAAGAAACATATTAAATCATTTTTGATGTGTTGATTCACCATAAATTTCAACGAATTTTAAAACATATAGATATATATATAGCGTCAGAGTGACAAATGTTTTGTGTTGGGAGGAAACTCTTAATTAAATTTGATTCGATTATCAAAATATTTTAGTTTTGATGAAGGTTGAGCCTGGCAATATTCTTAAATTATTCTTAAATTTTAGCAATTTTGAGCCTCAATATTCTTATAGACTTTATTCTTATAAAAAAAAAAGAGTGTAGAGACAAGTTGTCAGCATTGCATCATATCGATAGCCGATTAAGTGGGAACCTAGAGCCCCAAACCTTTATGCTCGATGCCCCCAAGAGGTATTCCCTTAAATATTATATTACGCTTCACAAGCAAAGCAGTGAGTTGGATAGTTACATGTGCGCAAAGCGGGATTCTGTTTTAAGTACAGCTATATTTAATGGTAAGTTTTCCCACAAAATGGTGAATGAATGCTCCTAAAAATTTATGCTCACTTACCATAGAGTCTCTAAAGATTTATAGAAAAAACTGCCTAATGATCATGTGCGTTGAAAAAGTAAGCGTGCGTAGGATGCTACTTTTTAGCACAACGATTCTTCTGACAGAAAGCCAACAGTTGCAGGATCTTCGGCATTCCTGCTTGACAAACCAAATGAAAACAACCGAAAGCCTAGACCAGACTCAGCGGAAACTGAACTAACACTGAACGGAAGCTGGAAGTCGATCTATATCAGGGGAATATCACCAGCAACGAAAACCTTCATCAACAACATGCATTACGAAACACTATATTTTTCAATGAAGAATCTAGTGATACCTTGACGGGATGGCTTTCTCCCCTTTTCCAACGTCTAAACGACTGAGTGAGAACCCTTCGCTACATCATCCACTTCACAATTAGAATAAGTAACTTCGTCCAATTTTTTCAGTGGGCACATCAAAAACTGTTGCCTTCTCAGCTCGTAGAACGCACGCTCCTACCCAAGTCTTCCAAATCCAATAAAAGTTATGCTTCTTTCAAAATATCCATCCTAAGCAACTGTCTTCATAACCAACGAAGCTCGAGGGTAGAATGAAGGAATCAAGTTGACAGGCAATCGCATGAAAGCGGTGTTCCTATGGCCAATTCTTAAGAGGTACAAGCCCTCTCCTCCCCTTGCAACATTCCCAGGATTAAAGAATGAGCAGCACCATTGGTTTCTCCTTACTTGAGGTGCATGTTAACCTTGAAAAAGCATTTTTACATTTTAGGCTATATTTCCAAATGAACATAACTTATAGAGCTCAAACTTTCAGTGAAAATCACTCACTTGATAAGAATTGTTTTTTCATGTCTACATTTGGGCGGGGCATCACTATTACCAAGGAAACCAAGATGTTGTGTTGTGATTGTCACGTTGTGTCAAAGTTATCTTAAAGACTGCTTATGCTAGTGACTTCATATTTGCAGGCTAAATTGCAATTATATTGTGCTACGCAATGAATGAACAATTCATTAATATCATTTGTCTAAAACATTGTATTATCAAAAACAGTTCTTTTGATTACAATCGCCAGATTTTGAAATATCAAAAAATGATTTCATTCATTGCATAGAGCATCTCAAAATACATATTTTTAATAATTTCAATATTATAGCATAATCACAAGTCTGGTAATCTTTGCCACAAGAAAGGAACTAACGAAAAATGGGATTTTTGAGAAAATTAATGGTAAAGTTTACAAATGTAAAACATTGCTTTCTGTTTTGAAAGAGATGGGAGGTTTGGACATACACATCAAATCACATGTACTTGCTTAATCTACTTTTAAAAAACAATAAATTTTCCTACTAATGGCAAAACAACACAATTTTTGGCTTCTTGTTGCCATGGATATCAATACTTAAGTTCTGAACAAGCGGCCTAGTCCCTATAGTCTTCTAGAAGTTGTCTTGTTCTTTTAGCGTTCAATCTTTTTTCTACTCAAGATTAAATGTCAATTAACCGAAAGCTTCCAGAGATGCAAGATTCTATTTCTTTCTCCTTAAAATGGCTTTGGTTAGCTCCAAGCTGTTTGTGGCAATCTTTTTATTTCTTGGATATTTTGATTGCAACATTTCAAAGTTTATTTGAATCTCTTCTGTTGAAACCAAGCTGATTCTCAGGATTTGTTTGCTGTTTCTTTGGCAAGGTGGTCAAGAATTGCGATAAAAGTCTTCTTTCACCCAAAATTATTTCTTAATGTAAAAATGTCTCCAAACTGGCAAGCCCAGGTGAAACTGATGGAACGACAGGTCGTCAATTCTATAATCCAGAAGCTGGAGTCCTACTCTTAGGTCCTAGATAAGAGGGGGGTCCTAATAAGCAGGAGATTAAATAAACAGGGAGTTGGAAATTTTGATTAACTGTGCAACAACCACCACAAATACAAAATACGCCGATTACTATCTATATAAGCCAATGCTTTTCGGAATCTTGCCACATATATCTCATTCATTGTTTGAGCAACTCAATAACAGTACAAACTTTTTGCAGGTTTCTCAGAAAAATTAAAAAAATAAGCGGTGGATGCTTGTTCGAGACCTAAGAGTACGGAGTAGACATTATTATCTTGATAGATATTATTATCTTGATAGATATTATTATCTTGATAGACATTATTGTCTTGATAGAATCTATTAGCTAGAGGGAGCAGTAGTGGCTAGCAGGGGGAAGAGGGCAACATTGATGATGAGTTCCTTTTGTCTAGCCCTCCCTGTAGCATGTCTAGATTTCCATGACCTCACCTCCTTTTCTTTTCCACTCATTTGGACCACGCTCTGTTATGACAATGCCCTGTTGTGACCTCAACCTTGTGCGGCAGTCACAATTTGTGATGGATTCGCCCCTGTGCCAAATCTATTGTAAACAAAGATAGAATCCTTCTCACTTCCTCTTATTGAATCAGATGAGTTTGCAAGCGTAAGAAACTGGCGTACAAAAGAAAGTGAAATAAATTCTATTTGGGCTGACGACTGCGTATGATGAAAAGATGTTGTTGGTGCAGCAAAAGAACCACCGAGCTGCATTGCCCAGTACATCCACCACGTAAGATATCTACCGTGGGAGAACTCTTGGTCCATTTTATCGATCTTGTAAGAGACAATAGATATGACAAACTTTCTTTCAGTTTGATTTATTGTTGTTTACAGTAGGGAAATATCTATAAATGCAAAAGCAAATCCATCCTACCTCTGGATAAGGAATTCATTTACAAGCTTGGGTTCCAAATCTGGCAATGACGCTACCGATCAACATAAAATGGGTATTTTTGGCGAATATCCTAATCATGAGGAAGCATCACGTCAAATTGAAACAGACATGGATAGCTGAGATAGAGTTCAGTGTACTGTACCACTCAATCTAAAAAGATACCAATAAGGGCATTTATCTGTTGACTTAGATTAGCTTCATTATATTTTATTGTAACGTAGCTATGTTTAGCGCCAACGTTAAATAAAGTGATTATTATATTACTATATTATCTCTTCTCAAAGTAGAGATTAATGATGAACGTAATGCTTGTTCTACAATCTAACAAGGCGGTTTCTGACGTTCTTGAGGGCGTGACCTCAAATAATTGCCAACGTCTAGAAGATGCAACAACGTATGAACAGAAAATGTTCATTTTGTTTTAGGAATCGGATTGCAATACAAGATGGGAGGTTGGAAGAAAGCAAGGGACTGGTTTAAAAGAACCGAGACAAAACTTGAGCATTTCATGGATGCTCAAAATGAAGAAGTTGTTAAGTATTGTTTAACACTCGTTGACGCAAAATTTATTGGCGAAACAAGCAATAAGGTGAATACACATTTACTTGACACTTTCATTTAGTCTCCTCTATCATCTCACAACGCTCTACTTAAGTATTGGTCGCTCTATATGAGCATTAATACATGCGTTGGGGCAGTCGAAAAGCTTTAAAGTCAAATTTGGTCAAAATAATTTGAAAAAGTTTACTTTTCTGGAATATAGTTCCTATATACACGGAGACGAAATTAAGCCATTTTGCTTATGCTGTTTTGAAATGAGTTAACGATCAGAGGCGTCGCGCACATGGTTATTTTTGGGCTCTTGATTTGAGCTAAGCTTTACTTAAAGATCAGAAAGATCTAATTCCTACTCCGAGCTGGTATGTTTTGCTTAAGTAAATTGTTCCCCTACTTCGTGTGGTCAATAGAGATTATTCTGTACCTTATTTGCTATCTTCAGTTTCAAAACCAAATCAAAACGGCTGACGACAAGATATTGTTGCTCTTTCTCATTATGTTGTATCTTTTGGAACAAAATAGGAGGCTAGATTTATAGAGATTACTTTTACACTCGTTCTTACTCCAACGGATGCGCATTTTGGAAGTGCAAAAAGTGGCTGTACAGAAATTTACAACTTCCTGTAATGAGTAGAAATTCTAGAGCTTTGGCGAGATTCACGAAATAACAGCGAGTCACTGGTGTTCTCAAAGTCTTCGCTCACTCTACTTCCTTATGAATCATCTTCATTCCGAAAGATTGCATTTGAATTTAATTTTGGACGGAAGTTTGCCATACTTACTTGCTGAGTTGTAAGGTGACAGGGCAGGTTGAATATAATTCAAAATGCAAAATGATACACCTTGTGGCAAGTTCTGGTTTAGATGGTATGCAAGTAATGTTCTACATAAAATTAAGCAACAAAAGTGAGATTCTTTAAATCTGACACACGAGCAGATTATAAGCAACTTAAGACATACTTGAGGTACCGTGTATAGCAGCGGTCGGGAACCTATGGCTCGTGAGCCACATCTGGCTCTCTTCAAAACTGCATCTGGCCCTCTGGCTCGAATACACATCTTAGCAGACTTTCATCAAAGTATTGCAAAACAGTGAATACCTCTAGAAAGGCCTTCCAACGTTACTACTGGTGTTGTCTTCGGTTGTCATATAGCCCGATTCACCAAGTTAGTATCGAATTAGAAGATATTGTGGTCCCATGCGACACCAATGCCCAATTTTATGGCTCTGATGGAAATCCATTATTAATTATGAGTCTTTCGTGGCTCTCACAGCTAAAATACTTCCCGATCCCTGGTGTATAGGGTCAAAATCAGAAGTAGACTACAATGCTCGTTTGTATATTTAGGTTACAGCGTTGAGCCAAGAAAGCTTGCATTTAATTGGCAGCCAATCCCTTTTCAGTAATCTCTATTTCGTGATCTGACTGTTATCTACACATGCTACTGTGGTCTGGTGCAACTGACGGAAATACTTTCTAGCAAATATGCCATGTTCAGGGTTACTACAGTGACCTGTGCAATTTAAAACCTATATTACTGAAATACTACAGGTGAATGAAGTTTAAGAGATCATAAGCGCAGAAATGTGAGTTAACCAAATGCATCCGGAAGGGTTTGACTCAGGGATATGTAAAAGTAAAAATTAGGTCAAAACGTCAACCTTTAGGTCAAAAATTTTGCAAATTAAAGTCAAAATCTAACCGCCCTAGTTATTGTGCATATATATTGCTATTCTTCACTTCATAGGTTGATATGAAAAGTGACAAGTGCGAAGACAACCATGGGGTGAATTTAGGATCAATTCTTCAGTCAATGGATTACGAAATTCGAGAGAGAGGTGACAGCTTTACTGGTGAAGAGGAGAAATTTTTGGAATTCTTAGAAATGGCTGCCACGTTCCGAAGACATCATGATGTCGATCCAGTACAGCACAAGATAAAAATATTTCATGACAAAAACAGATTCGTAGAGCTTCTTAAACAAAGAACAGGTAAGATAAAGACCCAGAGATTTCATTGTAAACAAAAATTTCCATGATATTTCACTTAAGCAAAGGCCCCGTTAAAAGGGATCAGAGACCCAACCCGTTTTGTAAATTAGGAGAGTCTTGGAGGATCTCAGCTCCCCTGCAGTGAGCATATAGTTGGTTGGATGAGCTCTTAACTTGGTTCAATTTCATAGGATTTGTACGAAAGTAGTTGCAATATTAGCTAGTTGTGCAGTTTACGATTTTTGCTAGCAGCTGTTTCTGCCTTCGTCTTTTTCAACATTGCATATGCAGAACAGGGACATTAGCATCATTACTACAAGTGCAAAACTAGGAGTGGCCATGGGCGTGGTCCACGCTACCCTACGACAACAAAGACCCTCTTTCTACCATTTTAGGAAGGGACCTCTGAGTGAAAGTATCCCCTAAACATAGATCATCTAAAGAAAGTAAGCATAATAAATAATAAATAATAAGATAAATAAAACACACAAAAGGGCCCTGAGAGTATTATACGATGAATATGAATCTACATTTGAACAACTTTTAGAGAAAAGTGGAACAAAAACGATACACCAACGGAATTTACAATTCCTTATGACCGAGATTTACAAGACATTGAACAACTTAAACCCTGCATACATGGCGGAATTCTTCATAAAAAAGGATTTACCGTACAATTTACGTAAAAAAGATCTGTGTAAGCTCCCAGCCGCAAAGTCTCTAATGTTTGGAACAAGCTCACTTTCATTTAAGGGAAGTCTGCTATGGAACACTCTCAGGGACAATGTTAAAGGGGCCATAACCATTCAAAAATTTAAGAAAGAAATACGCCACTGGGATGGCAAAAATTGCACGTGCCATATCTGCACATAGGCAAGGAGGAACGCTAATTTATCCAGTATTGTCTTTAACATTTTTGTAGTTAAGTTTTAAATTTTAGGTTAGCAGTTGGTTTGAATTAGTATTAGTATTTTTTGTAAATTACTTTATTACTATGTATTGACCAACTTTAAATATATGTGAAATGAAATGAAATGAAATAAGCACATTTGCACATTCAAAAATATTTTCCGTAGAGCCTTCAGAAGCACTCCACAAGAAACACCAAAGGTATTGGGGCACACGTCAGCAATTGAGATTTGGAAAAGTCGTTGGTGACTGGATTGACGTGGAGTACGGACCACTCGATCCAATTTTTGGCATACTTCTTTCTCCTACTGGTGGTACGTTCATTGGTTGCAAACTATATCATTATCTGAAACCAATTTCATATATATGCATATAATAAGGCATGCTGAAAGAAGTTTATATAATTTGGAAGCAAAGATCTAAATAGGACTTTTCGACATGAGAATGAAACCAATCGTTCTTGGAAGCTATGATACTCGAACAGATCTTCATTCTACCAAAGATATGATATTATATTCTACATTCTTGTCATTTCCTTAATCCTATCGTCAAGTTCTTGTGTTGCGTAGCATAGGCTTTCCAAATCCATGCCTGGCAGACAGGGGCGGATCTAGAAAATTTCATGACTGTCGCACATAGGGCGTGGCTCGTTGGTGGGCGTGGCCACACCAAGGAATTCTGTGACTGCTTGATGTGGGGCTGGTGAAGATAGTCAAAATAAATTACACATGTTGTTAAGAAATGTGTTATGACGTAAATATTACGCCATAACACATTTAAAAATTAAGCTATGCAAAAGAGGTACTCATACTGACAATGATATAATTATAATTTCCAATTGTAATTATAACCCTAACCCTAACCAATGCTCTAACCCACTACAGTACTCAGAGTTATAAATGAATTGCTACTTCTTATAAATAAATTACTACAAATTAGAAAAACTTGCCAAGTGACTAAAAATATTGTTGTGCAGCTGAGTGTTGACTGTCGCATGTGTGACCTGTGCGATAGTCCAGATCCGCCCCTGCCGGCAGAAAATTGTTCATGAGCACTTGCTTGGAATTACTGGGAGCTGTACGTGTGATGCAATGCCAGGATCTGAGATACTAAAGATGACATAAATAAATATTTATGAAAATTCTATACTAGAAACATCACAACAATACAAAGCATGAGAATTTTGAGAACAGTAACTTCATGGGGAGCCGAAGAGAATATAGAGCAGTCAAGAGGGGGACAGGGGGAAATTTTACCAGGACTTCATTACACCCAATGATTCAAGGTATGTGGGGGTCTCATAGAGTAAACCAGTAGAAATTTTCTAAGATTAATTTCTAGACCCTGAAAATTCTCTACTTAGTGTGCTCGCAGAGTCCTTATCTTCCTCTCTTGGCTCAGGGGCTCTGAATTCTCTTGGCGGCCCTTGCTGTATACAAATAGACTATATCTGACAAGTGCGATTGTGTTGCTGACAGTCGTGTTAGCACGAGCTTGTACTGTAGCTTTTGGACGTGTGTAAACACGTACACGTGCTATCGCACATTTCTCCGAACATGGGCTGCAGTCCCATGTCCGGAGAAATAATATTGATAGCATCATGTATTTCTCATTGACAGGATCATGTATTTCTCATTGATAGGATCATGTATTTCTCCTACAGGTCGAACAGGCCCCGGCGACAGCAGTATGCTTCACTGGATGCTTTTTGACAACAGCGGCAAGATCGCATACCATTCTGCGGTACATGATGCATTTGGGTACCTAAAAAACTATCATCATTCAGGGCCAGGCTACAAATATCTTGATGCTGCATCTATGTTCAAACGGGATAGTCCACTCTCAGAGCAAGCAGCTGGCATTAGATTCTGGGGAAAAACACTAAAGCATCATACGGAGAACGTACTTGTATCTAGGACATACTAGCTGTTGAATTTTAAGATTGATGAAAAATATGTTAATGAACACTTTAAAACAGAAAAAACGGGCACGGAGATCTATTCCTTTATCTCTTGTTGCTAAAATGCAAATCAGCAGGCATGCCGGAGCCAGTGGCTGGAGCACCAACGCCCCTTACTTTTTTGCTAGAATGTGGCGTCATGCAGTAAATAGCCTATCCTATTAAAGATAGAATGGATACTGAAAAGGGGGTTGTTTTGCAATATAAAGGCGTATTTATGAAATTTTTCATGGACTCCGTTCCTGACCCCCACTTCTCCCATCCCATTATCAGCTTGCTTGTTAGTCTCCGGCTCCCACCACTCAAAATGTGCTCCGCCATTGCTATCAGGGTTCTTTAACAACTACAGTATAATACAAAGTAGGCCTGTTAGGTTAAGTAGCGAAAGATAAACGCAGATGAGGAATATGGATTTCTACAATCCATTTTATTCATAGTGAAATTAATGACTAGCATAAGTAGCATAGAGAATTTTTATAGATATCTTTGGCCCTACTGCAGCAGTTACAACCTTGCTGGTTTGCCCTTCCCCACTTCGAAATTAGCCCTTGTATTCACTTCAAGTTCAATTCAATAGCTAACCAAACCACCAAACTAGTTGGATGACGATTTACTGCTAAGATAAATCTCACATCCATGGAAACACAGTGAAACAAGTTTGTACATAGGAAATGTTGTTTTACGAAAAGAAGGAGGTACTATCACGTGTTAAAAAGAGTGGTTTTGAATACAATACTACATCAGTGCTTCTCTATCCAATAGTTACTGTATTATCAATTATTCATTACCCTGTGCATGAACGTAAAGGATAGATCAGTGCTCGTGATAACAGTTGGTATAGCTTATATATTTCCACGTTTGATGGCTTTTCAATTACCAAGTTTTACAACTATTTTTCTTTTACAAAGAAGTATATCAAAATAATTGTATCATTAAATAGACTCACAAGATACATCGCTTACAATTGTCATGAATCAGATCTATTAGGTATATTATATTACAAAGTATCTTTTAAAATCGAGCTATTTTGCGCAAAATTATCAAATAGTGTATTGAATATTTTAACGATTTATCAATTAATTCGATTACTTCCTGATTGATTCATGATGTATTTAGGCTAAAAGCTCTCAAGATAAGAGCAACAAGTAAGTCAGTGCTTCTCAACCTTTTTGATCCACTTCACCCCTTTAAGAAACAGTCCTCAGCTATTCACCCCCACCACGGCAAATCGTCATATTGTACAAAATTAAAACTAGGAAATAATGACATAGGGTATATACTACAACAAAGCACAAATACTTTATATTAACAACAAAAGTTCTTTTTCACAGCATAAATGGGTGTTATGTTTGTCTGTAATAAGTTATTACTAAAAGCAAATAAGAAAATTATCAATGCGAGCCTTGGGCTTGATGTCAAACAACAAGAGTTTCTATACTTGGTACTAGCTCTGTTAATTTTAGCCCAAGGTCACGATTTATAACGATCTGACATGACAGGAAACCCGTATTATACAGCTGACACCACACTATCTGCCCAATTACAACTTCACCCCTTTGTGTATAATTCACCCTCAATTCCCCATTTTTCAAAATTTCACCCCTTAGTGTCTCGAATTCACCCCAAGGGGTGCATGTGCACCCCGTTTGAGAAGCACTGAAGTAAGTGAACTGGGATATCCAACAAATGGTGAAGTAACATTCCCAAGGGTGTCCATTTTTATGATAAAGATGTGTGTCTTTCGATTTATTTCATTCCCACATTTATATCTGTATTATTTATAATTATTTGTGACTATTGCCAGCTTCTTCTCTTTACTGATATCGCTTCTGACTTATGCAGGGTTCATATTGAGCCTGGAAAACCTGGAAAATGAGCCATTTTTATGCAAAATCAGGGGAAACCTGGACTATTCTGTGAATTTTCTTTAACATTTATTCAAGTCAGAGAAAAGTCTGGGAAACGAACTGCTTAGCCTGTATACCATTTTATCTAACTTATACATGGTTGTTCACAAAGTGGTTTCCCTGAGTGTTATGGGGGCTGTCCACCGAAGGTCGAATATTCGGTTAATTAGACGTTTTTCATCGACCTTAAAATAGTAGTGAAGCGACCCGAATACTCGCTCATTACCAAATTCTTTTGAGTCCCGAACAACCACCTCCCCCTCTTATTGATTTTTTGAAAAATCCTTTCACATTGTCCTAAAATGCTACTTTTAATAATGAAATATGTGAACTACTGATGTTAACAGAGGGATAGCAAGACGATTAAATTACGTGATCATATAACATTGTAGGGCTGTTTGGCAAAGTAAAGTAGAGGATTGGAAGCTGAAATAGTCAGTTGACAGTTGACGTCAGGGGGTGCTGCCCTCTGTGCAATTTTTAGAACCACACCTTTAATGGTAGAGAAATTGCCTTTTTGACTATAAAGATGTGTCCTTTTTACACATAAATGGTAGATTTTGGTAATTATATGTATACTGGAGCACTAAATAGGCCTTCCGTCTTATATGATTCAAATGGCTAAGAAAAAGAGTTGGTTTTCCAATCTAAAGCTCTGAAGGCAATATTGTACAAGAAAGTCCATCTTGGTTTTAACATTTGGCTCTCAATAAATAAAAACATCCATTGTTGTCTTGTGTATTGTCTGTGTATTTCCAGATGGCCAACACTACTAATTTAAAAAACAAATTAACAACAATTTAGCTGCAAAGTTTTTAGAAAAATTAATAACAGCCAGCATGAACCCCTAATTTACTGGTTTATAAAAAAGAGGGTAATTTTCATAACATGCTGTATCAGAACAAATACCATAAAACTTTCAACTGTATTTTCCGTTACAAATGCAACTTTTCACATGTATAGGAGATTAATGAGGATGAATTAACATCAGCTGTGCAAGATATGCAAGAAGAAATTCAATGATATTGACGACAATGAACCATTAAGTAATGGAGAGATATTTGATGAAGATGATTGTGACTTTGATGAAGATGATTGTGACTTTGATGAAGATGATGATACTTGTGGTGATGAAGATGATTATAATAATGATGATAACCAATTTTACTCAAGAAATTCTGCAAGGTAAGCTTGCAAATAAAATTTATTGTAGAGATATTGATAATTAAAATCTCTCAGACATCGTGAACAATATGGTGGCCATTCAAACCAATAGATGGCATAGTAGCGATACGAGAATTAGCTGATTTTAAGATACGTTGGAATTTTCAGCTTCCTAAGTATAGCATTATCAAAAAGTGTGTTTGCTGCTAACATAAGTGAACATGTTTCAATATGGTGAATGAATAAAAATGCAATTTATGCTTATATTCAATGTCCATTGCAAATGCAATATTAGTGCCAAGTTGCTCTTTCCACCTCATAGTGTTGATGCAGATACAGAAGCAATAAATCAGCCAAAATTCATTGTGTTCCACAGTATGCTACTAGCATTATTCAAAACGTTCTGCTTTGTTTGCAAGTCACCAAATCCTGCTGTTGATATGACAACAAATGGGACCATGGTTACTGTTACTCAAAACTGTAGATCTTGTGGGCCAATGAAGAAATTTTAATGGATAAGTCAACTATTAGTAATTGGATGGCATCCAGCTGGCAATTTATTGTTGAGCTTTGGGACTATCACTTCTGGTATTAACATAAGTCAAATGTTGTTGCTGTTCAAACATATGGGATTGTGTACTATTTCGCTACGGACATATTTTGTGTACCAAAATAAGTTTCTGTTCCTTCAATTATGAAGTAGTGGAGAGAATCGCAGGCACATATTTTTCATGAAATAGAGGACTCTGAAAATTGTAAAACCTGAAGTGGTGATGGAAGATATGATTCTATGGCCACTGTGCTCGTCGTCCGTCGTCGTCGGCTGCAGCTCGTTTCCGAGCATTGATGTTTCTCGTCATTGACCCTCCGAATTCGGGTGTCGGTGTCGCAGGTGACTTCCTAGCCCAAGTTTCGTGTGGAACCGTCGATCACAAAGTCCGCACGGTATGGTGAGTGCTGGTCGAGGAAGGAGTAGTCGCTCTTGTTTTTCTGCTTTTCTCTTCTGAAGGTTGGCTTTTCGTTCATCTTCCAGATGCGCCGTGCCTGTACGGATCGACTCCTTCCATAATGTTTTATTCCATCCCAGAGCTTGCCAGTTGATCTGTTCAATGTCACACCTGACAAACGTTTCCTTCAACTGATCTCGGAAGCGGCGCCTAGGTGCACCAATAGGTCTCGTGCCAGCTTCGAGTTGAGAAAACTGAAAATTGTAAAACCTGGAGTGGTGATCCTTCAATTTGCAATATATTCAAATGCAGAAGCACAAGTAGATGCCAATTTCCATGTTATGTTTGTAACCATTTCATGAATCACTGTATCATCCTAGGGTACTTATGGTATTGATATTACTATTCATTTATGGAATATCTGTATGCAGGTGGAATTGAAATTTAACTGTACATATTCAACTCTTATCAGGCAAATCAGTCAGGTAGCAGTACTGCAATGGAGCTAGATGGTGCAAAGAAGTGCTTTACTTTCATCAAGGATAATGGCTTCAATATCTCAACCTTTATTAGTGATCGCCACCTTAGTCTAGAATAGTGGATTAGAGAAACCCAGTCCTGCAAGCATCTAATCGAGTTATGGCATGGTAGCAAAAGCCTTACAAAAAAGTTAGCAAAGGCCAGTAAAGAGAAAGATTGTGGAATAATCGGGGAGTGGATAACTGGGATTCAAAATCATCTGTACTAGTGTGCATTGTCAACAACTCAAGGTTTGGTGAAATGATCCTTGCAAAGTGGGTGTCTCTTCTGCGACATATTGTTGAGAAGCATCATAATCAACAAAATCCACTATTCCCAAATTGTGCGCATGGAGAAATTGAGAAGAGAAAATGGATCAAAAATAGGTAAATATCTTCAGTAATACCTTTTTTGCATAATATTGACCATGTAAATGAACTTAACTGCAAAAGCTATTTGCCTCCAACTACTAGCTAAAGATGTATAATATCAGATTATAGCATGAAGATATGTAAATCCTGCAATTATGCTTGCCAGGGACAAAAGCATATGATCGTATTGCATCAAAAGTGGCAACTACGGATATCATTAAGCAGTGGCTGATCCAGGCAATAATCTGACCATGGCCAGACAATATTAATGGGCGTGGCATGTGGGTGTGGCAGATTGAGTGTTAATTAGATGAGCAAGTACATGTTCAAAAGCAAACTGGTTTCTGTTTTACGAAACGAAATCACATAACCAAATCACTAATAGCCGCCGTGTAAGTTGTACATTAGGCTTACCACAACCATAGGGAAGTTAATAGTTAATTACTATTTTGCAATCAGA
>OLMO02000006.1:17338642-17387196 GCA_900291935.2 Cassiopea xamachana
GAGGCTTATGCGAGGAGAGAGCTTATTCGAGAGGGGAGGCCTTATCGCAAAATTTGGCATTTTCCTCAAAAGTTGGCATAAAAAACGACAAAATTTTCTCAATCAACTAGAGAATTACAAAAGGCTATTTAAAAAACGAAATTTATTAGTAATTAACGATTTCTTCATTATTATCACGAAAGTCGCGTTTCTTTTTGTCCTTTTCATCTCCAGTCAATGGAAGTAATACCGTATAGCTATTGCACTGGGGGGCTTCTTGAAATACGACATTGTTTTGCAATTATGCTTCCACTCGAATAAGGCCCCATGGAGGTTATTCCAGAGAGGGCTTATTGGCAAATACGGTTAGGTGGGAGCTTATTCAAGGGGGGAGGATATTCAAAGGTAGGGGCTTATTTAAGGACGTACGGTAGCAGTAATGAACTTACATCCATTTTTATGTTCTTATCCATCAAGTATTTATGAAGCTTCTGCGTAGCTTCCTTGTCATTATCCTTGACTATATTCTCACGGACATTTTCCAACAGTTTAAACTGTAATTCACACAAAGCTTCATTTTCATCACCTACAAGAACAGAAAACAATGCGGTGTCCATTTAAATACACAATCTTTCATTTCATTTCATTTTAAATTCATTAGACATGGTGGCCCATCAGATACAAAGATCTGTTTTCCAGGAGGTAGGTATTCCCGTATACTTTCGTACGGAGGGGAGTGCCCGTTAGAGAGGACACAGAGAGCCACCGGCATATGAGGTAAGGTGGCCATTTTCTTTCCTCACCGCCTTTATCTCCACAGTGTTACCACCAGGTACCGATTCGCTGCTGGGTCAACAGTGAGCGAGCATCCAGTCAGGGCATCGGGTCGGACCCGAGCCGTAGACCTTCCGCACAGGAGACATGCGCTCTAACCACTATGCTACCTCGCCCGATCCTTTCCAGGAGACCATGTTAAAGTCTAATACATAAAACTTATAACACATACTTAAATACTAAAAAATATCATCAAAATATGAAATAAGAATAAAGTTAAACAGCCTTGTGGGAATAAGTTAAACTGGAGAATTCAAAAACAGGCAGCCAAAGGCGCAAATTCTCAAGTGCAAATTTCAAAAACATCTCAGTCACGATTGAAATAACTGCAATTGTTGGGAGAAAAATTTTCCTTTTGGGGAGAAACACTGTCCTTTTCATGTAGAAAAACTGTCCTTTTCATGTAGAAAAACTGTCCTTTTCATGTAGAAAAACTGTCCTTTTCATGTAGAAAAAAATGTCATTTTCATGTAGAAAAACTGTCCTTTTCATGTAGAAAAACTGTCCTTTTCATGTAGAAAAAAATGTCATTTTCATGTAGAAAAACTGTCCTTTTCATGTAGAAAAACTGTCCTTTTCATGTAGAAACACTGTCCTTTTCATGTAGAAAAAAATGTCATTTTCATGTAGAAAAACTGTCCTTTTCATGTAGAAACACTGTCCTTTTCATCAAGACAAAAAGCCCTTTTCATGGAGAAACACCACCAAGTTACGAAAAGATAGAGCAACTTTCTTTGGGGTGGACAGAAAATATGATTCTTTCTAAAAAAATGCCTATAAGAAACACGAGGCTGAAACTAGGCAAAAATTACGAAACAATTCAGAAACACAGGCAGGCTGAGCTCCCCTGAACACTGGCGGAACCCTAGTGTTCCTCGGAACCCCGGTTGAAGACAACTGTGATTGACTATTTTGAGGTATTTGGAATCAAACGCTTCTTTCAGTGGAAATGTCATGCAACATCAGAAATACAAAATTATCGTTAATAGAGTTAATTAGTGTGACGTCACGAAAATGATATTTTATAATATTTTAATTATGGCTTTAAATTCTGAAAAAGCACTTTGAAATAGCTACTATTGACAAATTTCAGCTTGTTCTGAAAAATAAGGACTGAGATATGGACAATTGAATGCTGACATTGTTCCAATTAAATCACTTTTGAGGCTGGTTCAAAACGTCTATAACCAGGAGAAAAATACAGTGGTTCTTGTACGGGAAGTCTTCGATCGTCAAATGGTTGTATTTCATCCTATCATGACAATATCCGCCAAAAATTGTCAACACATGTTCTTTTTGTGATGCTCTCTCACTCCATGCGGTCAAAATACAACATTCTTTTAAAAAATATGACGTCATCATTAATGAACTCTATTAGCATGAATGATGCAAATGGTGTATTCATAATTTGTGACAGAAGATCAAACCTTCATTATTCGTCAAGGCTCGTTTTATGTCTAGTTCTTTACCATCTTCATAGTTGGCGATTTGGTCTTTAAGAGTCTTAATCTGGGATGCAAAAATGATTTCGTAAAGGAGCAATTTAATAATCATTTTCCTAACTGGAGTACAGAGCGTCTTAAATTGACATACCGTAAATCCTCGAATTAGCCTCTTTCTCGAATAAGCCCCCACCCAAACACGAGACTGTACCTATTTGAGAGTCTGTTAGTACTTTATAGCCCAGGAAAAGAAAAGGCAGTCATTAATTAACGAAAATTTGCCTGTCCCTTAAAAATATCCTATTGCTAGAATGTGTAGCATCGAAGAAATGGTTTATTAGTAGACAAATTTCGACTGGAGAAATTTCAATAATAAGTCCCTCTTTCGAATAACCCCCCTGCAAAAATCTAAATAATAAATAAGCCCCCAGGGGGCTCATTCGAGGATTTACGGTGTTAATAAATCTTTCAGAAAGTTATGGCAGTAGCTGATTATTGATACTGAGTAGCAGCGAGAAACTTTTGAAATTGCAAGAAAGTTCGTCAAAAAATCGGCCATGCTGCAAGAGCTAACCAAAGAGCTAACCACAGCGCTTCCGTGGCCTTTTTTTTAGAAGCAATAGTTGGTCAAATGATCAATACTCCATCATCCAACGGAAAGTATCTCAGCACATCTCTGCTGAGTAGTGGATACTACGAAATTTAATAGGGGGGAGAGGGTACGAAAACCTCTTGAGTGTAGAAAATTTTCACTACCAGTAAAGCATATCTACAATATTTATAGGTGAATCACAGCAACTGACTGCATACACATTCTTCATTTTGTAAGACAGCGTTCTTTGGCCGAGTACTGAAACTTTGCTAACTTATTCACGATTCCAAGTATCAAAACTTTCTTAAGAGTTTCCTAGTCAAATCTTTTGAGTTTCAATGTTTTGCACATACACATTAATGGAAAGTGAAAAAGCTCCATGTACACTTGAAATGATGATAAATTTTAGTAAATAACAGAAGTTAAACTGTTAGAGGGCAGCCAGCATCACATACATGACATTTTGTGTAGAGATAAATCGAATTTTAAATACATAAACACTAAAAAACGTAAGTCTCAAAAATCTAGTACTGAGCTTTCTTAACTTTTTGAGCAGCTGAGTGCTACTTTCTTATTAAAAAATGTGTATTAATGGAGGAAGTGACAAAAACAAAAATATTCTCTCTGTTTTTGTTCTCTACTATCATTTCCTTGAACATTACGTTCATTATAACAACTACTGCTTCATAACTGCATTCATCAATAAAATCATGCGGGGAAACAGTAAGACTTTCCATGTAGCAACCAATCTATCAAATAGTAAATCAACCAATCACAGCTAATCGCATATTCCTCATCGAACTGGTGAGGTACTCTTTAAATCAATCAATTGATCAGTCAATCAACCAATCAATCAATCATTCAATCAATCAATCATTTAACTAAGGGGCCATTCAAGAAGTACGTACGCTCTGAAGGGGGGATGGGGTACCCAAGAAAGCGTACGAAAATGTACAGGGGGGAGGAGGGCTCTTCAAAGAACGTACGTAGGCTCATGTAATTTTCAAATGATAATTACTTGCGAGGCATCCTAAATAAATTAAACTGTATTTTAAAGATTTTAAACGCAAGATCGCATTCTCATTGATTTTTATTCAAACATTTAATAATATTTCGAGTTCTCGGGTATGTATCAAATCCTGCAAACTTTGAAATCACTGAGATAAACAATAGTAGCAAATGTTTAAGCGGGGAGGTAATCATTTGAAAGTACGTACGCTCAGGGCGAGGGAGGACTCTGAAAAGTACAAAAGCGTACAAGGGGGAGGAGGTCCAAAATGCGATGAAATTGAGCGTGGGTAATTTGTGAACGGCCCGTAACAGACAACCCTATCACCTATATTGCTACATTTGTAAATCAAAAAGCACCAAGAAAATTAATTAAAATGATCAAACAGAGATCAGCTAGAGTCAGTTCAATCACTGTACCTTTCCCTCTCTTATGATTCTGCATTGCTCTAACGCTTCCTCCATCTTCACTGAGCATTGGATCAACACATCACGTGCTTCTTTCTTTGATATCTCGTCCATGCACTTCTCTGCATAGCTCGTAATGAGAGCATCCTGTTCTTTTGGCCAAATTCTCTCTAGCCACACAATAACGTTCGATGTTGTCGGGCAGACTTGCAATGCCGTCTGAATTTCATCTATATTGAACCCTCTGTCCTCCGCATCCTACAAAGAAAAGAAAAGACGCTAATTTCGTGCAATAAGGTAATTAACATTCTCTAATAGGCTATTAAAAGCACTGACTTCATCAACAGAACACGCTCTTCGTTTTATAGAGCACACACCTCATTCCATAAAACATACTACTCATTTCATTAAGCATGGTAAAAACTCCACTGAACATGCTCTTCATTTTACACAAGACACTCCTTACTACAAAGAACATGCCCTTCATTCCACAAAGCATGCTGTTCATTCCATACAACACGCTCTTCATTCCACAACACATGCTTTTCACCACCTCATATATGTTCCATACTCCACTGCACATGCTCTTAATTGCACAGAACAAGCTCTTCATTACACAAAATATGCTGTCGTTTCACACAACATGTTCTTCATTCCTCAGAACAAGTTCCTCATTCCACAAAACATGCTGTCATTTCACACAACATGTTCTTCATTCCTCAGAACAAGTTCCTCATTCCACAAAACATGCTCTTCATTCTGCACAACGCATTTTTCAATCCACAAAATATGTTCTTCATTGCAGAGGGCACGCTCTTCATCCCACAAGACTTGCTATTCAATACATAAAACACTCCGTCAAACATGCTCTTCATTATACAGAATATGCACTTCATTGTATACAATGAGTTCTTCATTCCGCAAAATATACCATTCGATACGTAAAACATACTCCATCAAGAACGCCCATGTTCCATACTCCATCATAAACGCTCTTTATTCCACAAACATCTTCTTCATTCCACCAGGACACGCTCTTCATTCCACTCCACAGAACATACTCCATCAAGAATGGTCTTTATTGAGACAAGAAAATACCCTCCATTTCACAGAACACTCTCTTAATTCCACAGAGCATGTTCTATACTCCAATGGGCATACTCCTCACTCCACTAAAAACTGTTTTCATTCCTTGGAAGATATGACTTAATAGAATAACATCATTCTATAAAAGAGCTGTATGGGCTGAATGAACCTCTTACCTGAATGCGCAACACTTGTTCAAAGCAATAGGTTTAATGAGGACCCTGGCCTAAATGGGCGCCTCCCGCAAGCCAGAAAGGAATTCTCATTTGGAAAATCATAATTTCTGCTATATTCATTCATTAAGATAATATTCAAGAATCGGAGAAACAAAAGGCCCGTCTACACGATAAAGCATTATCATACAAAACAGCGTCAAACATCATCGAACATGAGTTTGATAATATGTTTGACGATGTACGAGCTGCACAAAACACTATTCTCAAGTGGCTAATTAGGCACTTATGAGAATCAAACTCCGTCGAACACCCTCAAATATTTCTATTATGAGCATCTACCAGCATGCTGCGCAAGCACTAATTCAGCACACTTGATTGGTTAACGAATAGAGCATCATCAAACATCATCAGATTTTTGCTGCATGTTGCAAAATACTCAACATCACCCACCATGTTTGACAATGTTCAAGATTACATGATGAAGTAGTGTACATGATGAAACATGGAAGCTGATCATGCTTTGCTCAAAAACAGTAAATAAAAATGGTATATTTCGTAGCTGTTACTTTGTATTTTTTAACAAGCGCCCCAGCCGAGTTGAGCGTCTCCCTTTTATAAGCGCCCCCTCCTGAAAAGCCAAAAATTTAATGAGTGCCCCGGCGTTCTTTCAGATAATTGTGGATAATTTCAAACAATCAACCTGAGGAAAATTGCAAGCCAAAATCTCATACCTTCAAAACTTCAATCAGCTCCTCCGCATCTCGTTTCATTTCTTCCTGGTGCTTATGCTCTCTTCTTACTTTTTCGGCTAATTCGCGTTGCTTTCTTCTCTCGTGGTCCGACATTGACCTCCTTTCTCTTGACATCCGCTGTGGATTGGCGCTTACCTGGCCGTACGAACCATTTGAAGCTGGTGGCATCTGCATATACTTAACATCGCCACGATCATAGTGCTGAGTCTGCAAAACAAGCCAATACTCTCTACACTGTATCATTCAAAAACACGAGCATTACTTTGACGAGTACATAAAATTAAAAACAGAAAGGAAAATGAAAGTTAACTCACAAAATGAAAGACAATTCTAGAAAAAATGAAAGATAGCTCATTTTACTTGCGCACCTAAATTTATAGCAAAACACAAACTTTATATTTAAAGCTTTCCATTTTTTCATTATTTTGTTTTGCCCTTCCGTTAAACGGGACATAGTTCAAAACAGCTTGTTAGTTGAACCACTAGCAGCATACCACCTACCAATCAATATCAACAACTAAGGAAATCAAAACAAACTACTTACCTTATACCTATACAAAGCTAATAACTAATGCAATAATTCTGAAATGTTGGGTCCTCATACGGTCTACTGAATAATGACCCCCCAAAACTATTAATAACCCCTTCAATTTTAGTAAAACTACTAATCCCCCTCCTTATTACAACCCACCCCTTCTATTTGGTGACAAAGTGTACGTCATAGTATTAAACTTTATTTCAAATATCTTCATCACTTAGTAGTTGGCCCACTCTGGCACGTATTACCCCTAATTATAGCTAATAAATGTGAATAAATATATAAAGGAGAAAACATGGCATCGCGGAAAATGCAGCAGTGTTGCCAGGGAAAGATTTTCGAGAAGATAAGTATCTTTTTCAATGCGGGATTAAGAAGGGTGTTCTGTGTCCTCAACAGGGTTGCCTCTACTATTTCAGGAAAAAATTTCCTGATTGTCTTTGATATTTTCAGTGAAATGTTACTCATTTCCCCCTCTCCTTCTCCTTCTTTCAAATCAAACCGATTCGGTTGTTGGAAGATTTTATTCGGGTAATTATGTGTCATTGTTGTTGCAATCAAAATCTTTGATTCTTCTCCTCCATTCCAATCTCTTTTCTGCTAATTTCAAGTACTCTTCTATTATTTTCTACTCACTTCCCCCTCAATTTTTCTACAATTCTTATAACCTTCAAGTTCTATTTTATCATTTCATTAAACAGATATGGGATTTCGGAGAGCCTTAGGTCTATTTTTGGCCACTCAAACTTTTGGATTCATAACAAAACGGAACTGCGCTTCCTAATGACTGCATAGAACAGAATGATATGCGAAAGGCTAAAATTGGGCACGCATCACACTCAACATGATGTGTGATTGAGCATGGAGAAAGTCATCGGTTGGAATGATTTTTGGAAACTCTTTCCTTTTCCCCTGATTTCCCTGATAGAAAAAAAGTTTCCTGACTTTCCCTGAATTTCCTAATTTGATGGCAACCCTGCTTAGCTTGCTTGTTTAATGAAGTTAGACTCATTCTTGACTTTCAAGCTTTTGATTATGAAAAAACAATTCTATTACTACAAAAACAGTAAATAGTCTACAGTTTCTCTTGGACATCTCAACGAAGAAATGTTAAGCTTCAACTTATCTCGTTTTGAGTTTTGACCATCTACTACCAAGTTTGCTGAGCTCAGTACGAGGCAAACTTTTGCCTATTTGAGAGGAGTGTGCTCAATTTCCATCATGGAAAATGAAAACGAACAATTTCATTATGGGCATAATTTCCTTTCTTGCGAATCTTTTTAAAAGCATATTAGGAAACCGATTGATTGAAGAAGGAAAGACAAGCATATTCCCAGATATTTCTCTGATTATTTCTCCAGCATTAGCCGAATTCCCTTATATTTTCAAGTACAACCCATTCCCCTGATTTCTCTCTGATTTGGTAGGCACCTCGAAAAATATACGAAGCAAAAAAAAGATGATAATCAAACACTTACCAGAAACGGCGTTTCAACAACAGGTTCAGATTGGGGACCGTACCTGTGAGTTCCCGGGAGAGAAAACTGACGTCTAGAATAAGGATCGGAAGGTATTTCCCCATAAGGAGGATAACGAAAACCCGGTTGATTAAATTGTTGTCTGGAGTCTGCTTGTGTAGTTATTCCAGGCATATAGCCATCTCTCATATCATAAGCTGTGGTAGCGACCGGTAGGCCAGCGGTTGGTGGATATTCTTCCATGATCGGGGGATACTTTGCTTGTATTATCTGCAAAAACACAGGAAAAGAGTACAAACCTTTGATGCAATCCTAATATAGACGTTTGTTAAAATTGTACGTGACAAAGGAATTATGGCTGGCAGAGCTTGGTGCGTACATGTTTGATTTTTATAAGAAACTAGTTTACAAGCAACCTAGTACTAGACAGCCTAAAATTTAAGAAACTTTTAGAACTATAATGAGAGAACTATGAAACTTTTGACAAATAGCACATTGAAATCGTTACCTGGTTCAAAGTAAAGCTGTACCAAAACAATGTGCATATGACATTGCTTTAGAATTTAACTGATACTGACGCATTTTGTTTGTTATAGGACAAATAGTTTGTTATATTCACGTTCTGCGTACGCTTTCACAGTAACTTAGTTCGCTAAATTAAGAAACTTTTAAGAAACTTTTACTACTAAAATGTGGACAAAAGACAAAGAAACTGTAAGTACTAGGCCTTGCGCTAGGTCTCTGATTTACAAAAAGTGTGCTAGTCCTGAAAGCAATTCTAGTCTTGTATGCCGTCCATCATCTGGCCAACATCGGACATTTGGTGTACAATACCGGAAAATTTCCCTTCACAAGATAGGAATGTTAGAAAAGGACATGAACTTGAGGAAAGAGTTCAGTATGAAGGGCACTTCTTGCCCTCTACACCCCATAGAAGAAGGTAGGTGGGGCAGCTGTGCCTTCTGTCCTTCCAGCGTAGGCGTCCCTGCTGATAATCATGGGTAGCAGTAAACGCATACTTTATGCCTGCATTCCGATTATCAATCGATCCAAAGCAGGGTTGATTTTTAGGGAGGCTCAGGGGGGCGGAGCCCCCCTTGTTAAAACTACTGCTCATTTTGGGGGGCTCAGTCCCCCTAAATATTCTTGCATTGGCCTTGCTTTTCAAAGTGTATTGACATTGCTTCTAAAGTGTTTTGCATTGCTATGATCAATCATTCACTGCTATATCGTAATTGAGACATTTCTAATTGTTTATTATACTTTATTAGTACTAAACTAAAGTATCATATCTGTCTTTAAAAATATGGGCGTGGTTGCAGCTAGATCACGCCCAAAATATGGACGTGGTTGCACCTAGAGCCCCCCTTGCTACAATTTTTTGAAATCACCACTGATCCAAAGGCTACGGCTAAAGTACACAGATTTGCATATATCTTCAGGCACTTTATTTTATAAGACTAAAGCTTATATGAATATTAAAGCTTAGAATTGTTGAAATTTAAGAATAATTTAAGAAGAACGTGAGGCTTAAGCTTCATTAAGGTTCAGAATTTATATATATTCAAGCTATAATGGCGCTTTTAGATTAACGTTTGGACAATCAATACAATACTTATTATTTCTGGTCCTCTTTTGATTTGTTTTATGATTAATTGTGGCATCAATAAAGATTTGAATATATTCCTTCTATCTCCAAACCAAGCTACACCTTTGACACTTAAGATTAATTCAAAAATAAAACCAGAAAAATTTAAGATTACTGAGGCTCGAAAACAAGTTAGGTATTCTTATAAAAAAGTTAAGTTATACCTTTAGTTCTGGCTCACTGGCCTCATCACTCTCCCAACTTGTTTTATAACACATCTCACACACCTTAGTGCCAATGGGATTGAGATATGTACAGTGTTTGCAACTCCATTCGGACTTCCTCTCTGAAGGTGATTCCTTCCTTCTTTGCACTTTTGAATTCCTTTGGTGACTGAATGTGCTGCTAAGATGATCTATATCTGCGCCAATGCAAAAATTGGTGAAAATTCATAAATGCCTCCGTATCTACTCAGAATTGAAGAGTGTACATGTATACAACCAAACTTTGAAACAAGCCCCCTTCAAATAACCCCTCTCCACGAATAAGGTCCCACCCAACAATTTATTTTTCCAAATAAGCCCCCGGGGGCTTATTTGAGGATTTAAGGTCAAAAATCATGTAGTCATGACCTCGCTAGCAATAGGCCACAAATATAATGGCACTTGAGGCCACTGTGGAGGAGAAACCAGGTATGACTGGCCCGCAACCATGCCGGGAACTGAGAATTTGGAAGACTGCAAAACTGGGGTGTCAAACTCATTTTGACGCAGGGGCTGAACCTAGAGTTCTCCAAAAATAATTTCTTCTATTCTGGAGTAAAGACTTGGCATAACATCCCATTGGAAATTAAAACAAGTTCGAAAATTACTACGTTGAAAAGGAGACTGAAGGAGTTCCTACACAATTAGCATCCTTCCCGAAGCACGATCCCTATGAAGACTAGTAAAGTCCTAGTTTTTTAGCTTCTTCTTTTTTTCTTGATCACTAAATGTAAATGTATCGAATATTGTTGTTTATATTAGAATATGTAATTGCTGAGAGGGTGTCGTGAATAAATGAAATAGCCATAACTTATAGCATGTTTCCTATCTAGAACGCTAGATAATGACGAAAACTGAGAGACTCAACTCTGGAAAGGCCAACTAGTAAAGGCGAGAAAAATGTTGCTGTGTTTCAGTTTATTCAAAATTCCTTCGGGGCCTTGGTGGGTAGGATCTCGCCCCCGGGGTGTATGATTTACATCCCTGCTGTAAAGATGCGTCACAATGTAAAACAAATGCAAAGGTCAAGTACACACCTTGTAGAGGAGAAGGTATAGTTTGCTGGGCAAGCATGGCTGTATGGGATGTACCATGCGATTGAGCGGGATTCGGTACTCCATTCTCTGAGAAATATCTTTGGTTCGCCATAGGCGGCTGATAAGACACCACCCCAGGGTGGGCTGTCATCTGTGGATGTCTATCAAGTTGATAATCGTAGAAACTCTCGTTTTCTTGATAGGCAGCAGGACCCACATTTTGGTAAACGTTCCCAGGTGACATCATTCTTCGGAAACCGGAATTAAGTTCTGTTGCCTGAAGCTGCGATGGTGCATTTGAAGAATGCTGCAACTTGTACTGTTCGTGTGAACCATTAAATTTAGAAGTGCTTGAAAGTGGTGGTTGTACATCGCAGTAAATACTAGGTTTCTGGAAATAAGACTGGCTAATATTTTTCGTATGGTCTCTTTCTGCAAAAACGCTTTGGTTGGGAACCTCCTCCTCAGCTCCATAAATCTGTGGCCGCCTCATCCTTGCATTTCCTATTAAGTTCTCTGAGTTCTGCAAATGTTGCTGGAAAGGTCCGGATTTCATTGGTGTTGATATAGCGGTATCGTGTACCCATGTGGTGTCGGATGAATACAAATTTGAAGATTCTATTTGCTTGCTATGTTGCACTTGATGCGGTTGCATATGAGAGATCTGATCATGCGGTTGTATGTCAAATCCACTGTTCTGGTGTCTTTGTTCCAACTGCCAATGGGTTAAAGGTTGGTAAGGTCCATTATAGACATGCCCTAGCTTAGGTTGCCTCAAAGGCGATAGCTGATCCGATCCATGAAACAATTCGTCTTGGGGAGATAGCTGGCCGGGCAGTTGGACTTGTGAAAATTCATCCCGGTTGCTAAATGTTGGCGACCAGTCCGGTCTGGTAGAAATCGCTTGTGTTAGATGAAATGGTTGTTCCGGTATTCTGGAGTCTGATGCCTGCCAATTGTCTACAGCTTGCATTGTAGAAGAAATATTTGAGTTACCTCGAACCGGTGACTCTCTTAATGCTTGTCCAAATCCGGACTGTGAGTTTTGTTCTCTGAAAAATAGCTCCTGGCCCGTACGCTCAGTATATTTATCATGGTCTATTTTTTGTAGTCCCGGTAATTCCCTTCGGTGTTCTACAAATGGTTTCTCTTCCATTGCATCCCTAAGGCCCTCTATCAATTCAGGGTCTTCGTGGTTGTAAACAAAAGGCATATTGCTTGGAATTTGATTATTGTAGGACTTGGGGGATGGAGCAAGCACGTACCTTTCATTCTCCTCTTCACAATCACCATCATCACTATCACTATCATCATTAATACCATATTCAGGGGGTATCTGTTTTGTCTCAAAAAGCATTTTCAAGTGTGGGTGCTTCCTTGTATAAATTTTATCTATCTCGTAACCGGCAATGCACAAATCTGTCAAAACTTTCTCTACCATTTTAGTATTCGGATTCGTTACCGCGTCAGGAAACTTCTGACCCACAACATCTCCATTTGCATTATATATCTCCTCTTCATAGCCTAGTTTCTTAAAGATGTCTTTAAATCCTACAAAGTATCCAACATGCAGTCGAAACCTTTCGTTTGAAAAGTCTAATTTTCTCCAGTTAGGCGGGCGGTCCTTTTCCGGCTTGAGCAAATTCAATGCATATCTTTCCAATTTTCCCAAGACTACAGTGATGCTATGGCCGCCTCCCTGAAATAAAACACAAGAATGATTAAAAAGCAACACAACAAAAATTAAAAACACAACTTAAAGCTGGCCACGCGAATTCATGCGCGGAGACACGTGCGATAGCACGTACGCGTGTCTATACACGTGCAAAATTCCCTACACGAGCGAATGATCGCCCGTATCAATATCACTTTCAACCACGCCATCGCACATGCCAAATAGGGACTTTGTTGTCACAACTGCAACTTTAGTGATTGTCACGTTTTGCTTCCATACCTCTACTTTATCCCGTTTTATCCTAAATGAGACATTTAACATGCTTCAGCAGAAAGAAACTCTGTATTTCGGATACACAAATTTTGGATCGCAAGTGCCATTCCAAATAGTTAAGAGCAATTGCCCATTCAGATTATTTCACACGTGCAAATTGACGCTCTTGCACCAATCTCTTCCAGGCATGGACTGCGACACTAAACTTTATGCTCGATGAAGCTTTTAACGGGAAAACTAGTAAACATTCGTCCTAGGGAGAAAACTAGTAAACGTTCTTCCTAGGGAAGGCTAGAGCGTTTCCTCCAAATTACACGTGTGTTTCCGAAACAGGCAATGAGACTAGGCTCTACCTATGTAAAATTCCAGTGGCGGTGGGAAGATATGCTCAAATTCCTCACAATAGGCTATTACAATAGATGGAATTCAAAGACTAACAAATACTCCAAATTTCAATGAGCTCCAAATGTGCTTCAAAAACAAATTAAAAGCATATGTTCTAGCTGATCAAAAATGATAACTGAAAACACGACCCCTGGAAGAATAACAATAGGAGTATATTACTCGCTAGTATACATATTTTAATTGTTTAAAAAATATTACTTAAAGTGTGTATATACATACATACATACATACATACATACATATATATATATATATATAATATATATATATATATATATATATATATATATATATATATATATATATAAACATAAATTGAGAGTTGTTGAAGGCTTATTTTCGTGTATAAAGATTACATTACATACATTACATGACAGAGCTCCCCTTTCATCACCTAATATTTCCAAGATTTCTACGCAATGTCGGCACTTTCATAGCCTGCCCTACAATATTTTAAGCTAATCTGAAGAGCGGGATCCCCTGAAATTTTCTCCCTTTGCTCACTCTCGTAACTTTAGCAGTATTTGCCCCTCTCCCAGCATGCCTTCCCTGGCAATGCACAGTTTTTTATAAGAAAATACTTTATAAGCAACCTAGGACGAGACAGCCTAAAATTTAAATCGCACTACAAGGAAAGAACTACGAAACTTTAGGCAATTACCACACTGAAATCGATACCTGGCTCAACGTAAAGCTTTACGAAAACAATGTGAATATGATATTGATTTAGAATCTAACTCGCACTGACGCATTTAGTTGGGCATACGAACGCTTCAAGTTCACGCGCTAGTGGTCATTCCCCAAAATGAATCTAAGAGCATGCGTAGAAGGCATATTTTCAGGTCATTTGAATGTGAGCAGTGCAACACGATAGTGAATAACTCGCGCATGGCAACTCATTCCCCGGTCAATAATTGGCTTTGAACTTCAATGACGTAACAATAGGTTTTAACAATAGGGGCAGTCCTCGGCATCATCAACAATTATAGGACAAATAGTTTGCTACATTTACACTTTGCGTACTCATCTACAGCAGTTCGCTAAATAAAGAAGCTTGTAAGAAACTTTTAGAAGTAAAATGTGGTCCAAAATACAGTTATGTTGTGTTTCTTATAAAAAAACGTGTACTGATGCTCTTTCTGATAAAGATTTAACAGATACCAGGAATACGCACCTTATTTCTTTCAATTAATCCTGCAACATCGATAATCGCATATTTCTCATTAATAGAACAACTGCTTTTCAGAAGTATTTTCTCACGTACAGCATCCTTCGCATCTAGCTCCGAATTAGTTAAACACAAATGCTTTAATTCCTGTGTGAGGACATCCAATTCAGATAATGAATCATGCTTTAGTGGAACATCTGATGCCTCCCATGACTCTTTTCCACCACCATCTTGTATCCAGCTGTCAATGTCTGGTGGAAAGCAAATTTGAGAACTGCCGCCTCTGCTGACTTCCGTTGTTGGTCCCCATGCCATAAAAGGCACTGGGACTTGGTTACTCTGGGAGGTCGTAGCTTGTGAACTGGATGGTCTTTTCTTCCTTGGTGCTGCAAGAGGAATTCTTGATAGAAATGATAAAATTTACAAATCTGATAAACTTTGCAAAAAGCTACTTTCTGCTGATGTTTTAAAGGATTATGGAATTGATGATAATGATTATGATAAATGATGACGGTGATGATGATGATGATGGCTCGGTCATGACTTCATACCTTCCCGTTTGGTGCCATGAATGTGCAAGATGTGAGAAAAGAGCTAGATGTGATGAGAGTCAGAAGCAAAATAGAGAAGAGTCACTTAGTAAGAATTGGTCACATTGCAAGAATGTCAGATGAAAGATTAGAAAGAATGGAGAAAGGGAGAAAACCAAGGAAAAGAAAGATGACGACGCTTATGTATTGGCACAGACTGTTGAAGGAAGCAAATATAGAGGTCCATGAAGTAGAAAGAATAGCAATGGATAGAGCAAAATGGAAAAATGTAGTCAAAGACATAATGAGACATATAGAACAATTCCAGAAACAACATAGGCATCAGTACATAAGACATGAAAATGAAAAACATATCGAAAGAAGATCACAGTATGAAGTACGGAATGACAACAAATGCAAATACGAAGGATGTGGCAGAACATTCAGAACTAAAGCTGGACTGGTCATCCATCAGAAAAGACTTCACAGAACAATGGAAAACGTGACAACTTTTAGATGCCAGAAGAGCAATAGTGAGCTCAGACAAGAGGCGGCATTGAAAAACCACTCCAAAACATGCAAGGGTGGAAAAATAGAAGGAGATAAGAAAGAATGCAGGATATGTAAAAAACTTGGTTGGAAGGAAAAATTATGCAAGACATGCAAGGAGTTGAGAACAGAAGAATAACGTGCAAGAAGAGAGAGCAGCACAAGGGGGGAAGATCAGATCAGGCTAATGCACAGACTGCGAGAAAATATATATCAAAGAGAACGGTATGCACATATTGTGGAGCAAATGTAACTGCTACCAATCTGGCAAGGGACCAAGAATCGAGAGCTTGCATGGCTTCAGATCAGTGACACAATGAACTGCAAACTTCATGCCTGACGGCGACAAAAGAAGAAGATGATGATGATGATGATGATGATGATGATGATGATGATGATGATGATGATGATGATGATGATGATGATGATGATGATGATGATGATGATGATGAGCAAGCCCATGGTTAGAGACATCCACGTGGTAGCAAGCGGGCACACAGAGATAACTGCCCTTAAGCTGATAGTGATTTACGTCGCTGAGATTTAGAATTAGGGCAGATGTTGATAACCTGTGGCAAACTGTCCAACCTGACCCCTTCAGTGAAAGGCAGACTCAATAGTTCACGTTACAGTTCTGCCTAGTAACTGTTGGGGGGTAACAGAGAAGATTGAGTGTAGCCGACTCGATCATCTCTTTTAAAAAAATGACAGACGATAAGCTGATTCCAGGGCCTGTCCTAGGCCCCTCTCGGGGGCGAAATAAGAACAAGACAAGAGATGATGATTGGTGGTGATTGATGACTGACAAGAGAAACAAACAATTTGCATCACTACAGGCTAAACGAAGTTACCTTTGGCTCAAATAGTTTCCGATCTCTAGGACCTCAAATATGGAATGCATTATTAGTAATATTAGTAGCGCTAGTAACAATATCGATCTCTTAATTCATGAGAGTTTACTAATCCTTAGAGACAGTCCGACCTTTAATTCCCAAACGTCCTCCATGCAACTCACGCTTTTCTAATTTATTACCAGGCCTCATTAAAAGTATTTTGTGCCTGTGAGTACAGATCTGAGAAAAATGTGCCTGCAGAAGAAATGGAATGCAATAGATGATCATGTACAGATTTTGATGAAAAGTGCCTGCAGAAATTTGATGTCTGAGATTCTGTGCCTGCGAGCGGCGATCACAGCTCGCTCAGATTAAGGAACCCTGTTTATTGGCTTTTATTTTACCATGGATTTCATGGTATACCCTTTCCATTGTTATGGTTTTGTGAATTAGCCTTCAGTTCGTTTTCCCTAGGTTCCCCATGTTAATTCTGTTTACCATTTACTTTCCTATAAATTTTGAGTACGCGTTAATTTATTACACTGGTGATAGATCCCTGGAATGAGGGTCCGAAACGTCTGGATTTGTCATGTTTATGTCTAAATAATAGGAAATGTCGAAATTGTGAAAATGTCATAATTAATGGAATCGTGTCTCTTATTATCGTTGTATTCATTCTGGGATTTATTGGAAAATTACGCCTCCCTCCAATATGTACATAGAAATTAGATTTTTACTTTAGATCGCTAATATAGTTTGAAAATGTTTTCTTAATTTATTTCAGATTAATTGTCAGTTTATTTTAGTTTATGTGTATATTGTAAACTAGACTTTGTTGCACCGATACAAAACAAGTTGACACATGTGATGACAATGATAATAGCAAAAACGTGACATATGTTCCTCAAAGAAATATGACATTTGGACTTTGGCTCACATTCTTCAAAGAAGAAAAGCTTTGTAACTGCGATGGAATATGACACCATATCTACTATTAGCCATACTGAGTGTGCAAAGTTCATGTACTTTGCCATATACAGTGAATGAAGTCTCATACGCAGACCTTTTTGTTTTGTGAGGGTGATCGATATCGAACTCGCAGACGTCCTCGTAGACCTGCCTACACGGCTATTGACTACCTTCACAATAAAAATTACGATTCAGCAGTCAATTTCAGACAAAGAATATAGGTAACTGTTAATAACTATGTAGGCAGAGATTCGAGGAAATCCGTTCACATTTTAAAGCGTACTTCTGTGTGACGCATGGTCACATGCCATAAAACAGCGACAATCACGTTCTTTGAAAGTAAAGATAAATAACTTGTGGCCAGACTACCTTCTTGAAGCGTTTGTAGGCTGACTACATATAAACAAATTATAGCCTATAATCCCCCTCCTACGCTAATTTAAGCGTGCAACGTACCACCTTGGTGACAATTTTGTCACGAAAATGTCTGCTTAAACGTGAGCTAGCAGCAAAATGGAGTACGATACAGTACACTAAAAGGCAGGATTTTTCGCTTTTGTGTGCAACGATAGTGTATTAGGTTTACCGCACTTGGTCAGGAAGTGATTTATAAGCAAATATAAAAAAGATTAAAATTCTAAGTTCCCCAGGCTAAATATATCTAATGGGCCTAAACTGTTCTATGTCACCTCTCCGTCTGAGGCGCACAAACGGTCACACGCTTGCTAAAACCTATATGGCGTGGCATGCTACACGTCTTTTTGTACAAGAAAGAAACTTTTTGCTGTCACCCCGGATTTCCCTTAACATTTTGTCAGATCCAGCCAAAAAGTTTCTTAACTGTTTTTCACATTCTTAAGATTTCAAAGACCAATAACTCAGAGTAGGTAACTGTCATGCAAACAAAGGATGTTCAGGTTTGTAAGGCCTGTAATTGATGCTTTCTCTATCGTGTTTCTACTTTAAACAAAAACTTTTTTCTAAATATAAGTTTCTCAAGATATTGTTTGAAACTCAGCTTGCCTTTGCTTCTTAGACAATAATAGACACAATTCATAAAAAATCATGTACATCACAATTGGAAAAATGAGTTAAAACCTACCTGGAATAGGTCTTTCAACACCTGGAGATTTGAGTTTCAAGCTTGTCCTTGGTGGAGCAACAGGCCTTTGTGGTTGGTCAGCTTTTGAAACAAGCACAGCACCCTTTGCTCCATCAGAGCCTATCCCCCTTGGTGTTTCATTAACCACCAAAGATGGTTTCTTTTCAGGTGGTGGCTTACAAGCTATCTTTTGCTTTAATGGCCTGAGAAGAAGCATGATTGAAAACTAAAATTTTATCATGGAAAGGCATCATTTAAACAGAAAATCTAAGAAAAATAAGATAATAGGATGAGAAAGGAGATTAGCTGAAAAGCATTTGTGCTTAAAAGAAGCTTCTATGGCAAAAATTAGTTAGAACAAACTTGTTTAACTTCAAAACAAACTGCATAATTTCAGGGGCATATTGAAATATTTGAAGCACAGCTCTATGCCAGTTCTCTCAAAATTAGTCCCTGGGATTTTCCCAACCTCAACAGCTCCTATCAGTCCTGCCGAGAAGTTGACATCTAATCTCTAACAATATGTCATCAGATGACAAAATTAACATTTATATACTACATACAGTAAATTCCTTGCAAGGGAGAGACAAATCTTGAATTTCAAAACCCTTTGCCTTATTATCAAAACTGTATTTCAAAATTGTCAGAGTACTGAATGAACATAAATCACTGGTATTTTTCTAATACTGGGGTTCCCACACTTTTTACATTAAAAAATAAGGGTAGTAAGGAGAAACAAGGGAGACTTTAAAGTTATTTAGGAGAACTTATTTAGCTATTTAGGAGAATTTAGATTAATTCCACGAAAAACTCAAAACTACATAAGTATAACACACTATCATGCCTATCAAACCATTTCCTCAAGTGAAACTGAAAAACAAAACAAATCAGATTTTTCCATAAAAACTTCTTGCAATCTAATGGTGTGAAATTCTGCATATCAAATTCTCCTTTACGAAAACATGACCACTTCCAGTAGAAGCTATATTTCTTAAGAACATTTAAGAAGATTTTGATAAATTTGATATTATTTTATTTTAAGACTTCTAATGGTTTCTAAGGATATATTCTTTCTTCAAGGATTTTTAACTTTACTAAGGAGGCATAGAAGCCAACTCAAATTGATATATTTACCTCTGATTGATTACAATCCACAACCTACTAGCAAGTAAATCACTTTAAAAAATTAATGAAACAATGAACAAATGAAGCTGGGAATATCTCCTACCAAGAACTTTGAATTAAATAATGCAGCTCCAAAATGGAAAAGGAAATACTCCTTTTGATATGATGTTTCTATGGCAACCTCTGTGTTCCTTCATGACAATGATACCAAAAGGCTGAAAAGTAAGACCCTACATAAAAATTTTTCATGGAAAGTACTATATATCCTTACTGTCTTGAGCCATAACAGCCAGGAATTGCAGGTGAGTCAGCTGTAACATCATCTTTTGCCACTATGGCTATCCCATTCACAGGTCCTTTTAGTGGATTTTCAAGTGTCTGCTCAACATTAGCTGGACACGACTTCAATGTATTAACATCTCCAACATCAGGGTCAATAAAGAGTTGGTCGGCTGGTGCTGAAAATGTTCTTTTTGGGGCTGATCTTGACAAAGGTGTGTGCTGTGCATCAAGCATAAGTTCTAAAAATTGAACTTCCTCCACCAAATTATGATAGACAACATTGCCATCCATGCCTTTATCTGGTTCTGGATTTGAAAATAGAGGTATGCTTCTTACACCAATGCTAATTATTTTACCTCAATCTCAACCTAGAATGAAAATATGTATGTCAACTCCATGCAATCCATGTTGCGCAATGTAGTGCAATTTTAGAGCAATCACTCAATTTCTGCTCATCCACAAATAACCACAGCATTGAGCAACCACCTTAAGTATTGTTTTGAGAATAACAGATGTTATTTTCTTACTCAGATCATAAGGTACAGTACTTTAGTAGCTGCATTCTTGAGATTGTATTAAAAACCATCTTTCTTTGCTGTGATGTCTTGCCTAAAACCGCCTAGTTTTACCAATGCAATACAGTTTCCTGGTACACTTTCCTCTGTTCTTCTATCAATCTAAACATTACTATAAGTTTCTAATAATATAAGGTGCCTTGAGACTGTCCTACTGGCAAAATGGATGCTGTCGGACAACCAATTCTTGTTTTGATGCCATATGATTAAAATAAGTTCCTGTGAATTTTTATGATTTATCATCATTGAATCCATAAAATTTTAGCACAACTAAAAGCTAGCAGTCAGGTGCCATAGAATATATAGTTTTTGAAATATATCAACATGTACAAAAAATGTTTGATACAGTGTAATCAAGTTATTCCCGCTTATAGCATTAATACACTTATAGCTAAACCATCAGTTCTTTTTCAAAGGTGTTCAGCTAAAAGCGGAGAACAACTGAGGAGCAATGAAAGAATTTTTCTCCTTAAGTAGGGGAATTCAAAAGTTGTTGTTTCAGAAAAGCATCAGGAAATTCCCTATTTTCTATCAGTCATCACAAGACTAGGACTGAAAATGCAATACACAGCCTAGGGTAATAACCTTTGCTTTAATAATCTGAATGATAAATTCGTGACAGAGGCTCCGTTACTTCATTTGATGTTGCAGCTTCGTTGCAGCTTCTTTTACACAAAAACGAAATTATGTTACAACTCTAAGAAACAGTGAATTTGTTCCAAATGTCGGCGACCATTTTTCCGAATAACAGCTTTGCTTCGTCATAATTCGCTTGCATAAATGTAAGATTAAAGCGCCAATAATAACAACGTTAAAAATCAAATGTACCTTTCATTGCACTGGACATTTTTACTTCTTGATTTCATTCTGCTTGCCCTGCATCATAATGCGACACCTAGAGATGCTTCGTGGCATTTCCAGTTCGCTTCCAACGCGACGGCCATGTCTCCACGTCCATATCATTCTGATGTGCTCTGCAGGATGAATCTGGTTGGCTAATGATGACGTCATTTCTTAGAAGGTAAATTTTGAAATTGACATCGTGCAGACAGAAACGGTTGAAAAACAGAAATAACCATTTGATATTGCTAAATCACAATAAATGCTGAATAATTTTTCTGTTACCAACAACGCCAAACTTTCCAATGGAGCCGATGCATAAACGGTAAACACAGATTCTTGAGTTAACAACTTTATTGATTATTCCCCATCTATCTTTGTATTGGACTTCCTTCCTTGTTTCTTCCTTCAATTGCCGCTGTGCAGAAAATATTCCACATTGGTGATATTGTTTTTGCAGTACACACACAACAAGGAAAACATTAGTGCGCATGGCAGCAGGGATGTGGGAACTGGGGTGCTAGCTGGGCCATGACCCCCACTTTTTAGCAAACTATGCAAAAGTGCCCCTTTCAAAACCCAAAGCACCCCTGACTGAAAACACAAAAGTGCCCCTTCTAAATCAAAAAGTGCACTTTTCGCATGATCTTTGTGCCCCATTTCTCAAGCAAGATGAGGTCCAAAACAATGTTTGCGATCATGGCTTTCTATGACGATGATTGCAAGGATCGTTTTACAACAGTCCCTTTTCTATGGAGCAGACTTTGTTATTATCAGTCAATATTTCAGGAAGAAATACAACAGGGAATCATTCTGGACACATTATTACTGCTCCATAGCAGTTGCGGACTGGGGGGGGGGGGGTAGGAACAGCTGTCCCTAACAATTTCAGATTTGCAAAATGTGACAGAGATACATTGGTATGGTTTAAAGGAAGCAATAATCGACTACGTGTAAGCCAGCTCACTGGTGTAAGATGTTTTTTCTTAAGCTTTGCCGTACAGCAAAGTGGCAGGGCCACTACTTCCAGTGGCGAAGGGGCATAGCTTTGGCTTACAGTCAAGGTCGTCGTAGCTTTCTCCTTTTTGGCCTACGTTATCAAGATTCAATGAAAACATGTTAGGGATTTAGTTTTTCCTTCTCACCATAAAGATAAATGAAAAAAGCTGTATATATGCCATTTTGCAGAAGGGCATTTTGACCACAGCTTCCTCCTGTTCCTTTTACAAGTAACCACCTAGCCAGTGATGCGCCAAGACACCTTCTGTTGGAAAGGGGGGGGGGCGTTTTGACCACTTGACCAACTATTGTTTCTACAGAAAAAAGGTCATAGAAAACACTGTGGCCAACTCTCTTGCAGCATGGCTGACTATTGACCAACTGTCTCGTAAATTTGAAAATATTGGGGGGCGCGTCGCCCGCTATGCCTCATTGGCAGATCCCTGCACCTACTTTAACTCCTTCCAACTACTAAGAGCGAAAAAATTCTTTTCTTTTATCTGAATAACTTTTACAAGAATATTAAGACTTAAAAGCACTTAAAGGTGCAAGCTTGTCTCTGCTCCATATAACATCTCTGGTCTCACACAAGCACAATAAACCCTTGCACTATTCTTTAGTGGAATGCTTTTGTTGACCAACAAACTACTGATCACTCTCCATTTTCTCCAAGCTGCTGCTATTCTTGCCTTTGCATCCTCTCCTGCACCTGACCCCCATGTCATCATTTCTCCCAAGTTACAGAACTGGTCTACTATTTCCAAATCACCCCCATCTATCTCTGTAGTCTGTTCCTCCTGTCGTCGTTCTCTGTTTCCTCCCACACAACTTAGACGCTCATAGTTCTCTCCTGCATCATTTACATTACTTAGTCCTTAGCATCTCATATGACACCATTTACCACATCCTGTGCATAATACTGAATTCACACCCACACTCTTTCCACAGCAACCACATGGATATTTTCCCTCTTCTTGTCTCTTGTTTGGTCGTCTCCCAGTCAACATCACCTTAATCTTCTCCATATTGACCTTCAAACCTCTCCTCTCCATTGCCCTCTTCCAGCTGTTAAATCTCATTACTTTCATGAGAACAGAAATTATATTATGTAGCATTGATTGCAAGTAAATAGCACTTATCTTAATTAATTGGCTGTATGTTGGAACTCTATGTTAACAATAATGCATTAGTAGCTATATTTGTATTGCATATACCAATCAGAGAAAACTTCTGGTTTAAGTTCATCTGACCTCCATGTGCTCATAAATATGCATAGGTAGGCTTAGTTCCATTGATTGTAGCTCAAAGTTCTTAAAAGTGCTTACTCAACTCAAGCACAGATTCACAAGGCACTTTGACAGTCATATTTACTTCTTAAGTATAAATCATTTGTGAGTCAAGGCAATCTATGGCAAATTTGTTTAAGCCAGAATAGTGTCTTAAAATTGTAAAATGAAATGAAAAAGTGAAATAAAAAATTACTTTGATTCATTCAATTAACCATTAGTGCAGTAAACATAGTCAAAACAAATATATAAATGCTATGCTGTATATATCATACCATTTTCCATGAGCTCAGCTGCAAGAATAAAATTCTTTGTTGAGTTTTAATGTAGAATTATTGACATATGTAACTATACATTGAAAATTTCTTTTAAATTAAAAGATGCCTTGCAGCACATTGGCATTTTAGTTTTAAAAGGCTGGAATGTTGATGGGTTGCAAGGCATCTTTAATTTCAAAGAATTTATCAGTGCAAAGTTACTTATGCCAATGTGCATTGTTTTGGAATGTACATATTTCCAAAGAAAGTGCTTAGCAGTTTTTAAAGAAACTGCTTTGTAGATTACTGACTGTCAAGCAAGCTTCTTTTCATGACAAAATAGCAGTTCTGTCATATTTAGACTCTGATGCTGCATATTAGTGAATTAGTCAATTATGAGTAGCACTTGTACTTTTATTTTTGTCTTCTCACATCCTTTTATAGTTCAAAATGTTGGAGCTTTATTCCTAAGTTCCAAGAAATGAAAATGTTTTCACACCTTTTGGGGCTGCTACGAATAGGATTTTCTTTCAATTGAGCCCCCTATCTGGGAGCTCACAATCTGAAACTTTGTACTCATGCACATAACTGGAGGAAATATCATGGGGGCAAAACTTGTCTGCATCTGTACAATCACTTTTGGGGGCAAAGTCTTATTTTCTCATGTAAATCTCCAGGTTAACAAGTCTATTGGGGGCAAAACCACTTAAAATTTTTCATTTGGGGTGCACTGCCCCATGCCCACTGCAGTTAGGTGCCTGATTCCGATCATCCTTTGCTGTAGGATTCCAGAGAAATTGTTAAGGCAGTTTTGTCTTGTCAAAACTAAGTTTCCACCCGTAATCCTGATAGCAATGAGGCAATTACAGTAATGATAAAACGAGAATGTTTCTTTACCAAGGCTGGACAAAGAACTCGAAGAAGAAAGAATCAATGCTGAAGCGTTTTACAGTATCAATAAATTCAAAGGGTTTTACATTTTTAAAGCACAAACTATTGACGATAGTCCAATCAGTAATTACTTACCAACCATGCCTGCGATAGCTGTCTTACACAGAGTAATTCTGTCTTACACAAAGTAACTCAAAATATATAGTTCGAAATATAATTTAATTTTCAGTGAAAATGCCGGTCTGAAGGGATGTGCAGAGGCTGGTCATATTTGGCTTCAAACGCTGGTCACGCTTGGCTTCAAACCACTCCTGGTTCCAACAGACTCAAAATTTATGTTTTACTTCATGTAACTCAAAATAGAGAACGAAAAAATCAATCTAGCTAGCGTGCAAATGCTAGCTTGAAGAGGGACAGAGATTGCTCATGCTTGGATTCAAACCACAACCCCTCCTGCTTCCAAATGAAAATAGTACCATCCGGACCCAAAAACTGTTCCGATTGAAGAAAGGGACAATTGATCTGTACCTGGGTTGGATCCGGAGTATGGTTAACCCTTTCCTTTCCTATCTAAAAACCTCCTATAAACTGACAGGTTCATCACTTTTACTTCCCTCCTTGAATATGAAAAATGCTAACTTAACTAAATGCAGTAACTGCTATCACTTTATTCCCCTCTTCATTAAACAAAGCAACGCAGTGGTGTAGAAGAAGGGGAGCGGGGGGATGGCGCAGCCCCCCAGCTCGGTAAATTGTTAAGAAGTGTCAGTACAAAAGAATCCTTATTCTGTTTTATAATACTATTTTAGACTCAAAAGGTTGTCGAGAAATTGTAAGTTCACAAGATGTAGAGCATTGGAAGTTCGTTTGTTACTGGGCTAAACTTTCAATTTAATTCTTAACTAGGTGGAACATCCTCAGAGTTTCTAATAAAAGTATGTGCCAGAGGAGCCCCCCTCCCCCACTCACTTTACCACTATACCACTGCTGCAACGTAGGCCGAGAAATTATCTACGAAGATGCAATGGACCAAGGAACATCTACGCCTCCATGTAGCTAACTATTGCATGAAAGTGTTGCTAACTATCGCTTCCTAACTTGAGCGACTCTATTTGTATTCGATGAAAGTAAAATATCTTAACATTTTCTGAATTTGCAACGTTTGCAGTCTAAAATCATATCTCTTTGCTGGGTTCAAATTCACGTACTCTAAATACTGTAAAAAAGAGACGCCAATGGCGAACCTTCTCAGCAACTGCACCAAACATACAGGGACACGGAAATGATTAAAAGGAATAGGTCGCACAAAACAGGTGTTTCTCATTTTGGACAAATTTGTACCGACACTACTTCTATAATATCTATTATCATACAGTGAATGTTGACATGTGCCTATTACACATAATGAAGCAATGGGGCAGGGTCTACACTACATAGGGGTGCAAGGGTGGAGGTGCTCTTGCAATGGGGACACTCGACGCCCTAAGGAATTAGGAAAGCAAGATAAGAGTAAAGCAATCACAAAAATGGAATACTTATTGGGAACTTCTTTTGCTGGGGGCTTTAGTTTTTGACTAAAGCATCCAAAACCAGTGTGACTACAATCGGGGAAATCACAATAATACACCTAGATGGCTTTCTTTACGTTAATTACTCTTGAGTGCCTAATAGACGCCCCCCCGCTACTTAATTTTTCAAAAAATTTTTCCGATGACATTCTTATTCCAACTATTAACTTTTGGAAGTATTATCTCAACCTAGGCTATTTTTAGAGGAGATACTTTGGCCTGTAAGTAAAAAGTATCGTAAGAAAGTGCGCTGATCGCATGTGTTGTATGGTTCAGCGTTGTTTCTTTCTGTGGACTTGGCAATATTACTTTGATACAAATTTGTAATAAAAACCAAAGCATTTTCTACAACATTTTCGGTCATTTTCCGACCCCTCGCTAATTAGGCTTTGGGGATTTTTCCAGCCCCCCGACTCTTCCAACCCCCCGTCCATTAGGGGCACCCAAGAGTACATACTTAAATCTCTTAGTAAAAATTTAAATCGCTAAAAGAAAATTAAAATTAAAGATACACAATTATTAGTTTTACAATTTTGTCTTAATTTAGGTTTAGTCTCAGAACTTTGTCTATCTGTGATTTTTCTCCGGTTTTAGAGCTTGTAATTTCTTGTCGAAGAGCTTTTTCGTGGGGCTAGGCCCAGAATCTTCGTCTGCCTCAAGATCTGATATCCTCCGGCGCGATGAACACGGGGCACTACCCCTAACCATCTTATTTATGTCAAGCAGGCGCTGAAACAAAACCAATAAGGGCGGTTTAGCACAACGATAATCTCACAAAAACAAAAGGCAATAAAAGTAATAAAGGAATACCAGTCCATGTCTGGAGACATGTGCGATCGCATATGCGCGTGCCCACACACGTATAAAGTCCCCAGCACGAGCGTTAAAACTGCCCTTGCCAACATCACTATGAATCGTGCAATTGCCCGTGCCAAATAGGAATGTCGTTGTCGCAACTGCAACGCTACTAACAGTCACCTTTAGCTTTCATAACTCTGCTTTATCCTGTTTTACCCTAAATTAGACTTTTGACATGCTTCAGCAGCAAGAAACTCTCTAATTGGGATACATAAATCTTCGATCGCAAGTGGATTTGCAAATAAATAAGATCAGTCCCTCCTGCAGACAAGGGGGCACGTGCAAATTGTCGCTCATATACCAATCTCTTCCGAGCAAGGACTGGAATACAGAGCAATTTTGAGCCAAAAAACTTTGATTTTCCTTCTAGATAAGTACACACTTTCTATATGAACAAAATTATACTGACGAATATTACAGCTCAGAATCGGTGAAATCTTCAAAATAATGCAAGGCTTAAGTTTCATCAAGATTTAGAACTCTTGTGTGTTCAAGATATAGTACTGTTTGTAGATTATCTTTTGTACTATCGATACAATATTTACTATTCTGTTTCTCTTTTGATTTGCTTCATGATAAAGTAACATATCAACAAAGATTTGAGTACATTGATTTTCAGGCGAAGGTACACCTGTCAAATTGAAGAATAGTTTAAGAATAATTTTAAGCTCAAAATCTGAAAAATTTAAGAATATTGAAACTCAACAAGAAGTTAGGTATTCCTATCAAAAAGTGTGTATCACACTTCGTTTATTAGTACACACACATTTTTTAAGAATACCCATCACTGAGCCTCAATATTCTTAATTTTTTGGTTTTAAGTCTTAGATTATTCTTAAATGACTTTTAACCGTAACTTCACCTGAAGGTAAAAGGAATCAACACTGAGGTCCTAATACAGGGAGTCTGCGAATCTGGAAGATGGATTTCCCTTACAAATATCCCTTTCTCCCTGATATATTTCATTGTAAATGTCATCTAAGAGAAGAAAAACTATAGGAACTGAGCACCTCAATGTCACCACAAGAGACAAACTTCAGAGATTATTATTGAGGGGGCTGTAGGTAGTTGAAATTTTGAAGTTCACTGAATGGTACGAAGTGACACGCGGCCAACAGCATGTCATGGAACAGAACAAAAAATGGAACTACTTCAGCTGTGGGCAAAAGATAGTGTCCCCCTGAATGTGCGAGACGTTTAATATGTCATAACCTGTAAGTTAATGGCAGTATTTATGCAGAAGGGAAGGAAGGTTTTCGAGTTCACACCCATATAACGTCAGAAAACGCCCTTTTGGTAAATAGGACAAATATTACGTTCATAATTGATCTGATAATCCTTTGACTTTCAACAGTATATGTTTCACAGACTGGATTATGGCATAAGGGTGAGAAATGCTGATTAAAGTAGGTTGTACCATCCTTGGGTGTCAGTGAAAAAGTTAAGATTTCCCTGACATTTCCCCTGAATTTGCAAAATGGATCAAATTTTCTTGACAATTCTCTGAAATTTTTAGGAGGAAATGGATTTCCCTGACATTTCATTGACATGGCAGACACCTTGCTATTTAAATCTTACTTCATCATAAAGCAAAATAGTAGTGGAGCAGAAAAATAAATTATATGGATAGTGCATAAGTTAGTCCTAAAAGCAGTACAATAACTCTAAAATGCAGAAATTTTAAGTCCTGATGAAGCGTGAGCCTTGTGTTATTCCTAACTTATTTTCAAATGTAAACAATTCTGAGCCTTAACATTTTTATGCCTATAACAAGAAGTATATATTTAAACTTTAATTGGGTCTTAACATTCCTAACTCTTGTTTGGACTGAGACTAAGATTAAGGCTTCGTGCACACGGGAACGGATCCGTTTTGGATCTGTTCTAGTTTAGGTCCGATCCATACAGGTCTAATGTGGGCGCCACTGATGTGGATCCGATCCAAAGCAGTGGATGTAAAGAGAGGTTTCCTACTGCGCAAAGGAAACTGTTGGATTTAATAATAAAGCAGGCTTCATTTCGCATCTGCACCAGTTCTGGATCGGATTCGTGCATCCACACGGGACCCAAATGGATCAAATCCAAACTGGTACAGCTATTCTATCCAACACATGCTAGTACGGACAGCAGAGCCAAACTGGATCGGATAGGGCAGGTCTCGTGTGCACGCAAGGCCTATCCGCTCCACTTCGGAAACAGAGCCAAACGGATCCGCTCCCGTGTGCACGTGGCCTAAATGCTTGTGCGATATATGTGCAAATTTGTTTGAATATCAAAGGAGCAATTCCAATCTTTGTTTATGTGCTAAAACTTAATTTGAAAAAGCAGTGAAAATTGAGTATGCTTTGCTTTCTAAAAGAATCTCAAATAATCAAGATATCCAAGTTTTAATGAAACTCAAGTTTTGCCTTGTTCTCAAATTATTTCTACACTTAATTGAAGTTAGGCCACAACATTCCTAGAGACTTTATTCTTAAAAGAGTGTGCACAAACACGGGGGTAACTTCAATTAATTCTTTGGGGGAGGGTTGCCAGAGGTTGCCCTTCAAAAATTTTTTGTCTGTGACTTTTTTCCATTTAGTAACAGTTCACCTTCTTTTATAAGAAATGTTTTTGGCCCAGCACTGAAGCTTTCTCAACTTTTGTACGATTCCATTTCTTAATAAGACTTTCTTAGCAAAAATGCTTGAGTTCGTAAGCTTTGCGCATGAACATCAACAGAAAGTGAAAAGGCTCCATGTACACTTGAAATGATGATGCGTCTTAGTACACCCAACGTCACATACATGACATTTTGTACACAGTGAAATCAAATTATACATACATAGACACTGAAAAACTTTCTTAAGTCTCAAAAATCCAGTACTGAACTTTCTTAAATTTTTGAACAGCTGAGTACTACTTTCTTATAAACCACTTTCTTGTAAAAAAACATGTAGTTGACCAATGGTCCTGGGTCTAGTAAACTGCCCTGCAGAAACACATTGTACTACCGTTATTGCCCAATGAAATGGCATATCTTCAAGGATGGGTGGTGGCTCATCATTATGGCCCACTTAAATTTCGCCCCTGTTTACACAATCACGACAACTATAGGTTCAAATGTAAAACAAATACTGAGAAAAAAATAGAATTGATTATTACCCCGGCTGGACTTTCGTCGAAGCAATAGAGAAGACGGCTTCCAGGAGTGGTTGCAACTGAAACGTAATAGACAACCGTGAGACAATGTCTGGGCAGTGAAGATATGTCAAAGGTGACGACAACAGTCACGAAAAGAGAACAAAAGTCTACGAAAAGAGAGATACTGTAAAATCCCGAATATAAGCCCTGGGTAAATAGAGGTTCGTAAGCATTTTTGGTGGGCTTATATTTGAGAGGGCTTACATTCGGGGGGGCTTATATTTCGAGGGTCTTTTGAGTTAACAGATGACTTACGTATGCCAACAAATTCAATTCAGTGTCCAATCAGAGAGACTAATAACAACATTTAATACTTGAAGCTCAAGAAAAGGGCAACAGTAAATGCAAAGGCTCTATATATGCTCTGTCTATGCTCATAAATTAACCTAACTATATGCATAGAATCCCAAATGTAAGCCCTGCGCTTAAATTCGGGGGAGGCTTATATTAAAAAGGAAATTTGAGTTCGAGGATTTACGGGCCAATTGGAGGGTTTACGGTAATGCTGTGTAGACATCTTTGCATTTGCACACTATATTAATCAGTCTACAAAGTACTACAAGCTGATCCATGGCATCACATGATATTTGAAGTTTATATCTCCTTTGTTGAGATATGCATCAGACTTGAAAGTGAAAAGATTGTTTCTTGTATGCGGGTCACTGCTGTAAATTTGAAATAATATATGTCATATTTGAGGTGGCGGCTCTCCCTCTCTGGCGGAGAAGTTGCGCAACGGGTGAATGATCCATTTATTCATTTATCTATTTGTTTGTGTTCGTGTTCTCTTGTTTTGAGTAATGCCCACAGGATCACTATGCAACTCTATGCTCCCTGTGGAATCATTTTGTATTTTTATATATACTTTGTTGATCCTTAAGGGCAAGGGACGACATTAGTGCTCGTTTTGAATGACTGAAAACTGCTACCAAAGATTTACTACAACACATTAGGCTTCGCACCAACGCCGCCATGTTGATGTGCATCTATCAGCCTCTGAGAGGGTAATGTTCAATCGAGGCGTCAGCAAATGGAATGGTAGTAATGAGGAATTGACTGTCCTGTTTTATTAGACGTATTTTTATAACAAAACCATCATTTTTCCAGAGACTCTCAATTCTATTAGCTTTTCCCGAAGTTGAGCCTGAGGCTGTGTTCCTGCTTTTCCTTCAAAACAAGCAGGAAAAGGAGGCATCTAAAAGACTACGAACGATTTCACAGTAAAACAAGATGAGGTAAAACAATCAGCCCTGGGTCTGGAATACTATGACAATGAATATAATCCATACAATAGTTTACTATAGTCAAAGTCAAAAAAGTCAAAGTCCTTTCCCGCGCCCAATGGCGCATGGGGCGGCGCCTATCTCCGTTTCTATAGTCCTAGGCCACGCGTCTGCGAATGCAGTGAAGGCTACAGCGGGGGGGCTAGTCCACTGGTAGCTCCGCGTGTCTAACTTTCCCACTCCATTCTCATACATCGAGCGCCAGACGAGAAGGAAGTGGGTACCATTTTACAAGTCTTTGGTATGACTCGGCCAGGGTTTGAACCCGTGACCATCCGGTTATGAGGCAGATGCTCTAACCACTGGGCCATCACTAAAGCTCAAAGGGTAAATACGAATTTCAGGGTGCCCGAATGGTTCAAAAGTATGCACCTTCTATAAAAGTTATAAACACTATTTATTTTATGAACAGGATTAATAAATGGAATTTCATTTTCAATTAAAGTTAATTATATATCAAGTACATAAATAGTATGTTGGTACTACAGAACTTTATCACAGCACGAAAAAGCGGCAACATTCTTTTCACATACTAAAAGCTCTTTTCGTCCGACACTCATCAGAGTATGAAAACGTCGAATAGTGACCTAAAGGTTAACCGAAATATATATCAAGATGCAGTTAATGTCCGACGTTTTCATACTCTGATGAGTGTCGGACGAAAAAAGCTTTTAGTATGTGAAAAGAATGTTACCGCTTTTTCGTGCTGTGATATATCAAGTAATGTATTGCTAGAATTAATTATATGCGTACAACCTGAATTAATTACGTGGGTATTATTGGAATTAATCATATGTGTACTACAGGAATTCACTTCGTGTGTACTATCAAATTAGTCTATCCCAAGATGCAAAGCAGTATCACCTAGGCGACAATGCGCGTGGCACGGACAAGAATGTGTTTAAATGAGTTGAATGACTGGCGAGCTATGCAGAATATTGGGCAATTGCTACAAATGATTGTGGATGGAAAGAGTTCACTGAAATCCAGTGGCCCCAATAGGCCTAATTCACTGAAGTTGTACGTAAAAGTGCTGTACACTGTCAATTTTACTCGCTGCTTGTATATCCATGCCCTGAGTCCAATTCCATTGTCTTCGATACTGAAACTAAATGTTTATTGTTTATGGCAGTTCAAGTTGGGGGGGGGGTTATATTGCACGTGCTTCCCACGTTTGTGTGAACCATTTCCATCTTCTGCATCCTTGTTGTTAAAAGTTTGGTGCATGTAAACACGCTCCTAAATTCTGCGGCTTGCCCACAGAAAATAACGAACTTCGGTCCTAAAAAAGACGCATTTAGTACGACAGAAAGTGTACCAACTGTGAAATCTGTGCCCCCGATTTGAACTGATAAAAATAATAAGCGTTTAGTGTTCCTTGCCACATGCATTGTCGCCTAGGTGATGCTGCTTTGCATCTTGGGATAAACTAATTTGCATAGTACACATATATTAATTCCGATAATACACAAATAATTGCTTCATGTAGTGCACATAATTAATTCCAACAGTACATACATAATTAATTCCAATAACACATACATAATTAATTCCAACAATACATACATGATTAATTCCAACAATACATATACAATAATTCCAACAATACATATATACATAATTAATTCCAACAATACACAATTAAGTCATGTATTACACATAATTGATTCCAATAATACACACATAATTAATTCCAATATTGTGCACAAAATTACTTCAGGTGGTACGCATATAATTAATTCTAACAACATATCTATTAATGTACATTACCTTAAATTAAAAGTGAAATTCTATTAACTAATTTTGTTAATAAAATAAATAGTGTTTATAAATTTTATAAAAAGAGTATACTTTTGAACCATTAGGACCCCCATGCCAATTTCCAACTGGGCTTATCTATACGTACCATCTTTGACTGGCGAAACGTAAATCTCGTGGCGACTGGAGACTCTTCTTGGAGACGCTGGCTGCCTCCTGCGCACAGGCAATGGGGAAAGGTGCGGTGCATCATTCTAAAAGTGAACGTACCAATCAGTTCTTCAACCGGTAGTTTTGTCTACCTACTCTTGGGTACACAAATTTTTAAAGAATAAAATGTATAGGAACATTCAAGCTTAAAACCGCTGAATGTCAAAAATAGTTTTAAAATAATGTAAGGCTCAAGGCTCATCATGACTAAGAATTTTTGTCACGAAGTAAACTGTATTCTGTAAAACTGTGTTTTTAGTTCAATTTTAATGGCGATAAAAAAGAATTTTTGTGTATTTGAGTTATAGTACCACTCCACATTATTCTATAATATCCATAATCTTTTTCACTAACCATACAATATTTATTATTCTGCTCCACTTTTATTTTGCATTATGAAGAAGTAAAACATCGATAAATATTTGAACATATTCCTTTGATTTTCAGACGTGGTTACATCGTCGATATTTAAAAATAATTTAAGAATAATCTACGGCTCAAAACCGAGAAAATTAAAAATATTGAAACACAGCTAAAAATTAAGTATTCTTATAAAACGAAAAGTGAGTATCTAAATGAAGTCCCTCCGCTATTTATTTTCAAATAAATTACCAACGTCCCTAATTTCATTCCATTGCACACTAAAAGTGAGGCTTTTAACCTTCTATATCGCATGCTTCTTCATGGTTTCCCTTCTGACAATAATGCAAACTTACAATAAAGTCAAGGATCACTCAATGTTATGCAATGTCCATGTACAATTCTCTTCAGCCCCCCTCGCTTAATCCAACCCCCAGCTACTAGGTACCCATGAGGTAATCATAAACACAATTAAATATATCAAGAGCCATTGGGACATGCTAGCGTTATCATGGTAAACACCGATATTGTAGACACAAACACTATGAAAATCCTTGCGAAAGAGATTATCAACCGTCACCACCCCAATGTCATCATTGTCACAACCACCACCAATAAATCGACCACACCTTCATTACTATCGTAATCATCACTATTTTTGCCACCGCCATCATAAAATAGTTAATCAATATCAATTAACCAACACCATTACACAAAATCAGTACAATCATCCCGCCAACTGTAACACCATCGTAATCATTCACACCATCCCTAACTCCATCACTAACTCCATCATTAAAACAATCACGACGACGACGATGACCACTACGACGACGATGACCACGACGACGACCATCAACACTTCTATCACCATTGCCACCACACTATCACCACCACTGCCACCATCACAACCACCGCCAATATCATCATTTCCACCAAACTATAAACATCACCCTTACCACCCTTACCACCAGCATCAACAACACCTCCATCAACATCAACACCAACACCACCACCACCATCACTATCACCACAATCACCAGCGCCACCAGCATCAGCACCACTTCCATCACCATCACCACCATCACCGCCGCCACCACTGTTACCATAACCACAACATTATCACATCATAAACAATACCAAAAGGATTGAAATACTAATAAAACATTGATAATATGATTTCAAAATTACAAATGTACCTGAGGTTTAGAAAATTTCAAAGCGAAGTCTTTTATTTCTTTGACAAAAACTGCATTGTAGAATTCGATTAAATCGCCATATCTATCTTGAAATTCGTTGTTCTTCTCCAATTCAGTAGCTTTAGCTCTTGAAGGTGAATCAACTGAAGATTTTTCAGCAATGGAGCTCTGATCTTCTCTGCTCGCTTTGGTGGAAGATCTAGTTGATCTCGTTGGAGTGAGCTTCAGTTCTTCTTGTTTCGGTTCACCCTTACTGGGTGTGGAAGGATGTCCGTCGTTCTTTGAAGAAGCATGCTCTGTTCTGGGGGTCGCTCCACGGGAAATGAGGACATGGCGATACACCTTGAGAAATAGTAACAAGAAAGGATTTATGATCAGTTCTAAGATGAGCCAAACACGTAGCTGAAGAAAATGTCCTGAAAGGATAAACCATCCCTATACTACTACTTTAGGGGGTCAAAAAAGTTCTTTGATTATTGATATCTCTAGGGCAATAATTTTGTTGGGGGCATCCAAAACTTTTCATTTGGGAACTTACCCCTCCGTGCCCCTTTCACTTCTGTGTCTGCGGTGGGCAAATAAATGCTGTGAAAATGGAAATTTTAATGAAATTAATTACTTTATAATGATATCCTTTCAGAAATCCTTACATAGAGAAACTTATATACATACATTTAACTACAATTAAAATAACAAAGAGACAAACCGCTGATTTTGCAGGGGGTCGTTCTTTGAGGGGGCATAGGCTAGTTTTCCTTGCTCATCAAATGTTCATTTAGATGGCTTTTAAATAAGGGCAAATTACATTAACCGAAATTTCATGAAAATAAGAGTATCTGCGTCAATAACAGAAAAATGCTCACGACCTACTTCAGGGGTATCAAACATACCGTCCCGCCTAGGCCTTCCATGTGGCCTCCCATTTCATTTCATTTTCATATTTTTGGGAGGGTTGCCCTTCAGCACAGCTGGTTTTTGAGGGGCTCTCCTCTAAAAGAATATATAACTTCAATATAATACAATAAAATACTAATAATAATTACAGCTCAAAGTAAAAATAAAGAACAAAATAGTTCTGTAAAAGTCAACCATATTTATGCAAAATCAAAGAGAAAAACTGAAGATTTAAATTTACTTTAAAAAGGATTTAAAGACACGTGGTGATCTTGCTTCTTTACACTCAGTTGAGAGGCTAGATTAAAACCGAAAACTTTCAGACGATCAAACTTTCAGACAAAATTGTGTCCGAAAGTATAATGGGCCGAAATACTTTTTAGTCTGAAAGTTTAATCGTCCCAAAGTTTGTTTGTTAGAATAAAAGCTTGCATATGAAGCTTGTTAATAAATAATAATCATTTCAACATGTATTTCGCATTGTTCTTCGCATCCTTCATCAACACTTACGTATAATTCTTCCCTTTTAAATAAAGAAGGGCCCAACTGATGACGTCACCATTATTATACACGCTGAAAAAACCGGAAAAACCGGAAAAACCGGAAAACTTGGACTGCTAAAGGCTAAGGGACACTCTTACTTCTTTTTCAATACGCTGCGTGGCTAAACAAATGAAGCAAAAATCAATGTGGAATTGTTTACAACACAGTTATAAGACCCATCATAACCTTTGGGGCCACTCGAAGGCCCGAGGGATACTGCCCCTGCCCCCTTTTGGTGGGCCTCAATATATATTCACGTATCTGCTAAACACTGCACGAAGAAGATGCTTCAGGCATTCATTTTATATAAGTCTCAATATAAGCTTTCCATGAGACAACTACATGCACATTGGCTGATTGGGTTGTGCTACTTCACGAGAAACACCTTGAAATGATCAATAAGTGCTTTCAATGAGATACTAGCAATGGTAATATGACCATTACGGAATCTCGAATGTGATTGGTCAATTACTACTGGTGGGCAAAATAAAATCTGCAGTAATACAAAATGTCTGAGAATCAAGGATATATTAAAAAATTGTAGGACTGTTGTCATATGGCAATAATGCAGCATACTTGACGAATTTCTCAATGTCACAAATCATTAAATATTTCACATAGTGAGGTACTAACAATACATTCTTGTGTGTCGATAGGTAGGGGTATTTTCCCTATAAATACTCAAACGTTCAAGCATTCATGAAGGATCTCTTTGCCCTAGAAGCAGTAGGTGATGAAGTTTAATTCCTCTATCTTTATTTGCTCTATACGAACAAACTGCAGATGTAGCAAGCATGATTATATTTTTGAGTAATTTGTTTTGCCCACCAGATGGAATTGGCCGATAAAATTCGCGATTACTTAATGGTCATGTGACCAATACTAGTATCTCATTGGCAGGGTCAGAGAAGGTGGATCTTTTTCGAGAGCTAGATTAGAAATTGCAACAGTTCTTAGCCAAACCGTTATCTTTACATCTTTTCTTTCGCATACTTTGTAGTTACAACAAGTTCTACTTTTGCTCGAAATTTCTAGTTGCTTTGTCCGAAATTGCTAAAAAAACAGTCCAAAAGTTTTTTGTCCGAAAGTTTTTGGTTTTAATGCATTCCACATCTCGGCACCTCTGTACGAAAAGCTATTCTGCCCCAGAGTTGATTTTGAATAAACTGAAACCTAGCCTGATTTTTCTCCCCTGTACTAGGTGACATTTTAGGAAACATCCAATGAGATGATGAAATATCTATATTTTAGTATCCCTATTGCCCAGCCATGACATCCTCTCGGTTATCGTCAACCTACACGTCCCGCGTGACGTTATACTATGCCTTGTATAGCCCCTGAGCCGCAATGAGCTTGACACCCCTAGCACACTTAAAGAGCAAAACAAATCTGCCGTCAAAGAGAGAAATCTACAACTAGCACCAACCTCACTATTCGCTTGTGGTTGTTGTCGATAACACTTCATAATATCCTGAAACGTCCTGTCTTCTTTGGTCACTTTAGCCATGACGTAGATTGCGCACATCAGCATCTGATCGAGGTGGCGGTCTTTCATTAGAGGCAGTTTTTTTATGAGTGCGTGCTCAAAGCAAGTCCAGATTCTATAAAGAAGAGCAGAAATTGTATCATCCAGATATCATCACTGAAACAGACCACCACAACATATGTTACACATATATCGGTTATACAGTCACTATAACTAAAGATTGGTATACTTCTGCATGTAGGTGAAGTAAATATTTTTTAAATAAGAAACAACCTTATTGGTTTAAGCCTGGATGCTTCTTAATAGTTCGTCAAATCGAGCCAAATGCTCTGTAAATGTTTCTTAACTTCCTAAGACTTCAAATAACAATAACAACCCAGACTAGGCAACCGTGATGCAAGAAAAAGGATGTTCAACTTTTGCGAGGCATGCAACTGATGTTGTTTCTATTTTCTTTCTAGTTTGATCAAAAATTTTCCTGCAAAAACAGTTTCTTCGCGCTATCATTTGAAACTCAGCGTGCCTGTGTTCATTAAATTTTTCTTAATTTTTGCCTAAGTTTTGCCTCATGCTTATTATAGACATGTTCCTTATAAAAATGTGTATAAGCATAGAATAGGAATGCGGTTTAGTTTCTACTTCCCCTATCATTTGACTATTTAAAACGCCTCTCCTGTGAGACATTTATGAAAAAAGTACAAGTTACATGAGCTCCAAATGCACAATGTTAGAGTAATAACTGTTGGATTGGCGGTAAGAACGGACAATTGAGAGGTGAAAAACATCTTGTAAATAACATCATCAAAAGCAGTCAATTGAATGGAAGTCAGTATACACGTTTTTTATTTTAAAAGGAACCTAGCCTAAAGCTTTGTTCCGAAAGTTCATTATTCTTGAAGCTCTTATGATTAAAGTGTAGTACTAAAAGTTCCTTAATAGTTCCTTAATGTTCACTACTCATTTAGTTCCATAAAACTATAAACTATAGAACAAAACTATAGACAGAGACAGTATAGCCAGAAACTACTCAATGAAACACTTGACACAATTATATATAGTTAGCTATAGATATAGGACGATTCTTATGAAATGTCAACCTGGGGTGTATAAACAACTCTCTAGCTAAGGACATAAATTAGGTGAAATCGGCAGAGTATTGATAAAATAGAAATGTTTTAGAAGCTTACAACATATTTAGGAAATGTTTTTTGACATATACTATTCTGAGTTTGATAGACATTGTTTACAAAATTGCACCCACTATGCATTTTGTCAAGTACGTTACGTGATAATGGCACTATAGTGAGGAATCCATGGCTGCAAATGAGTGGAACCACCTTCATCATTCTTGATTGTTTGCAGGTACAAAATCTTTCAAATTGTATAGTCCCTTAGGGATTTTCCCTTTAGTAGTATAAGTTCTATAAATATTTCGACCTTCTACATGTAGGTTCCCTATGAGGTGGTTCCTTATAGAAAATAACGTGTAAGACTACACCTTAAGCAGAGGGCATATCTAGTAGGAGAGCAGGGGCCATGCTCCTCCCAAATGGTAGCAATTTCTATAGCAAACAATTCTAATAAGAGACTTCTCACATGAAAACGACAATAGAACGGGGCCACGCCCCCTAAAGTCTAGCTCTGGGTCCATCCCTGAACTTTAGCCAGCTGAAGGTATACTTACTTGCGATGAAGCTCGCTAGAGATGCTCAGCTTTGCGGTGAGATCGGAAAGACGAACACTCGCAAGGTGATACACCTGAAAATGTAAAACAATCGGCATTTAACAAGCAGGATTACTGAATGCATTGCCAAGGAATCAATGACCTTGAACAAATGCTTCTTACAAGAATTCGTTATACACGTTGTTTAAAGAAAGTTTTTTGGCCAGTACTAAAACTTTCTTAACTTTCACGCGATTCCAGTATCAAAACTTTCTTAAGATATTCTTAGTAAAAACACTTGAGTGCTTATGCTTTGCGCATGCACATTAACAGAAAGTGAAAAAGCTTCATATATACTGGCTTTGATGATAGATCTTAGCAATATGTGCCTCCTATTGCATTCCTGAATGGCGTGGATCTTTAACACGTGTATAAGCATAGAAGAGGAATGAGGTTTAGTTTGCCTATTTAAAAAGCCTCTCCTGTGAGACATTTTTGAAAAGTACAAGTTACTTGAACTCCAAATGCACAATGTTAAAGTAATAACTATTGGGTTGGCGGTACGAACGGGCAAACTACAAATCCTGTTATAAGTCTCTAAGTATGCATATAAAATATAAACAGCCAACATTGCTAGGAATACTTTATTTGTTGATCTCAAATGTTTTGTGACCAGATGCCATTCCTGGCTTGATTAGTTAGTTGTAGTTCTAGGACTCAATGCAGTTCCTCATTCTTCTGAGCTGTTTTTTTTTAAACTATTAGAGGTAAAATTTAAACTGTTAGAGGCAGCCAGTCTTTCATACATGATATTTTGTGCACAGACAAATCGAACTTTATATAAATAAACACTAAAAAACTTTCTAAATCTCAAAATTCCAGTACTGAACTTTCTTAAAATTTGAGCAGTTGAGTACTACTTTCTTATAAACCACTTATTTATAAAAAAGAAACGTGTATTTACTAGAATTTATCATCATTTCAAGTGTACATGGAGCTTTTTCACTTTCCATTAATGTGTATGCACAGAACATTGACACTGAAAAATATTTCCTAAGAGAGTTTTAAGAAAGTTTTGATACTGGAGTTATGAAAAAGTTAAGAAAGTTTCAAGACTCGGCCAAAAAAGACTTTTTTGTAAAATGAAAACCGTGTAACTTCACAAAAAAAGAGGTCGATAGACGCTTTCCGCAAAGATTACTTGACTACCTTATATACACTATTTTTTTACAAGAACGAGTAAAATTTAGGTTCAGGCTGGCTGTTCTCAATTTTTAACAGATTTTGAGGCTGAAGCGTTCTTAATTTGTTCTTAAATTAGTAGCGTGTAGGCCATATGGAAATACATCGAGAGACAATGTACAAGACAACATTGGATGTTTTGATTGATTGAGAGCCAAATGGTACAACCAAGATGACCTCTCTTGCATATCAATGTTTCTGTTGAAAAAGTTTATAAACAATTATAAATAGATGATGTTAGCACAGTATTTAGTTTTAATGTTTAACCCATTTTAGCCAGTTTATTTAAGAAAAATTTAAGAAATCTCAGGCTCATTTTCGGGAAAAGTTAAGAAAATTGAGGCTCAGACACAATAATGGTTTTCTTATTAAAAAAATGAGTATTCCGGAAGCATAAATAAGGCAAAGATAGTTCCCTAAACTTTCGTACGTAGGGGAGTGCTTGTTAGAGAGGACACTTATCCTGAGCCTTAGGCATATGAGGTAGGGTGGCCAGTTCCTTTCCTTGCCGCTTTTATCTCCCCAGTGCTGCCACCAGGCACCCATATGCTGCTGGGTGAACAGCGAGCGAGCATTTAATCAAGGCCTCGAGTCAGACTCTAACCGCATACCTTCCGCACGGGAGGCATGCGCTCTAACCAATATGCCACTTCGCCCGTTCAGAAGCACAACTGAATTTTTAAAAAAATTGATGTTTGCATAATCTACAGGAACATTTTATGACTTTTTCAGCAATCTACAAGGCTTTGTTTTCTTTTTAATCCAGAAGCATAACATAATTGAAACATCCCATATATTTACTAAAAAATTCAAAAAATGCTCCTGCAGATTATGCAAACATCGACTAGGATAAGTTGGCTTTTTGACCTAATACTTTTCCTTTTTGTCAATCATTTCAATTGCTTGCTCTCTTAGTTTTACGTAACCTGTTACAAAATGATTTTGTAGATCATGCATTGGCAACCTACGGCCCGCGAGCCAAATCCGGCCCGCGAAGAACTTTTATGCCCTCTCCTGTGAATTTATGAATTTTTTTAAATGTTTGAAATTTGGTTTTTATGATAAAAGGTTATTTTAAGCCTACAAGAACACTCTAAAATGTGTTTTATCAAGATTACTAGAGTATTCCCCGGAATATGGTTGAAGTTTATTGGCTACCTCCAGGAAATTGTGATGAAATATTTGACAAATGTCCATAAGACTATGGTCGAATACTATGCCACCATTCACAAAATGTAGGGAAACTAAAGAGCCCCTGTGTCCCAAGATTATGATATGAATGCTTTCGAAAAGATTTGAAATACCTATATCTCATATGAACGCATGCGCATACTGTTTGATTACGTGTCTCCTGTCTATGGCCCGCGGCCTTTGAAAAGACACTAAATTTGGCCCCATATGAGAAAAAGGTTGCCCATGCATATCCAAGATCGTATTTGCATAATTAAATCTTTACATAGTTGGCTTTTTTGATTTCTTATTTCATCACGACATCCATTCAGTAAATATACAAAAAATCCTAATTATACAAAAGATGTAGATATATTGAATAAGTTAACCAAACAGATATAAAAACCAGTACTGTTCTTTCATGGATTCGTGCACAACATGGTTTTAAATGCTTTCCTTCAGCTTAGAAAATGAAGGGTTAAACTAGCCTATTCCTTAGCCATATCCTACCTACTTACTATCAATAAATGTAAGACAATAAAAATAAAACTACAAGCGTCATACCTTCCTAAAGAAAAGTCCAAGTGAGTTGATCTTCTTAGTTTGTTTTGCAGGACTGGCTGCTTTAAATTCGCGTTTTACAAGAGGGCTGGCATCAGGGCGTTTAGCTGGAGATTGGCTAGGAGAGGGGGTTGGACTTGGCATAACTGGCAGGACGACAGTAAACTTCGCACCTTCAAAAAAATGGATGCAATCAAATACAGAACGGTTCCTGTGACTGAACAAAAAATACAGTTTATCAAGGCCCTAACATCAGGGAGGGTAGGACCCAGAGAGACTGAGGGCAAGTGCCCACCACAAACTTAAGAAACGTGAAATACTAACTAAGGCAATAAAATTGGTGCAACTATGAAGAGTTCCAAGAAATGGTGCAAATATATATCTATGTAAAACAGTGTTCTATGTTCAGATCTGAGAGTGCTAAAAGCTTCACGCAGTTGTCTTTTCATGCGCATGTGGACTCGGCCCCCACCACATTTCCCCAGAACCACAACAACGAAGAAAAGATTGAACAAGTCCAAATCTAAAGGACTCCTGACAGGATATCATACCTTGTTACTGTAAAACAATAAACAGTTTACTCCATAAGAAATATGAAAAATAAATTAAGAGTTACTACCTCCCCCTTTTGATGCTTGCTGCATAAACTTTCCAGACATACTCAAAGTGCCGAAAATCGTGGGTTTGTCTGGAGACATTGTTATTGTTGTTGATGCTGTAATCGGGGTTGGTGATCCTGAGCTTGCAGAGGTAGAAGTTGGGCCAGAGTTGAATAAACTACGCTTGACATTGCCGTGAGGAGATGCGCTAAATCTATCAGTTATTGGTATAGCGGTGGGAGACTGCTGGACAGCTATGGAAAAGGCAGACATAAGATTAAGGCATGTATCTCAAGTAGTTACTTGGTTATGGATTATGTGAATCCAGCAAAGGAAACAGTGAAAAGGGGATAGAGAGAGGAAACAACAGCTGAAGGAAACAGAACATTAATGCATAAATAACCATGGGGGAATCAGAATATGATAATGATGAAAGAACATGAAAATACCTACAAAAAATATATGTTCAAAAAGACAAAACAAGGAACAGTGATAAAGTTGTTGTACTTTGGGAATCAATAACCCCATCCTTCATAGATTTGATTATTAAGACTTTGGAAAGACAATCTATGGTAGTTGCTTAGTAAATTTAATAACTGTACTGAGCGAGGTTTCTGCCACTTAATGTATAAATAACTATAAATAAATATATATACATACATGCATACATATATACATATAAATATACATACATATATATATATATATATATATAAGAAATAGTAGTAGTAAAGTCAAGAGACTCAGAAATCTGATGTCCCCGGTAGGCAGTTCATAACAATTGTGGTAGCACACTCATGGTTAGATATATACTCCATTTCAGCTTATGCTTTATGTATGTATGTATGTATGTATGTATGTATGTATGTATGTATGTATGTATGTATGTATGTATGTATGTATGTATGTATGTATGTATGTATGTATGTATGTATGTATGTATGTATGTATGTATCAATATACAAAGTACGTAATTGTCAAATCTCAAGTAAGCTAACCGCACTATTCACGACCAAGACCACAAAAAGATGTATAGCAAGGTGACTAAGATAAACAAATTGGTTGATTTGAAACTAACAACTATAAACAAAACAATCCTACTAATCCACTTAAGGTCAACATAGAGCCACTCACGATATCCAATGACTTTGTCTCCAGCAATCTTGTAGATATTCCTGTGCAATACCGGTGATGACAGTGCGGATACAGATACGTGAGTCCCTGCGGAGGTATCACCATGCGCACATGGTGCAAAGCAGACGCTTTCGCAAGACGGAACAATGTCGCCAGCATTGTGAAGAGCATCGTACAGAGGCGAATGCTCCTCCCAAGCCAGTCTATCAAGAATGCTCTCTTCAATCTGTGAATCATACGAGCAAATATTACATAAAAGAACGCTAAACATCTCCCCCCCCCCCAATAAAAATTCCATCAACTCGCTCATCAACTAAACTCAGGTCATCCGTTTGATACCATCTCCTTTAGCATATGTTAAAATAAAAAAGAATGATAGAAAGTTTGTCTTTAGTTACAATGATTGGGCACGATAATTCTAAATGCAAAATCATTTCAAAAACTATTAAGCATTGTAATTTCACTTTGGTAAGTCTATGTTCAACGCAAAGAAGACGTGACAATGAGCCATACCTAGTGTGGAGCGGCACATAGGAATACACGCTTTATACCATCATCTTACATGGGCCTCAGTTTTCATAACTTTTCCCGAAAATGTGCCTAAGAATTTCTTAAAATTTTCTTAACTTTTACTGAAATAAACTGGCTAAGATGGTTTAGTTCTTCTTTGTAAATCTTGTATACTCGAATTTGAAATCCATATTTAACATTTTGAGTATAATAATGACATAATATCGAATTTTGGGCTTGTGATTTGCCTAAGATCTTGGTTATTTGAGCCTCATTTTCTTATAAACTTTTTTCTTATAAAGAATGCATGTACTCAAGGAAGTAGAAGGTTGCTATAATAATAAGCCAGTTCATTATTATCAACAAACAAACTGCTAAGAATCCCTGTGGTCAGAAGTGTACTAAAAATTGTGTGGGGCATGGTGCCTTGAACAAATCATTAGTTAGTTCTTTCATAGTCAAAGTCGGTCCACGACAAAGTCGGTCCATCGTAAAGACGGTCCATAACAAAGTCAGTTCATGGCAAAGTCGGTTCATGATAAAGTTGGTTTACGAACAAGTCGGTCCATGAAAATTTGGGAAATCATCAAAAAAGCATTAATAATACAAAAACAAAATAGAACGATCCGGGCGGCCTGAAATTCGCCCCAGCCTATTCATAAACTCCCTAGACCAGGGGTCACTAAAATCTAGTCCCAGCTAGCTCCCAGCCCGGCCTCTGTGCTAGCTGAAATCTGAACTTTTTGTAGTCTACCTATTTAACTTTTCTCATAGCAGCCCCCAAACTGAACAGGACTACCTAAAATTGGGCCTCTATATTGCCAAAATCTAGCCTCCGGAAAGGTTAGCTTATAGTGAATTTGGCTCTGAACCCCAAAAAGGTTGGTGAACCCTGCCCTCGTCAATTTGTCATGAAGCGCCCTTGCCTATGCTTCTTTGCATCAAGCAAAGTGAAAGTCAAAAATGGAAAGTAATCCTGAACAGGAAATGGAGAGTGCCGATCTGCATAATCTGCTGATAAATGCTCAGCAATAACTTCTTTGTATTAACATTAAAGGAATCAATCAGTGAATGAGAAAGATAAAAACAAACAGACCATATTTAAGTGTTTGACAACAGCTCTGGAAAGTCCCTCTTCTCTCATCACAACTTCGATTATCTGTGAGAAAAATAGCAATGTTATTCAAACGAATTCCTCACGCCACAGTGGAGATGATCACACTGCTTGGGGAAGATTTCCTGCTATTGAAATGAAAATTAGGACCTCTGGGTAGAATGTAAGACAATGAAAGATTACAGACCAGCAACAAATATCAAACGGTACATCAAAAGCCACAAATGTGGTGCCTGCAACAGCAAATCTTTCAAAGCTTTTTATCTCTATTTAGGCTTTTTACAGTAAGGTTACATTGTATTTTAATTATATCTTAGGTTAACTATATCTTGTTCCAATTATAACATTGTAACGGTACTTGTGTATATAAATATTTCATTTTTTTGTAAATAGTTGGCACAAATTAGCTATTAGGGACGGGTCAATATTCATAAAAGGAGTGGTACAAAAGAGAGGAGAGTAATGATTGCAACATTCTTCCTACCTATGTTTCTACAATACTCAAAACTCAACACCCAACCATTTAAAAGGTCGAGAGATAGCTTACCCTACTCTCTGGGAAAGATTTGAATAATCGTCATGACTATATATATATATCTATGTCAAAATCTGTCAAAATCAGAAGTAAAATCTATCAAAAGGAATACTTTTGGCTAGGATTACATATATCAGCATTTGACAATTTAACCCACTCTTTCCCTCATCTAATTTCTTGTTACACAACTTTTGCTCAATTAAAAACTTTCATTACCCAACCATTTTATTTTCGGTCTGAAAACCGGTTAAAAATAATGGCCGCTCCCTTAGCTATACCTCTTTGGGCGACTGAAAATGAAGGCATTAATAAGAAACAATGATAAAGGTAATAGAGCTGTATAAAGCGGATAACATATTCGAAGTTTCTAGCCTTGTGATCAACCTTGAAAATATATTAAGGGCTGACAAAAATATTAGGGATGAACTGTAAACAAATGAATGAAGTTGAAGTTTCCAGAGACAAAATGCTTGCAACTCAACAGGTGAAAGCCAAAAGTTGAGTGTAGATACGCTTGGACAAATGGCCGCTAGAGAAAGGCAAAGCACGCTGTAGACGCATGGCGTCGCGGAAATAACAGTAATAAAATGGGAAGCAAAATGAAGTAAAGTCAAATTGTGAAGAGTTCTTCACTATCATACCTTGTAGAAATGAAATGGACTAAGTTCGAAAGGCCGTAATACCCAAGGGAATGTCCTAAAAAGAAAGGCATGAATAGCATATGAAATTTCACTTAAACGAAGTAAGTAATTCTCTTGAAAATCATTGCTCCTCACAAGCTGCTCAGTTTGCACCATATATTGATCCGAATCCTAGAACAGTGCTAAAATGAGGCCTTTTTCTAACTCTGCCAATATATTTATTTCTACTTTTGCAAACAATTGTTGATTCTAGACAGCGTAGCATGCAAAAACATGTATATATATACATTAATTACAACAGGGTTCCCACTACGCTTCTCTTATCCTAAATTTGAGGATATTTGAGGACGATTTTTTTGTCAGAAGAGAAATTTACAATAAAATGAGGAAATAGTGGAGATTGAAGTGATTTACTGGACTTTTCTCACATAAAATATGAGAATCGTCCAGAAATTACTACGATTTTTTTATAAGAAACCACTTTATAAGCAATCTAGAACCAGACAGCCTAAAATTTAAGAAAGTTTTAGAACTATACAGAAAGAGGTAAGGACCTGTAGACAAACAGCCCTTTGAATCAGAGCAAAACTGTACCAAAACAATGTGAATATGACATTGTTTTATAAGTTAACTCGTACTGACGCATTTTGTTTGCTATAGGACAAATAGTTTACTACATTCACCTTCTGCGAACGCCTTCACAGCAATGTAGTTTGCTAAATTAAGAAGCTTCTAGAACTAATTATGGCCAAAAATTAAGAAACTTTTATTACTAGGCCTTGAGCTAGGTTTCTTATCAAAAAAAACGTGTACTAAAAGGAAGTCGACTCTTTTTTATAAGAATACCTAATTTCCGAGCCTAATCATTATATTCTTAAATTATCCTTTAATACCAAAGGTGTAACTTCCCCTGAAAATTCAAGAAATATATCCCTATCTTTGTTGATGTTCTAATACACCATAAAACTGAGAAAGAGTTTATGTTTTGTGTCAATAATGCAAAAGTTCATCTGAAAGTAGTATTATAACTAGGATGCAAAAAAACTCTTTTATGTTGTGATGAAACTTGAGGCTCGTAAATTTCGTAAATTATACATAAATTTC
>OLMO02000006.1:17389131-17399178 GCA_900291935.2 Cassiopea xamachana
AGAGAATCTGAAATCAGCTCTTAGAGAATCAATTCACTTCTGTGCACAAAAAAATAGAAGCTGCGTACAGTTTAAAAAGGTGAATTCCAAACCCACTTTTAATTAGTTTTCCAAATATTTGAGAACATGAGGTCAGTTGCTCGCTTTAATTGGTCTGGAAGGCTGTTCCAAATTCTGGCACCTGTATACGAAAAACTTTTCTATCCATATGAGGAGCTTTTCTTTGGTATTTTGAAATCTCTGGCAGCATTTCTCAAATTGTACAAGGAATTGGTAGAGTTTGCCACAATGCAATCGGTGGAGTGCTGTAAATCTCATAACTATATAAATAGTTTTCTTGTCCAATAAAATATTACTTATTTTATAGTTTATTTGATCTCCGTTGTATCATATTAACGTTTGGAAAGTAAGCTATTGAATTACAAAAAGGGTATTTTTGCTTCTCCAAATGAAAGGCAGGGGGCGCTTGCTCCCCTCTGTTCCCCTATCCAGTGTCTCTGATTGCAGAGATTCAAGCGCACTGCAGAAGCAAAGTGGCAATGAGTGAAAAACATAGACTGTCTCTTTACATTATGATTGGGAACACGACTTGAATAATCAATTAAAGACAGAAAAGGTAAACAGACCTTATAGAAGAGTACTAGCGACAGTTTCCATCTGTTATTAGCAAATTCCATTGTTGAGCAAGGAGATTGTGGACGATGGATTGAAGGCTGAAAAAGATAATCATTTTACAAATTATCTACAAAAATGGCCGAAGATTGGATCACCAAGATTAAGAAATATATGTCTCATATAATGAAGTATAGAAGAATATTGAGGCTCAAAATCGCTGAAATTTAAGAATAATTTAAAAATAATGCGAGGCTCAAGTTTCACCAAGAAATAAGAATATTTTGCATCCTAGTTACATTACTGCTTTCAGATGTACTTTTGCATTATCGCTACAAAATGCAAACTCTTGCTTAGCCTTATGATGTACCAAAACATCAACAAAGATTGGAATACACCGTCAACTCCCGAATATAAGAAAATGCATGGGATAAAATAGGAAAAACATGATGTACGCAAAGGTTTTGTGAAAAAATAAGACATTCACAGCACAATATAACAGTCGCATTATTTATTCTTACTCTGGAAACAATTTTTTCTACTGAATCCTAACTATACAACCAGAATCCTAAATGGAAGTCCTGGGCTTATACTCCGGGGGGCTTGTATTCGGAAGGATACTTGGGTTGGTTTACTGGGGGCCTATATTGGGGATTTTACGGTATTCCTTTAATTTTTAGGCGAAGTTATACTGTTGCTATTTAAGAATAATGAGTTTAATTCTAGGCTCAAAATCAGAAAAATTTAATATCGAGGCTCGGAAAGAAGTTAAATATTCTTGTAAAAAAGAATGTACCCTGACTTCTGATTTGTGACACGTCACCATATTATTCCTCCTGTTTTCAAGATTCATATACGCTTTTATTGAAAGAAAACTTCTTTTTGCCAGAGGTTCAATTTTCTAAAACGCTTCCCAAATTGAGTCTGAGGCTTTCTTAATATTTTCTTAGCATGTACGTGAATAAACTAGCTAAAACAGATTATCCCATCTTTGCTCATCTTGAAAAATCGAATTTATATACTATCTTTAACATTTCCAAAGGGAAAAGTTAAGGAAATCGAGGCTCAAGTAAAATGGTGGCTTTCTTTCAAAAAAAGAAGTGTATGCAAAAATACTGCTCTTTGAACCACAAACAGATCCAAAGAGATGAGAGGTAATAACAAAGAAGCAGAAACGCAGTAAAGCTTCATTTGAAGATAAATTGAATTACTGTCATCCTGCCAAATGCAGAAAACTGGGTCTCAGTCCATGTCCGGAGACACATGCGATCGCACGTGCACGTGTCCATGTATGTGCAAAATTCCCAGCACGACGAAAAATCGCCCGTGCCAACATCACTGTCAACTGTACAATCGCACATGTCAAATAGGAATGTGGCTGTCGCAACTACAACACTAGTGACAGTCAATTTTTGCTTTTATAACTATGTTCATTCTGTTTTATTCTAAATGAGACATTTGACATGCCTCAGCAACAAGCGAAATTAACGAGCATGAGTTAAAATTAATAATTTATAAGTCATTCAATGACCTTGCTCCAAATTATCTTAGACAACTTCTAAGCAAAATTCTCAACAATCTTGTCGAGCCCTTAGAAACACTGATAGAGTTTGAAGTTGCCACTGAAAAAAACTAATAATGGGCAAAAAGGATACTCTTTCAGAGGAGCAAAATCGTGGAATGGTCTCTCAGCTGGTGCTAAATGTGCACCATCTCTAGCATCTTTTAATTCTAATTTGTGAATAGTTGTTTTACATATCTAGTTATATACACTTTTTAATTTAGATTTTATAAAAATATGTACTTTTTGTAAGATTTTAGTTTTAATTTGTAAATAGACGGCCCCTTGCAAACCAGCGTAGCTGAATAGGCCACCGTCTATAAAAAATTGAAATGATGATGATAAATGAAGACAAGAAACTCTGTATTTTGGATAAACAAATCTTGCATCGCAGGTGCAACTTCAAATAATTAAGAGCAATCACTCGTCAAGGGCGCACAAGCGAATTGAGACTCTTGCACCAATTTCTCCTGGGCATGTACTGGAATCTAATCACCTAAATATTTTCGCCAAATATTCTCAAAAGCAAACATGTTACTCTAAGAAATCTCACCTGGACATAAGCAGCCTGGAAAAGTTCTCCCAAATTGGAAATGGTCTCATCGAGGGCTTTCTGTGGGTTAGTCTGGCATTCACTGGAAAGTAAGAGAGGTTGCATTCATGCCTTGAAAACAGATTACAAAGTGAACGTCTAATGATGCTAACAAATATAATTCTTTGACTTAGATGAAGGGCCTATATTCTCGAAATTAGTACGGCCTTTACTCTTCCTGCTACAATAATCGAAAGAATGAATTAACCCAAGAGAGCGCCATACACGACATATAATCGAGTGTATTGCGTGGACGATTCCCTGGCCTATGTCTACAATGACAGTTATCCAGTATGCAGCCACTGTCTTTATCGCCTACAGCCCTGGGAATCGGAGGGGGAAGACGATGGCAAGTTTCTGCCGAGGCTTTCTGGAAACACATCGGCACTTTTGCTCAATGCTTTATTAACTTTAGAACACTAAAAAGAAATCATATTTCATGAGCATAACCCTACAATCTACAGAGAGATTTGATGTTATGTTGTTTGAAAACACTTATTGCAATAATGATGTCGAGAAACTTTGCGTTCAGAGAAGAAATTTGCCTACCAACTGGCCTCGTAATGAGAAAAATACTGCGCGCGCGAGGTAATTAGTACGTCAAAATCATTTTGCAATTGCCATTGCACTACTAAGAAAATCTGTACATACACACAGGTCAGATCAAGAAACAAAGAAAAGAACTGTACGGAGCAACAAATATTAAATTAATCAAATAATTTAATTCAAACAAGGAAACAACCATAGTATAAAAAATAAACGTAAAAACAATTCTTCATCATCAGACTAAGCGCTGCTCATGATAGTCGCAAGTAAATGATGATTGTGGCTAACATACTAGGGTGTAAAGTATGAAGATAAGCTTAAGGCCTTTCTACCTTTCACTACCTTTCCAAATGACAAAATCAGAATTTGACGACACCAGAAAGTGTTCAAGAATACCTATTTGCAAGTACGATCAATCACACGCGCAATTTGAACACCTATTTGCGAGTAAGATCGCACGCGCTATATGACAAGGCATGCTACCAAGTAGGTTAATCATACTTACGCAAACATTGTTGCAAGGCCCTCGCTGGCAGCAGCTTTGTGGCCTCGCAAATGATTCTGAAGTCGGCTGACTGACTGGTTGGCGTTTGTAATCGGAGTGACACTAAGGAAAGTAGAAAAATCAACATTTATACATAACTCTTTTGCACTTAATTGTAGGGGGGTTGAATTAGCAGGGGGTGGATGTTTTTCTAGATTTTCATAAAGAGGAGGGGTGGTAATAAAATGACCGACCAGGAAATTCGCAACAACCCTGTAGGAAATTGAAGAGTTGATGATCCCACCAGATGGTGTTAAGCGAAAATTAGATGGACTGGTAGTCAGTGTTCCACCTGACAAGGCTTGTGAAGTGCTTGGTGGAGAGTTGACTTATGAATAATTGAATGAAAATGACAGTGAAAATTTGCTGATAGTGATGATGCCCAAATTTTGCTAAAATGGAAGGGGGTCATTATAAAATGCTATGAGGGGCGAAGAATTTTTAAAGTGCAATGTGACCCCCCTCCTACCATTAAGCACAAAAGAGTATAGATTTTGCTACTGAAATGGAAAACGCAAGAACTGAGAATGGGGACAATGGAACATTGCAGAGTCCAGAGATAGTCATGGATCTACAGCTGTGATCCGGAAGAAGGGTTTCAATGTTTGTGCCAGTTTTGAGGAAAGGTCTGTAATTTTGTAACAAATCTGGGTTGATAATAGTTCTGATACATGCGAATGAGACAAAGTGGCATGGGGAATTGAGGGGCAACAACTGATCAGTGGGGGCAACATGTGAAGCTTCATGTTGATTTTTAAAAGAGAGGAAAGTTTAAAATAAAGAATTTCCGTTAGATGAAGGTTTGAAGTTTTTCTGGACTCTGGTGCAGCACAGCGGTCGGGGACCTATGGCTCACGAGCCACATGTGGCTCTTTCAAGAATGCATCTGGCTCTCTGGCTCGCAGAAAAATCTTATCAGACTTTCCTCACAGCATTGCAAAACAGCAAATGCCTCAAAAATGGCCTTCCAAAGCTCCCACGTGGGTCGTCTTCAGTTGTCATATAGCCCGAATTGCTAAGTTTGTGTCGAATTAGAAGATTTCGTGGTCCCATGCAACACCAATGCCCAATTGTATGGCTCTCATGGAAAGCCACCTTCAAATATGAGGCTTCCATGGCTCTCTCAGTCAAAAAGGTTCCCAATCCCTGCTCTAACACAATCAGGGATAAGCATAAACAATTTCCGTTGGAGGGGGGAAGTGTCTTGAACATTTGACAAACCTAAAAACAAAAAGGTCACGAAAAACAGCAGAATGACTGATTTTCGACCGACCTGACTGACTTTCTTATAATTTTGTAAATTTTTGGGGGCGTGATGTTCCATACCCCCCACCAATAAACACATCACTTAGCACACCAATATTACCATCATCAGCAAAAATTGACTGCGTTCATGAAAGATACAAATTGCTGGGGTAAATATTATGGCAATAGTGGTCTACGCTTGGCTTCCCTATTATCATTAAGAACGTAAAGAATCATGTAAGAACGATCGTAGCGAACACCAATATCAGGATTACAAGGAAAGGAGCGTGCTCTATTCCAGCAATCCACTAGCGATTGTGTGGAAACAATACAGTCAGGGCCGCACAGACTACAGGGCGCATAGGGCACGTGCCCAGTGGCCCACGAGCAGAAGGGGGCCCCAAATTTTCTCGTAGATTTTTAAAAATCGTTGTTTTCATAAGGTGTAAGATGAAGATCTTTTGTGTTGAATAAGTACGTAAAAAACACGAAGCACATAAACAGTATTCTACTCTCAGGTGCCAAATAAATGCCCTCCCGCTTATTAAGTTTTGGGTTTTTTCCAACCCCCGGGCCTTACTAGGACCCCGTTTATTAATTCTAAGGAATCTGACTTTTTTACCAAACCCTTGATATTCTTTGTTGGTACTATTCACGCCCAATATTCAAGGCAAAATATAGTGCTTCTGTAAATAGTTTAGCTCTATGAATTATGAAAACCTGTTTTTTGTTCTTTCCCTCATTTTATAATCATTTTAAGTCATTTCTCAAATTCCGAACCCCCGTCTATTACATTTTAGAATTTTTTCCAACCCCCTCTGTTTTGATGTTTCTGAGCTGTTTTAGGCTCCATTCACACTATATCGGATTCATCTTGTACCACATTCTTGACCCAATCTGATATCAAACTTTTTCCATTGTTCACACTACTCGGCTCCGCTTCATCCACGTCACTAAGCCTTTTGTTTAGAGGATCTTTTCATGGCAACTGTCACTGCTTGAAAATTGATTAACGCTCGAAAACAAAGCTGACTGCAACTAAGAGAGAGCTTCCAGAGCGACGATGTATTGGATTCATGCATTCACACTAGGTAAAAAGTGATCCGATATCGAAAGTAATCCGATACATACCACTTTTACAGCGGAGTGATTTCACTCCGCAAAAGCGATACTGAGCATATCGGATTCATCCGGGATAGTGTGGATGGAAGGCCTATCTGATATAGGAAGTAATCCGATATGTGATGAATCCGGTATAGTGTGGATGGGACCTTAGTAGTTTCCATTATTTTGAATCTGCTCAGTCGGAATACGACAGTCTAATCGACTTTTTGCACCATTCTTTACTTCTGTCTGCAAATATTTCCTCTGAGCATCTTAGTTATACGTACTTGAAAGGGGCCCATAACACCAGTGTGCCCAAGGGTCCCAGAAGCCCAGGGGCCGCAGAACCCCTATCCATATTATTATCATGATACTCCTTCAGTTATATAAAAGAAAGAAATAACTTAAAAAATAATTGTATATACATACAACAGAATTACATTTTAATTTGGTCTACCAGGGGGTCATGTTTGGGGATCACTTGATTCTATATTGATTTTACTTTATTGGCCCAAGAGGTAGGTTTTCATTTTTTGCTTGAAAAGGTGAGTAGACTCCACCGATACCATCGGCTATCGAAAGCTCAAAACAGAAGTTTGAATGCCAAATAAACAAAGTGCTACAAAAAAGCTAATGAAAATTTTACAAACACAGTCCTATACATACACAATGCTTTCCTTGTCTTTCAAGTATCTGCGTCCAGTCAATGGGGTCAGAGGAGCGACTGATGACTGTAAAAAATCAAATTAATCAAAACGTGACGTCTGGGGTAAATGTAATAAGTAGTCCCTTGGGTCTTTAATAATAAGAGGTTGGGATTAGAGTAGATTTGGGGGTTAGCTTGCGATCTCTACCGTCAGGTACGAAAATGTGAGGAGGTGGGAAAGGTAGTGGGTGGGAAAATAACAGCAAATTTCAAGGAGAATCGTGATGCATATTCACTGCACATTTACATTGAAGATACCACTTTGGCATACGTATATTCTGACACATGATGCCACTTTGGTACATGATTAACTACCAAGCAGGATAGCTGAAAAGGGAGTAGGGGCTTGAGAAGGACAATGTGGGACCTGGGACGAAATCATTTACTTTAACAAGTTCATCACAAAACTTACCCCACAATCTCGCATAAAGGTGCTGTTCACATACATGCCTCGGCGCTTGTATCCGGACAAGGCACCATGACAAATCGAAAATCCAAGTGACAAATGAGCCACAAACTGCATAAACTATGAGTTTCATTTCATTTCGTTTTCGACCAGAGGGGTGCCTTAAAGGCCAGGGGGTAGTCATGATATTTTGCACCCCCTGGTATCGTCCTTGTAGTATTGTAAAGTAGTTTGTCAATTTGTAACTTGTTTAATGTAATTTCTTATATCTATAGAAAAAAAAAGGCACCATGACGTCTTTATCCGGCCCTGCTTTTCACATATCAGATTTCTTTTATTGACAATTAGAAGCATGGGTGTAGGAGGACGCCAAATTTAGGGGGGCTGTAAACTTTCTTCAAACTTTCTGCCCGAATTTCCTATTGCTCTTTCAGAACATTTGCCCAAGTGAAACGGATTTCTGCCCAATTTGGGAGGCTGCAGCCCTCTGCCCCCCCGCCTCCTACGCTTATGGTTGGAAGTAACATAAATAAAGCGATTTTCCTAAAGCATCTGTATTAAATAGACAAGTCTTCAATGATGGGCTCTACTTTTAAGAAAATATGCCCCGGTACATTCACAGTCACTAAACAAGGAACCTCTAGTTCCTTTCCTCTGTTGTATGATGGTCTTCCTTTTATGGAATAACAGATAGTCCTAGAGCAAGGTTTCTTAAGTTGCTACGAAAAAGTATTTTATTTGCTTACTCTGTAGAATCCTCATAATCAAGGCTTAAGAATAATATGATTTAAAGTGACATTTAGCAAAAAAGATAAAGGCGCCCGGCGCCTACATGCGGCCTTGTTTTCTAGACTTGGAAATTCAGAAAATTTAAACATCCAGATATTGGTGCCGGCGCCTATATGCGAGATGATAGGGTAAGATAGGCAGGCTGCGTTTCAACCATTAACTTGAAAAACTGCTTTTATAAGAAAATGTTTTACTAAATTTGAAGCAAAATAACACAACTAAAAGCAAGAAACGACAATTGTCCGCTCTAAAAACAAAATAAAAAGCTGGGCACGTGACCAGTGCACGTGCAGAATATGCCAGTCATTTAGTACTTGATATATGGTACTTGTCTTTCTTTCCTTTCTGTTTTTCTATTGCATTTGGTTGCTGTAATCAGCGTTTTATTTAGATATTTATGGATGTAAGTTGGTCTTAAATTAGTATGGAAAAGCTACAAACAAACCAATGTTAAATAATGAATATGAAAAGAAAATGGAATTAAAAATAGAAAAAGCATCATTTCCATGAAACATTTAAGAGTGAACCGATGAAATATTAGGAGACATCAAGGCTGAAGGCAAAAATTTTGTTTTTTTTCACGTTTTTTTAATAAGAAACCGTTATTTTACCTGAGCCTCGATTTTCTAACTTTTCCCGAAATTGAGTCTGAGATTTTCTTAAATTTTTTCTTACCTTCTATTGAAATAAACTGGCTAAAATGGTTTACACATTCGTTATTAATATTCTATACTTGAATTTGAATTCCATCTTTAACATTGTCAATGCAGTAACAATGAAATATTGATTTTTGGCCAATAAAAATACTAAATTTTGGAAATTGAGCCTCGTGATTTTCTTAAGATTTTCTTAAGATTTTGACCATTTGAGCCTCATTTTCTTATGAACGTTTTTCTTATAAAAAAACGTGTACAAAAAAGCGTGTAGTTTGACTTCAAGCAGAGATTTTGTTCATTAATACCTTATCAAAGTGCAAGCTTCTTCTCAGATGAGATCTACAAGGAAAACCACTCATAATAAGCAGAATAGAAAATGAGGATACCAAAAGTACTTCAAAGTTAAATGGCTTATCGCAGAAGCAAAGCAAGCACATAATTGGAGGACATACTTTGACCTATTACACCGTTGTTAAATTTACAAGGAGAATAATAATGTGGAGTGTTACAAGAGGAGGAAGGGGGTCTCAAAAACGATACATTTTTCGCGTTACGTAACGGGTGAATGACCCCATACATTAAAAATAATGCACGCTATGAGCACAAGAGAGCATAGATACAATCCCCGCCAAAATAGTTGGAACACGTAGCAGATTTTCTCTCCTGATCCACCCCTCCCCCAGCCCATACTCGGAAGAAACTAATGCATGAGCGTCAATTCGTACGTCTGTACGGGCGATTTCTCTTAATTATTCAAGATTTGTATATCCGGAAAAAAACAGAGTATCTTGTTGCTGAAGCATGCCAAATATCTCATTCAGGATAAAATGGGATAAAGCAGTTATGAAAGCAAAAGATAACAGTCTTTAATGTTGCAGATGCGACAGCGAAGTTCCTATTTGGCATGTACGATGGCACGGTTGATAGTGATGTTGGCACGATTTTTCGCTTGTGGTGGGGAATTTGCACGTGTGTACACACACGCATGTGTGATCGCACGTGTCCCCGAGCATGGACTACTCCTCAGCATGTTGACTTACGAGGAATTCTACCCAACTTTGGAGTAAAATAGACTATCAAACTTTCGATCAGTACTTCCTGCTTACAACCAAACACTATCCATGGGGGAGGGGGAGCGGGTAGGGGAGGACTTGAAGACTTGTCATTTCATTTCATTTTCGACTCATCAGAAATGGCGATCCTCCCCTGGGGGTCACTCGAAAATTTTTTATACGGGGGTCCATCCTCGAGTTCCAAAAGTATCAAAAAAACTAGCACACACCCAA
>OLMO02000006.1:17408781-17427629 GCA_900291935.2 Cassiopea xamachana
TCACACTTAGGCCAGGCTTTTTCTATATTGCAGAAATTGTTTTAATAACGGCATTGTATTTTTAGACGCTTTAAAGCTATAAAAAATGTACATTTCAATTCACAACAGAAACTTTATATTAAAATTTTTATTAAAATTATTCATTTCGAATCTCAATTTCGAGTCCGAGTCTCGAATTGAATCATCATACAAAGAAAAATCAGATTGGACTTCTCCTTCTACAAAATATAAGCGGAGAAAGAAAGCAGATCATTTTCAAAATGGCATCTGCAGATTCTGGGAAGAGCTCTTCATCTACTGGTGATTCTCCGGAAAAACCACGCCAACCAAGATCAATAAAGTTTCCTATGAGACACAGGGAAGCAGAAGCGACCGTTCAACCCCAAATGGTTTGATCAATTTACATTTTTGCATTACTGGAAAGATAGTGATTCTGTAATTTGCCATACCTGTGCACTTGCAGACAAAAGCTATACAGTAACTATTTCTGGTGTTTTTCTATTACCGTGCAGAAAGAGAACTTTCGTGATCCTAAGTCATTTTAAGGCCTCAGAGATGGCAAAATCTCTGGAGCTTCCGGGGGCTCCGCCCCCTGCACCCCTGCCAGAGCTCTGCCCTGAACCCACTGGGGGGCTTTCAGCACCCCCAGACCCCCAGCTGTTTTAGGCGATAGCCAAGGCCCACTAAATTACGCTAGAAATTAGCCCCCTCAAAGTTTTTGTGGAAATTACGGCCTTGGATAGGATAAGGCGTGGAGTAGAAAATAAGCTACAATGACGACGTAACGCTTGCAGAAAAGATGACGTGCTGAGGTCTTCTACGATTTCTAGATTGATAGCGCGGGTAGTAAGACATGTAAATAAACAAATGTAAACTTTAATGTGCATACCTGAGCGATCTTTCACTGTGAGAGGACCAGCGAAATCAACACCAACGTTAGAGAAGAGGCGTGTTGATGTATCATAGCGAAACTGTGGTAACTCAGGTGGCATTGGCAGAGCATAGTGGCGGCCTGTGACTTTTTTGCATGCAACGCATTTGACGAGAAGACAGCGAGTCTCTGCACGTGCTGATGGAACCCAGAAGCGATTGCGAAGAGCAACAATAGTCCCTCCAACCCCAACATGATGTTGACGGTGATGACAATCAAGAATGATGAGATTCGTAAGGCGGGAGCGACGAGGGAGGAGGATGAGTGAAGATTCGAACACAAAACGGCCTTTAGAACGAATGAGACCATCATCATCAAGAAACAAATTTAATTGGCGCACAAGTGGCGGGGCGCAAGAGTTTTGACGGATATTGTTACTTGAAAAATGCGATATAATGTCCGGGTAACGAAGCAATTGTTCACATTTGAGCCATGCGCATTCAACATCCTCGATTTCAGATGTCTTGGGGGGCCTGTAATACCTGTGCGATAGCAAAATCGATAAACGTAAACGGAAACTGCCAGAAGACGAGAATATTAATTGAAGCGGTTCACATCAATAACATGAGAAATGCTATTCTCTGGCGTAGGCAATAATTGCTCGGTTGCAGTGCTGATGACAGCTGTGGAGGAGATATGAGATTTAGGCATAGAGATAAAAATATTTTTATCTCTATGGATTTAGGCTACTTAGGCCAAGACGACTGATAACAAAGCCACGTAGGCCCGGACTGCCACAAACCAACAGATTGAAGCGAAACAAAGGAGCAACCACGAGAAACGATATCTGTAGGGTTATCCTGAGATGGGGTATGCCCCCAGAAAGAGGAGTCGACTTTGTTTTGAACGACATGCTTGAGTTTGCGTTTTGAAACAAGCCAAAACAATGCAATTTCGGAATCGGTCCAAAGATGAACGGAAACGTCGTGAATATCTTTCTTAATAATGTCGAGTAAAGTTTCACAATACTGCGATACGAGGAACATGGCACTTAATTCTAACTGGGGTATCGTAAGATGGCCTTTGCTGTGTGAAACTATCTTGGATTTCGAACCAATAAGGAAACTATGCGTGGCTTGAGTAAGATAAGCAGTGGCACCTAATGCAAATTTGCTGGCATCAGTGAAAATATGAAGAGAAACGGGCTGAGCTTTATCAAAGTGCACCCAACGGCGAACTTCGGGATGAGAAGCGGCATTGAATTCCTTTTCAATGGTGTGCCATTGTGCTGTAATACTGGGGGGCAGGGGTTGATCCCAGCCAAATTTTCTCTCCCACAATTTAGCAATAAATAAACGAGCGACAAGTGTAACGGGTGATAGCATGCCAAGAGGGTCGTATAATATACTTGCCATGCTAAGAACTTTGCGTTTAGTAAGTTGCGTGTTCGTTGAATCGAAAGCTTGTATGGGGAACGAAATCGTGTCCGTTTGAGTATCCCAAGAAAGTCCCAAAATGGAAACGGTGGAAGACTGTGTACTGGTGTTATTATCTTGGACCCTCTTTTGAAGCGAGGGAGAATTTGTGCGCCATTGACGTACAACGATATTGCCTTTAAGCATAAGGGAACGAGCTTCGAGAAAACAAGAAATTGCTTCAGACTCATTTTCAACACCGGAAAGGAGACTGTAGAGTTTTTGGGAAATGTCGACAGCAACTGGGGAACTGAATTTCTCTAAACGATTTAATAGGACAGTTCCTAAAGACATCGGGCTACTTGTATGGCCAAAGACAATGGTAGTGTATGTGTAAACACAAATTTCTTTGTTGGGGTCATTGTCCTTCTACCAAAGAAAACGAACGAATGGACGGTCTTCCTCACGTAATTTTATGTGTAGAAAAGCTTGCTGTATGTCTGCTACGAAGGCGTATTGGGGGAAACGAAATCGAAGAAGTAACTCTACGAGGTTGTTCAATAAACAAAGGTCTTGATATAAGCAATCATTTAGACTGACTTTCCCGGAATTGGCGGCGAAAACTATGCGTAGGGGGTAGTTTCAGAATCTTTGAGAACAAAGAAATGTGGCAAGTAGTGGCACCCTTGTTCGGGCCAGGGCTGTTTTATATCAGACAGCTCTTCTATATACCCCTTAGATAAATGTTCTTCCATCATTTTGCAATACTGATCCATAAGGCCTAGCTTATTTAATCTTGAGGTTACTTGAGAAAGGCGGCTTTTACAGATCTCAAGATTTGATGGTAACGGGGGGTGATCGGATTTCCATGGAAAAGGAGCGAAATATTGCCCGTCTCGAAATTCAACTTGTTGTTGATAATTGTAAATAAAATAGTTCGCTTTTTGTTGATCGCTTTGTCTAAGTCTCTACAATCCTTGAACTGGGCGTTGAGTTCTTCGTTTCTAAATCATTGTTGGGAAATCTCTTCGGCAGTACATGATGGTTGCGCTAATATTCCCGTGACTTCATTGTATGTCTTGGTACACGTGCGTCCTAATTGTCTCCTGTCCTGCTTTAACCTCTCCAATGAGCTACTCTGTTTCGGCGGCATAGTCGAATGAATGAACGTATAGAATGATGAGCGAAATCCATAATACACAGATCCTGGTCACGGCACCAAATGTGTAGTCCAGAGGGTAGGCAAGTTGGTAAATATATACAGAACTTGATTATATCCAAACAACTATATATATATATATATATATATATATATATATATATATATATATATATATATATATATATATATATCAATGAAGCATAAATCGTAGTAAGCAGAAAACGTGTTGTTGATCGTATCGAAAAAGACTACTAACTAAAACTAAGAGTCACTAACAGAATATATTGAAATTCGGGTCCAATCCCCTACAAACGATTGAGTCCCAGACCTCAGTACTTGACAAAAGATGAGTCAGATCAAACCCAGGTTGAACATAGGTCAGCTATGTTCACACGACAAAATCCAACCTAGGTTGAGCCTAGCTATGTTCGCACGAGAAAAATCCAACCCACGTTAAACTTAGGTCAGCTATGTTCGTACGACAAAATCCAACCCAAGTTGAGCCTAGCTATGTTCACACGAGAAAAATCCAACCCACGTTAAACTTAGGTCAGCTATGTTCATACGACAAAATCCAACCCAAGTTGAGCCTAGGCCAGCTATGTTCACACGACAATATTCAATCTAAGTTGAACCTGGGTTGGATTTAATCTAGGTTGATTTATTTAAAAAAATTCTTTTAAAACATAGTTATATAGGGTAAAATTCAACAGCTTGGATTACAATTGGCCCAGTGAAAGAACCTAATTACAATATAAGAAGTCTAAAAGACTATGACCTACAAATGTATAAATAATTTCAACTGCAATAAAAAATGAACTAAAAGAAGACTAGCTAACCCATGCTATTAATCTTGGAAGCCTTCAAAGGTGACATGAAGCAATGAATAGAGGACGCTAGTTCTGTTCCTAAATCAAGATTTTTCCACTCTTTTGGTTCCACTCTTTTGGTCATTGGGGTTTTCATAATATCACAAAAACACCCACAACAAAATTTGGTTTTTACTATCATCAAACTTCACCCAACATCGCCAAACAATTTTATGTGAAATGTCTGATCAGTTTGACCAAGACGAAAGTTAATACAGCATAAGGTAAAAAAATTCAGGCAGGCTGCCATTAAGAATAAAGACAGCATGGATATAAAAGTGAAATGTCTAAATAAACAAAAGACGGTTTTTGATAACTGTTGAATATTTTACAACGATCAGTATTAGTGGTTTCAATACATGAAAAGGGCAAACCTGCTATATTCATCAACGAAATCGTGAGGCTGATTTCCCTTCAGTGGGGTACCAATTTCTGGGCTTGCGTCATCGCCAAGAAAGATACGCTCGTCAATTTCACCAGATGACAAGACATGCTCATCATAATCTTGATGTAAATGCTTCCTGAAAACAGAAGGCCATGATTTCAACAGCTAATTACCATTTTAGTTCAGAAAATGCACAGTACCTGAAGCCCTGTTTGCACTACACAAACTAACCCGGGGCGAACCCTGTTCCGTTTACACGGCAAAATAGTTTAAACATTATTCGCTTCCTTCCAAACAAACTGTCAATACCTCCTACTTTCTTGCTAGAGAAAATAAAGGGATATTTCGATAGTTTGGCGGACTTCTCGTAGAGCCGCCTTTTTTGAAAAAATATCCAACTGCTGAGGGATCTTTTTGTCAGCCTAATTCTTATCAGGAGTAGAACTGCCTCACCAGCCAAAATTGAACTTCTTTAAACAGCTTCCGTACTCATTTTAGCAAAACGCTTTTGATTTCCAATAGATTTACTAGTCTACAAGCACAATCAGTGAGAAAAGTGTTGAATCGAAGTAGGCTATACCATTTAGAAACACAAATGTGTGAATAGGCATGTCATGTCTGTGATGCTGGCTGCCCTCTAACAGTTTAACTTTCGTTATTTACTAAGATTTATCATCATTTCAAGTATACACGGAGCTTTTTCAATTTCCATTATTGTACATGAGCAAAACATTGGAACTCAATATTTGTGCTAAGACAGTCTTAAGAAAGTTTTGATACTGGAATCGTAAAAAAAGTTAAGAAATTTTCAGTACTGGGCCTAAAAAATCTTTCTTATAAAAAACGTCGTGTATTCTTCAAAATGGCAAAGAACTTTAGAGTTACTTGTAAGATAAAGCATCACCTGGGGGGGGGGGACAATCGATGTAGATTGGGGTTGGGACAACTTCTAAGGATCCCCAAGCTTTAAAGGTCCTGAAGGGGTTCTAGAGGCTAGTCTTTCAGTATAATACGCTCTTTTTGTAAAAACAACATGTCTGCAAAAATCATGAGGTTGAAATTAGGCAAAAATTAAGAAACATTTAAGAAATATAGGCATGCTGAGTTGCAGATAATAACTTACAAAAACTGTTTTTGCTACTAAATGTTTGATCAGCAAGAAAATAGAATGAATATCCACTACGTGCCTCACAAAACCTCAGCATCCTTTTTCTTGCATCGCAATTGCCTAGTCTGTCGTCATTGGAAGTCTTTAAATTTAACAAACATTTAAGACTGGATTTGACGAAATATCAAGAACATCCAGGCTTAAGCCAGAGAGTTTGCTTCTGACAAAAAGAGTGTGTTTTTAGAGAGGAAATTAAGATGAGGCGCCCAATCATACTGAATGCCTAGGGGTGGCAACAGTCTGTCACACCAATGCGCATGATACAAACACTGGGATAAATTCAATTCAATGCGCATGATACAAACACTGGGATAAATTCAATTCAATGCGCATGATACAAAAACACTGGGATATATTCAATTCAATGCGTATGATACAAAAACACTGGGATAGATTCAATTCAATGCGCATGATACAAAAACACTGGGATAGATTCAATTCAATGCGCATGATACAAAAACACTGGGATGAATTCAATTCAATGCGTATGATACAAAAACACTTGGATAAATTGAATTTGTACTTTTAAGTAGACCCTGAAAAAAATTTCTTCCTTTATTGTTTCTCCAAAAATAAATTCTTAAAATTTCCTGCGGAACATTTGCAAAATTTCCTGCTACTAGTAGCACATAAATGACGTCTAAACCATAGAAAGCATATGGATTTAAAATTATATTAGAAAAAGTGTTCCGCGAACAAGTTCAAAGTTTCCTGCGAAAAATTACCTATAAAATTTCCTAGCAGCGCCGCTGCCGGGGCTACCAGGCATTTTCCAGTCCTGCTGTAAAACAACAAAATTTATTCGCTACACTTCTGATTTCAAACTTTTTATACATGAAACCGAACCCTGAGTAAGTAAATTATAATGAAACAACATAAAAATAATAGATAATATTTATATACCATAATTTATACATAATAACAGCACAAAAACAATTGAAACTGAAGCCATGGCTACATGAAGTTGATTTTCCAAGGGGGTCGTATCTATGTCTTGCTCTTTAAATACGTTGGCATTTAAACGAGCCCAATGACATGGAAGATCAAATAAGGGACCGCTCATTACTTATTCCTAAAGTTGGGACCGAAGAGAAAAAGGTTGGGTAAATGACTTTTCAGGCAGCCTTAAGGTCACGTGTATCAGTTTTTTGTCTCTCAATGGTTCGGTAGCATATTTTTAATAGCTCTATATTGGTTGGGAAATTATTATTTTCATAGTGCACAAGGTTGGGTAAAAAATACTACCCAACGAAACATCTGCATTCAGTCCAAGCCTGAGAAATAACTTACAAATGGTTGCTAACATCCAAGCAAAGTGGCGATGTACAGCAAGCATTAAAAAGAGCTAGAATAATACCGTAAATCTTAGAGTAAGCCTTTGGGAGTTTAATTTGCAAAAATAAATAGTTGGGTGGGGGTTATTCGAGGAAGGATATATTCAAAGAGGGGGCTTATTTCAACTTTTGGCATTTTCCTCAAAGGTTGATACAAAAACATAATTTTCAAGACAACATAATTTTCTCAATCAACTAGATTAAAAATGCACAAAAAGACTATTTTGCAAATGAAATATGTTAGTTAATAACGATTTTTTCAGTATCATCATGAATATCGAGCTTCTCACTGCTTTTTAGTTTCCAACCAAAGGAAGTAATACAACATAGCTATTGTCCTGCAGTGACTGCATCAAGGGGGCTTGTCTCCACCTCCCCACTTGCCAAGATCAAGTCGTTAATTCGTCCAAATTTGGCAAGAAAATGTTAAGGGTGATGGACCTCTATCAAGATGTTCAAATGGGCGTAGCAACCAAATTGCATCACAGTTTTAAGGTGTGTCACCTAAACTCATCCCCAGTCTGTGATGGCTAGTGCTGCCCCTGTTGTCATGTGGGGCTTTCTTGAAATAAGATATTACTCTGCAATGCTTCTCTCCAATAAGGCCTCATTCCCATGTGAGGCTATTCAAGGGGGGCTTACTTGCAAAAATGATTTTTCAGGTGGGGGCTTAGTAAAGGGGGCCTTACTCAAGGATTTGTGATAACAAAGAATTCCAAAGAATTCCAAAAAATAATGCAGTAGGGAAGGTTGCAAGCACAACAAAAGAAAAATGTCAGCAGGGAAGCTAGCAAGCTGAGAAAACAGGTATATAAACAAAAAGAACTTAAGAACTAATTAAAAAATTTTGCAGCTGCAGAATTCTGAAAATGATAACTCTGAAATTAATATACTCAGATGGTCTTACCAATTATACTCAAAGTTTGATGCATCAAGAAAACCAGTCAGTGTGTCTGGATTGCCTTTTAAGACCTGCAAGCAACAAATTTCCTTTTGAAAACAATTCTAAAAACTAAGCCTGTCAATGAAGAGAAAACAGCATTATTCAAATGTGTTTTCAAATACTACATTATAAATCAAATTAAAGTTCTTAAATACTGCAAGACAGATGCACAACAAGGCCTGGAAAAGATTTTTTAATGCTTCCAGCCATGAAAATTATTGCCAAAAATACCTCCAAAGTATGTGCAAAAGAAAGTCTATGGAGTCCTGCATGAGTTCTAAACTTTTCTATACTCTAATTGCCAGACTCTAAGATGAACCTCTAACTGGCAGCTTTGCAATCATGTACTTTCTCCAGCCATGCATGCAACCAGGAAAGTTTCATGGCAGGGGTCTAGTCCATGAAAAGGGCAAAAAACCTGTCAAAGATAATGTAGCATGGAGCACTTTTCAGACTTAGAAACAGAAGAAAACTTCCAAAAATTTTCCTGATTTTGCCACTTTCAAGTATATTGAGTCATATCACCTAAGTCAAAATTATAATTCTCCTAGAAAAATGGCACTTTTATTCATTTGCTGAAAAGGGCAGAGCATGACCCCAAATTGGCACTTTGACTACAACCCTAATACAAAATGTGAAAAAATTTCAATGCTACCATTGCTTTGAGATGCTGTTTCTTCTACAGGACTAGAGATAGCAGTAGAGGGGGAAAATTATCATCCTTAGACTACAGTCTTCAGCAGACACGCCAAGTTATGGACAACTGGACTGGGTTGGGAGGTACGGTGGGAAAAACCAACTATCTCATGAGTAAAATTCACCATGTAGAACATCTCTGTTTATAACATAAACAAACTACTCAGGGCATGAGCCCACCCTAATTACAGCCCCTGCAGATACTTTGGTCAAAATACCTGAGTTGTTGCTATGGAGAAAGCTGTATGCAAAAAATGTAATGATTTAAGACCAATATTTCAGAGAAATTCCATTACAAAAACTCTTTTACCCAACAGTCTCATATACTTTAAGCATATCTAGTTAATTCACTGCTAATTGATGGAATAATTGACCCTCCCCTCTCTAACAGTCAAGTGGAGCTGATCTGAAAGTTGACCCAAAGGAACTTTGCCACCTACCTCACGCTCAATCAGCTGCCTTATAAATGGCTTCCAATAATGCTCTCTGATCTCTTTGGGGTCTTTAGGGTTTCCTGTAATAAAAGCAAAGTCTCTCATATTCTGAACATATGGGTAGGTCATTTTGATCAAGAAAATGTTTGGTACAACAAAGTGACCTATCCCAAATAGCACATGGACTTACACTTACAAAAATTCCTGACTAGAGAAACCATACCCTTTCATACCTATATCAAATTGGAAATCTTTGCCTTCTGTCAAAACTAGAAATGATATGTGAAAGATGAAAATCTTATGTTCCTTTTTGACAATTTTATACTCTACCTGACAAATCAAGTGGGATATTCACACATTGTATACATGTTAAAGGAAGAGGGTACTGTGGCTTAAACAAGCATGCACTTGCATACAAGAGGGGAGAGGGCAACTCTTGTTGAAAATCTGCACATACATACTATGTGAATCAAACCATGTAACTAAACAGAAAAAGGTGTATTGTGAGAGGTCACTTGCAAGCACTTGTGGTGGCTGGTGCTGACCTCTTTACTCTATAAACATCACCAAGAGTGATACATAAAGTTTGATTAACTTACCATCATGTTTCAAGCATAATTCTTCAATGGCTGATGGCAAATCATCCTCATTGAAATCCTTTGTCATATAATCTTCTGGCAAACCTTCATATGAGAACAATAATAAAAAAGATTATTGAAACAAACCAGTTGCACCTTTTGGCATGACTAATCAATATGCTCTCCTCAAAGCTATAAATCTAAAATCTTCAAAACCTGGAGATTCTACACTTTTCTATAAAAAGGCAGGTAGATTTGGTCAAAACTGGGAGATCACAGAAATCTGCTAAAATAACCAATGTACCTGATAAAATGATGTGCTTGGAAAGCAGTTTATGAGACAAAGGATCAAGAGGAGTCTCCTTGAAACAATTTCTATCAAATGTTTGTTACTAAGCAAGCACCAAGAGAAACTTTTGCCATGTGGAAAGCCAATGTCGTCATATATTACAACTATAAATCAGAAATCTTCTTTACAAATTATACAAAAATCAAAGGAGATGTTAGAAAACCAATGAAATAGCAGGGAGAGATACATTTATATCTGCTAGATGATATCTGTAAAACCAGTAGAAACAATATATAAACCAGGAGACTGGGAGAAAGCAGTCAAAACTGGGACCCTCTCGGCAATACCAGGAGATTTGACAGGTTTGTATCCTGCCAACTGCTGTCCTTCTTTGCGTGTGTTCATCAAAGGCATGCCATGGTTGGTTTTCTAGCTATCACTAATACCTGAACTGGATTCAAGCACTGAAAAATGCAGCTTTAGGAAACAGAAAATTACTTTGGTCATATACAACAGAATACAGACCTTTATTATGCTAAAGAAGAGGGCAAGGGGAAGAATAATTCCAGCTGTGCATCACTGATGCAAAAAGTGGAGATAGAGGGAGTATGGTAAATGAAGAGTATTGCTATCTGGCAAGTGGTCAATATTCCTGGAATATCTAGCTCCCTAGGTGTCAATGATCATGCATATAATGGATTTAACATAACCAACACACATATCTCTAAATAGAGCAAGTTAAGCAAATTCAATAGCAACACATATACTGCTAAAACTTGATTAAGCCCTCTCCTTTGATTGCGCTCCTCAAATAACCCACCCCCACCCTTGAGCTGATTTCTGACATATAAGCCCCAACCCTTGAATAAGCCCCCATGGGGGCTATCTGGTCCAGTATACTACAAGTTGAAATTAACAAAAACAAAGCATTCACCTATTGTTTTCCTTACTTGAGGTAACATTTGATGTGAATGACTGTTCTGGCAACTTTCCTTCATTCATTCCATCTCTATTTACATTTAAATCAAAATAGAATAGAGTTTTTATCTTTTCTAGTAGCTTCTTTTTCAGAATATGCAACATTTTGTCACTTTTTGTCACCACATGGTAGACCTCAAGACATGTAGATTTAAATAAGCTCTCCCTTTACTAAGCCCCTCAAATAAGCCCCCCTAACAATAATTTCCAACAAATAAGCCCCTGAGGGCTGACAAAGAAAAGAATGCACTTCAAAAAACATAATCAAACCTTTAAAAGTTGGATTCAGGAGTTCCCTTCTTGATTTAGACATAAGAGCATTCAGGAACATAAGATCAATACAACACAACAGCAAATGGAATGATTCAACCAGGTCATCACACATAGTTGGAAAGTTAACTGCAATGTTCAATTATTTCAAGTATACCAAAGTCTTCAGAAGGTAGGATGAGAATGATAAATCATACAAAGAAACACAGCATACATAGAACAGAGGATGAGAATTATATGACAAATCAACTGACAAAATATCCAGTCTATGCCCAGAGACACATCTGTGTGTGTCCACAAAAGGTGCAAAATCTCCAGCATGGGGGAGAAATCACCTGTTCCAATATCACTTTCTACTGTGCAATTGCACATGCCAAATAGGAACTTTATTGTCACAACTGCAACACTAATGAGAGTCACCTTCTACTTTCATAACTCTGCTTAAACCTGTGTTGTTGTAAATGAGACATTTGACATGTCTCAGCAACAAAAGACTATGTATTCTGATAAACAGATTTTGGATCACTTGCACAAATTCAAATAAACAAGGGCAATCACTCATGCAAGCAAGGATAAACGCACAAATTAATGCTCATGCACCAAGTTCTTATGGGCATGGACTGAATATCACTTTTGGATGGTAATATGAGAATGATTGACCCTTTCTAATATCTAAACCTGGCAGCTCCAATACATATACTGTTGAGAAAACAATCTAGAGTTAAAGTCAAACTACTAAAGATCCCTGCTGCAAATGTGCAGCAGGGGCAATCCCTACCTGCCCTCTGCCAATGGGGGCAGAAGGGGAAAGATGAGCCATGTTGAGTGAAGTAAGTCATCATCACCACAAAAATGAATGCATGGAATTGTCACAGAATTATATCATTGGTGCCAAGTAGTAAACTTTGCCCTTCTTACCCCTCTCCCACAAAGGCACCCCTAATCCAATTCAGGTTAAAAATGCCATCTTGTTTGATAATTGTGATGAGTGCAGAGTTCATATTTACCTTTGGCTCTCACATACAAAGTCCAAGTGAAATTGAATAGTTCATTTGCAGAGCATGCTTGTTTTCTGTAGGTAAAATGCTCACAGTCAATTTTCAAGTAAAATTTCAGTAATTAAAATGGATGGTCAATAATTCATAAAAAGGTAATTAAACATTCAATATTTATCAATGGCTTTCTCTTTGTTAGCTAACAATATAAGATTTAATAATTCAAAAAGAAGTACTGTAAATCCTTGAATAAGCCCCCACGTAATAAATCATTTTTGCAAATAAGCCCTCCCACAGGACAATAGCCATACAGTACTACTTCTCTTGGCAGGAGATAAAAAAGCAGAAAGAAACATTACTTTCATGATGAAAATGAGGACATTGTTATTGACTAATAAATATTGTTTGCAAAATAGCCCTTTTTTAACTTTCTAACCTGGTTAATTGTGAAAATTATGTCATTTTTTAAGGTTAACTTTTGAGGAAAGTGCCAAACTTTGAAATAAGCCCCACCCTCAAATAAGTCTTCCCTTTCAATAAGCCCCCACCAAAAAAGTTATTTTTGCAAATAAGCCCCTAGGGGTTTATTAGAGCATTTAAGGTATTTATCAATAAAAAGTGATGATTGCATACTTTCGGAGTCTTCCTTTACTTGATCTTGCTCCGGAGCCATCAGATGACTTAAAAATCTCATAAAACTGAGATTCTGTCTTTTTATATACAATACTTGACACATGGAACTTCTTCTCTAACAAATCAATGCGCTCTCTGAAGTTGCTACCTAATTTTGTCATGTCAAGCCACCTTCTTATTTTCTGGAAGAAGTAGTCAAGCCTGGAAAAAAACATAGAAAACATATCAGCCTTAAGAATATTTAAGTTTATGCTTATGGGTAACATAATCTACAGTTGGAATTAGAGTATATTAGTTAGTTAATTAGTTAGCTAATTAGTTGGTTATTTAGTATTTATTTGCCAACATAGACTGAGGTTTGAGGCAGCTATACAGCTGATGTGGCCCTGTGACACAAGGCATTTCTCCTCAGGTTTTATCTGAGTACTCATTTACTGACCTACAAGAGGATAGACAACTGAGTGGGCTGTTGGCTTGTGCATAGTGATTCTGACAAGTGCGCAGATTTGAACCCATAGAGTTTTCAACTCATCAGCTTCGCAGCTCTACACTTAAACCACTTGGCAACACCATTTTCTATATAAGTAATTATTTTTGGCAGACACTATTGGACTAGTTATTGTCTATTGTTTATGGTCTTGTTTTGTTGTATCTGGTCATATGGCCTCCTCGTGCTAGCAACATTTTTCATATATATTGCTGTTATGCCTGTTATGTTATGTTGTGTTTTATTCAAGATTGAGATATTTACGTTGCATTCATTCATTCAAGATTTCTAACACATACAGCAACAATACATATTCTAAGTGAGTAGAAATACTCTGGCAAGAGGTGAAAATCTCAATCTGTCTTCTGATTGGCAATAACTATAAATCTTATTTCTTTCCTAGCATCAAATATATGAATTTGAGAATACAATGAAAACTATTACTATTTTGACAGTTTCCGTAGTAAATAAAGCTATCATGTGTTGAAAAACACCAATGGTGATATCATTTAATATTCACAGAAGAATACACAGCAAGTACAAAATCCTGCTGGGTTTTTCTGCATGAAACAAGAAGTGACTTCTTACATACCGTAGGTTTGTCTTCCTTAGAAGAGATGTTAGTGACACACCATTCCCCTTAACAGTTGTTGCCTTGTCAGCATTTGATGCAGCTGATTGATGACATGCAATGTACAATGCACAGGCCATCCAGTGGGTCTTTTCACCCTACAAAGAATATGCACATTAATGACTTTTGCATTACAGATAATGCTAGTAATGAGCTTGATTTACTTATTCACTGACTGTGAATTATGGACTGTATTGACTCATGCTATCATTGACTGTGCAGCTCAGTTAACCATGCTGATAACACATTTTTCATTTGATTTGATTACTTACTTGCTTGCGATCTTGCTGATATGAGTATACAATTTCTTCTGTTATGTTCACTGGTTGACTTATCTTGAGATATTCTGCATAGTATTTAATATTCAGGAGAGCTTACTCCTAGAGATCAACCCACAATTAAGCAGCAAATCCCCTCAACAGCCATGTGCTTTTTCTAATCCTTATAGGTTTCTGGTTGTGGTGTTATCCATTATTTGCCTCCTTAGGTACCTCCCTATTTAGGCATTTTCCACCTATTTACTTATTTTGCCCATGTTTCCCCTTAGTTTTCTGAACTTTCATTGAATTGTGTATCTATTAAAGTTCCCAATACTTTCATACTATTAGCTGAAGATGGGATAACCTATCCTGAAACATTCTAATTAAGTTGAAAATGAATAGTATAAAGTATGTAACTGGTATGTTAATGTGTCAATTTTAATGGATGTGTCATTGGCAATCTTAAAATGAAATAAAACTGGCTCTTCTCTCTAATTTGTCTGCAATGTTGATTGTTGTGGCTATCATTTTGGAATATGCACATGTCAGAACTATGGATATTTGTCAGTTTTTTCCCCCACTTAATGCTTTTTCTTACACACCTTTCTATACGGAAGTGATATATGAGAAATCACAGCCATGGTGGCCCACCTGGACTCTGGAAATTTCCTGATAGGCCCCTTGAGAGTTGATATATGTGGGCCCCATAAGTTTTTCTTCTTTTTTAGCTTTTATCAATTGTAGCTTTGATGAATTTGATAGGTCACTGATATAAATTAGCAATAGCAAAGGACCTAGCACTGACTCCTGAGGAAACCACATGCTACTTTACATATAGAAAATGAATGACCATTCACAGAAACAGACTGTCTGTGATAGTGTAGATATGACTTAAACCAACTTTGAGAACTTTCCCTGATTCCATAATGTTCTAGTTTACTTTAAGCTTTTATCATTTGTAGCATCATATTTCATAGAAAGAGAGAAGCAAAGAAAGGCCCTACAATTGCATAGTGTACACCAAAAAACTAGATGTTCTGGGTCCATCAAAATTCCCACCACACCCCTGTAAGAAAAAATTGCTTAATGGCTCAAAAAGCCTTGAAAGTGTATGAGTGCATATGTATTCAAGATTCAAATTATCTGCATATAAAATGCCTTGTATCTTATGCTGATTGCTCTTCAAAAGTTCCACTTCTGCTATCTACTAAGATTGTCATTTCAAGTGTACGTGGGCATTGTCATTTTCCATAAATGTGCTTTGGCAATAAATTGGAATTCAAACGATTTGGATAAAGAAAGTTTTGATACTGGAATCATCTAAATTTCAGCACTGGTGCCGAAAACAATGTTCGTATAAAAAACGTGAGTTTCATGACAAGGGCATTCACATACACATTTATACGAGCCCAAGAATCTAGCACGGAAGCCATTGTCAAGTGCTATTATCAACACTTCTACGTCCAAACCAAAACTACCCATTGTTTACTAGATAGTGTGAGTAAAAAATAATATGGTCATTCTCCAACATAAATAACAAATTCCAAAGCAAAAAAGGTCATATACGCTTGATAACGGCCTTTGCTGGTGTTTGCAACCGTCTTGGACCTGCAGTCAAACTTCCCAAAATTCTGCCCGGACCTGTACAAATATTTCGATTGAACAAGTCTTTTGTCACACGTATAAAGTAAATTCTACCTTTAATTACAAATATAAGGCCACTAATAGGAGAAATCTAAATCCAATTATTGACGCAATGACAGAATGTGTTGCAAGGAGAAACCAGATAGGCCGACAGACAATAGGAGGGAGAGGCAACATTGAGTTGGTATTTCCTATCACATTCATTTTGCAAACGGACAAGGACAGCTCTCTGCAAATCAAGGCATTCTAACGTTGAGAGTTTGGTGCAGAAAATTGCAAATTATAACAGGTAGTATATGAAATTTCGCAATATTACCTCCAAAACGTAGTTTTGATCGATTTTCTTGTACGAAGCCCAAGCAGTGTCCTGGCTCTCGACATCCATATTCAGTTCCCGGCATAATTCCATAAAAGACTCTCTCACAGAGTCGCTAGAATTTCCATTTGCTTGAGCGACAGAATCTGCCATAGCCCCTACAAGTACCAATAAAAGTGGCTTACGTGTTCTCGATCGAAGTATTCTATTTCTTCAGCGAAGGGTCATTGTTCAAGGTATTTTTGCGTAGAAGCCACCTTTTGGCGGGAAAACTTCTTGAACAAAGGATGACGTTTATCCACGTGACATAAATATTGTTCGCAAAATCAGCACCAAAGAGAGGCAAGTTTGTAATGGATGCTTGTTCAGCACGAGCTATTTTTTATAGAAGCCGTTTGTGAAGATGACAGTGGACATTTTTGTTTTGTCTAAAAGCAAGAATGGTCTTTTTACTTAACTTTCAGTCGAGAACATTATTTATGGGCTTTTGTATAGCGCTACCAGTTTTAATTGCCGTTTTGCTAGCGTGTGCCTGCCACTTTGAACTTAAAGTGTTATACGGTAAAAACATTACATCCAGCGTCAATCTCCAGCTTAGATGTGCACTGACTAAAGGCACACGGAGTGTATCTAATAGCACACAGAAGGAAAACACTACATTCGCGTTACTTAGGAACGGCTCTAGCGTTCATTGTTTCGGAAAGAATAAAAGAGATCGCATCTGCCGATTTAAGAATTTGTGTTATAGCTCAAAATTTGATAACTATATATTTTTTCATGGAAGAGAAACTTCACAGCGAAATTTTCCGAGAAATAGACATGATCCAGCATTATTAGACTTAACTTCAGTTGACGATCATAATACACAGTATTTTAACTTCATAGATTTCCCAGCAACATCAANTTGGTGTCGACTTCCATGACATAGAGCTCCAAAAATCTCCTGCTTTGCTATTTCATAGATTTAATCCATCAAATTTAATGCATGTAATTCATGATGATTTACTACCTTTGTGGCTGACAATTAAGCTATATTTTGCCTCGCAACTACAGTCATCATTACAACTAGTGATGATGGATGGCAAAAGCCAAGGACCTTGGTTTGAATTATATCAGTTCTTTTCAAAGAATATTTTCCTAAAAGCTGATGCTGTTAATCGAGAGCTGATATGTTTTACAGATATTGTTGTTGGTTTATCAAAGGAATCCACCTGGTACCAGTATGGTTTTAAAGTACCACAAGGGCCAATTGCTGATTCTAAAGCCAGCAGGTACCATCTGAGCCTGTTTGCAGAGGAGTTTTTGTCCCATTATAAATGTAAAAGGAGCAGCAAGCATAATGTTGTTTTAATTTCAAGGAAGCAATCAAGATCTATACTTAATGAAATGGAGGTTTCAATAGCTTTGGCAAACTATTTCAAAATGGAGATTACTTTTCTTGACTTTGAACTGCATTCATTTAATGAAGCAATCTGCATGGTAAGAAATTCAGTTGCACTTGTAGGGATGCATGGTGCTGAGCTTTCTCTTGCATTATTCTTGCAGCCTGGGTCAGCTGTTGTTGAGCTATTTCCTTATGGAGTGAGCCCAGATCAATATACTCCATATAAAACATTAGCAGCAATTCAAGGACTTCAATATGTAGCATGGCGGAATTCTAACCCCAAGAATACTCTATCTTACCCAGACAGGCCCCCAGAGCTGGGGGGCATTTCTCACTTATCTAAGTCAATGCAGGACAAGATCTTATCCTCAACAGAAATTCCCAAGCATTTATGTTGCAATAATCCTTTCTGGCTACATAGGATATATCAAGACACCATTGTAGATACAAGCTCATTAGAAATTAGCCTGTCAAAACTCAAATCTATCAATTATCACCAATCAAAGCAACCTGTTTTGTATCCTGATATTGTACAGCAGCCAACTTGCTATATCTCAAGGCATGAATATGACATGCTAGAGCTGAAAATTAAATGGCTACCACCAATAAATGCTAAATATATTGGAGGAGACAACCTAAAATACCAAGTCTTGATTCAAAGAGATGAAGAAATCAATGTATCTGCTTATGAATTGAGTGAAACTGAGCTGTCTCTGAAAAATATAGAGTTCCATAAGCATTGTAAATTATGGATAAGATGTAAATTAAAAGATATTGTTGGTCCACTTTCCACAACTATAAGCTGTAATGATGAATAATTTGCTGGATCACTTTTCATGTTAGCTTAAAGATAACACTGATTGTCTGCCTCATACACAGGGATTTTCTAGAACTTGAGATTCCAGAAGCTGTTTCCTTTGTATCTGCACTAGTAAAAACAAATCTGAACTGAGGCCCAGAGTAAATAAGTATTCATTGAAACTAAAGAACAAAATATCAACTGCTTGAAAATTTACCACAAATACATTTAGCTTTTGAATACAACCTTTTATATAAGCAACATATCTATAAATAACATGAGGCTGAAGTGAGGCAGAACTTAAAAA
>OLMO02000006.1:17454210-17471197 GCA_900291935.2 Cassiopea xamachana
GCACAATGCAAAAACAACCCACCCACCCTAGTCACACTTTGTCACTAAAATCAAAAGACCCTCCCACCCCCATTGCGCGACGTAATATCTGAATGGCCCCATACCAAAATCAAGCCTTTTTGACCTCAGGAAATAGGTTTAGGAACATGTTCTACTTTGGCACCTAGGGCGAAAGAAGGTCGACAATGTGACATCATACGTATAACACGTCATCCAACATTGCTAAAGAAGTTAATGGGAAAATGTATACTGCTTCACATGATCTGCTCCGTTCTTAATTTTTCTAAAGTTCACATAAGGAATTTTGAATTGATAATGCGTGTGAGATAGCAAGGAAAATATCTGTATGTCAGTTGGTGATTAACTATGTATTAACAAATAACCATAAGCGTCGTAAGTAATTATGTAATATTTGTTTAAAATATTAAGACAGTAGCAACTGTTAGATAGTATTTAAAACTTTTGCAAAAACCTCCTGCATTTTTTCAACTTTTAATTTAATTAACTCTCAATATAACGAACTATTCTCCATTCTATTCAAACTTCGTTATATCGAAATTTTCCTCTTTTTTTGCTTAATTGCAGGGGGTCATATTGCCCTTTCTGAAAGCATTCACTTCCTATAGCATTTCATAATGACCCACTATCAGCAACATTTTCATTGTCATTTCTATCCCATTCTTCATCATTCACCTCTCCATCAAGCACTTCACAACCCACATCCAATTTCCACTTAACGCCATCTGTTGGGATCTTCAACTCTTCTACTTCCTTCAGGACTGTTGGGATTTTCCAGGAAGGTCACTTTATTATCACTCTTCCCCCACGTTATGAAAATCTAGAAAAAATTACCACCCTCTTGCTTATTTGACCCCTCTACAATTAAACACAAGAAGGCAGTATATTATGAGGACAATTTAACTGTATTCTCTAAGCTCTCACCTTTCTCTCTAACTTTTGATGCAATTTCTTCTATTTCCTTGTGAATAGATTCCTCACAAACATCACTGAACGGCATACACCATTGAGCTATCAGGATAGCACCTGAAAAAAGCCATTTTTATAAACCCTAAAAACACAGCTGTTAGGTCAACAGTGAACTTAAATCAAAACGATCAACCTCTTTCACAGTAGAAAAGAACTCTGTTGCAGTGATGCCTGCAAGTACCTATGTAAGAGGACCATTATTCGTATCCATATAAGGCATTATTAGTTCAATCTCGCTTTCACTACGAAGGCTGTCAATTATCTGCCATGTCTATTGTGTGTAATGCATAAATAGTAGAATCTTAGTTTGTAAGTGAGTTGGTTTTAGAGTTGATTTCCATTGTGAATAATGTGAACGAACACATTGTCTTTGTTCCTCTGGGATGACCGCTACACAATCACATCTACACTTAGGGCAGGTTGGGGAGGCAGAGTGTCACCAAGCACATCTAGCTACATAAATGTGCCTCCACAGGGGTAACTTTTGGTCTTTAGGTTCTCTTCTTGAAGTAAAATGTGTAGTATATTGTTTTCATGGCTATACCATGTTTATGTGGAGGTCTGGGAAGGTTTCCCCCCAAAATGTTTCTTGAACTAAATTCCCTGCAAGGTCAGAAAATGTCCCTTCACAAGATAGGATAGATGTAAATGAACATGGAAATAACAAGAAGATTAGCAAATATAATGGCTACCTCAAATAGATTTTGATCTCAAGGGCACTTCTTGCCCCCCTCCCACCCATGGAAGAGGGCCCCCTAGTATAGACATCCTTGCCAGAGATGTGCTGATTGGGGGGCATGGGGGGCGTCATGCCCTCCAATATTTTCAAATTTGCAGGGAAGTTGGTCAAAAGGCAGCCATACTGCAAGAGAGTTGGCAACAGTATTTGCTATAACCTTTATTTAGTAACAATAGTTAGTCAACTGGCTAAAATGCCCCCCTACCAGATGGTGTCTCAGCACATCACTGGTCCATGCTCTGTTGCACATTTTTATTGATAAAATTTAACTGTCATTTTTTTCCATTGCATAAATAACTTTTACATCTATGCCCCAAATCCAGTTCAGCTTTTTACAGCACTGTGAAATGTTCAACTTATTACCTGTAATTTGAACTAAAATTAAATTGAACACATATATCCATATCAATTTTATGACATCCATAATGCCAATTTTATAATCTTTAAACCCCTCCCTTCTTCACTCTCTGTAGTGACGTGAAGAAATACTTTCTATTGGCAGGGAGCATTTTGACCATTTGACCAACTACTGTTACTAAAAACAAGAGGTCACAGAAAACACTGTGGCCATCTCTCTTGCAGCATAGTCAACTTTTTGACCAAATGTCTTGCAAGTTTAGTGGGTGACACCCCCATGTCCCCAAAAAACACATCTCTGCTCTTTTCTTATGCTCTACCCAATCACCGAATAACCCCCTAATCAGTCCATGCCCAGAAGAAAATTATGCATGGGGTCAGATTGCATGGGGTCAAAATTATGCATGTAGACACTGAGGGGCAGGGGGTACTACCCCCAATAAATCACCAAGGTTATATATAGAAGTGCTCTACAGTGTACTTATTAACAAATCTAGAGTCTAGGAGCATCACTACGCAGATATATGGCATGCAGATATACTAATTTTGTTGTATGATAGACTAAGCCTTTTTTCAGTCTTGGTACAAGCTATGCAGGAATACTATTTGCAGCCTAGAGAAAAAGTGCTGGTGCTTCAAATCTAGGATTTGCTAGTCAGCTGCAAAAATAACATGTATGTGATGACCCTTTTGGGGAATAGGGCACTTTGTCCTTCTGAGTGCATTCCATCTAGCAAATGCCAGACATCTGGGGTAAGCTTTGCTTTTTCCTTAACCTACTGGCATAAGATGTTTTGCTTCTAGCATTGGTATATATGTATGCAACAGCAGAAAGGAAACATCAGTGTAACTAGGCTGAGGGATTAGTTTCCCCTCCTTAGCATGGAGATCAATGATGAACACAATTACACTCCACTTTGCAAAAAGGGCATTTTCTGACTTTCTAGAGGATGTTGCCTCAAACAAATTTTCCCAGACCCCCATTTTTCATCAGCATGCCTATAAGGCAAGACTATTTTGGCAAATACTTTTTTATTTATTGCACTTCCCAGGCCTTAAGTTGACTTCTACCTCTGTTCCCCCCTCCAATTCAGTTCAGATGTGTATAGGCCTGTTTGTAAACAAGTGATTGCTCTGACTTACTTGCAGCTGCACATACAATGCAAGATCCCAGTGTCCCCAATTACAAAACATGACAAAACATGATACTGTTGCAAATTCTATACTAGAGGTATAAAAATAGTACAAAGTATAAGAGGTTTGGTAACAGTAAGCCAACAAAATCCTATATACAGAAAGTTCATATTTGAAGCATGTGATTGCATGGTTAATAGTGATGTTGACACAGGTGAGCTCTTGCACATTCTGATGCTTTTGAACTTTTGTGGACACACACATGTGTGAATGCCAGGGTTCATGCTATCTTTGAGAACCAAAATATAATTTCTAAGGAGTATTTATGACCAACAGAATAAATGAGTATAATTTGCATACATTAACATTATTACTTCAATAGCCATACACATGAAGAACAACAGATAGCCTATGTTTCTTGATAAGCAAGGCTCAAACTTCCTACATGCTATGGAATATGCCACTCTATAAGGCCAGAAATAAAGTGCAAATGAGAAAATAAAATGGTCAATACCTTCAATTATATTCTGCCAATTTTCTGGCTTGCAAAGCAACTCATGCCATTTTGCCTTAAGGTTCTGCTGCTTGATGTATGCATAAATAATCTTTGAGTAGAATTTTATAGTCAGCATTTCAAACCTGAAAATATTAAAAATATATAATAATGCTGTCATTTTCTTGAGCTGAACTTTCAATCACAAAGTATGTTNTGACATACAATGCACCACTTTGACCATTCAGATGTATTACTACACATCTATAACCTCTTTTCTAAGAAGTTTGGCAGATTGAGACCTAAAAGCTAATATGGATGTGAATTGCAAATCAATTGGAAAGCCAAAACAAAAAGAGTTTGATAATGGATCAGGGGCATTATGGCTCCAAATATTAGGCCAGGAAAATCTGTTGAATGGAGATCAAGTCATTGTGGAAATTCACTGAGGGGATTCAATGGAAACACATTCATTGTGAATGGGCACTAGTCACTTTCACATTTATCAGCCTGACAAGTAAAGCACTACATCAGCTTGAAAGGGACCCACTAGAATTTTTCCCAGCTTCCTGCCTGGCCACAATACTCCTGAAAAGAAGTGGTGAATGTTGACAAAAGCATACAGATTTCTATGCAATTTCTGGAGTCATGTAGGCACCAGTTTGCATTCTCTGATTTGTGTGTAAGGAAGCATCACGAAATTATTCCATGTGCTTGGGTGGAAGCAGTGAAAATAACACTTCAAATAGGAATTGCATGGGCAGAAGCAGCAAAAGTAGCACTACAAATAAGGTTTTTACCAAAGCGTGGCCACAGAAAACTGATTATTTAGTGGTTTGGCACCTGTGCAGATGGAACCAGATAAAATTTGTTCTGTAAATGAGGAATTGGCCAAATTTTGATGCATGTGCAGGCGGAAACATTTAACATGGCATGGGAATATATTCCCCAAGAACTACAAAGAATGCAGTCTGATGTAAGCAAACTGTGCAGAAACTTCCCAGGCTAGAGACATCTTCATGACAGGGTTGTAGTCCTAGGGGCTAAGGAATGCAGCTCCTTTTGGTAAGCATATGGAAGTGGTGTGGGAGTGCAGCTATCCACTTTCAATAACAGGCTATTGAAAATTCATTTCTAATTTCTGTATTTTACTCAGGATTTGCAAACTTAAATTAGTATCTTTTTTTAAATATCAAATAACATTAGAGCCTGGTACAAATTTTGAGCTTGGTGGAATACCAAAGAATGATTTGAAGTAATTTTGCTTGATTATAAAGGGTATGGCCTGAAAAATATTTCTGTTAAGCCAACCTTACTAAATGATTTAGCACCACACCACTGCTGGATACAGCACAAAACACGGTAATAATCTCATTAATTTTTGGACAATTAAAGGTTTTGAAATTGAAAGCTTTCAGGTGTAAAGACAAATATTTCAATTAAATGTATCTCATGAATGGAATTTTAACGACAAAGAAAACACGGCTTCATAAGTGCAGGTCTATATTTAAAAATTGGGTATGAAACCAATTATCATTATGAAACTGGCTTGCAAAATAACAAAGATGCCTTCAATTAATACCTGTTTGCTGATAACATTTCGTAGAAAATATTATCAATCTGTTTCTGGCATTCTTCATCTTGACTTCTAAAATACTCTCCAAAGCTCTTCAAATCTACATTTTCTACCCTGTCTTTTTTGAATGATTTACTAACGATCGCATTGATACGTTCCAGTATTTCTCTATTACATTTCAACCTTTTTCTAAATATACCTTTCCAGTCAATTTCTGCATGAGGTTTGTGCTTCCACAATTTCCATCTGTAAAATAAAGCTAGAAAATGACAACGCTACTAAAAAGTCTTGACATATTATATTTCAAGAAAAAGCCAATCAACTACGACCTTTGCAAAGAAAACTTGGTTTTTTTAGCAAAGCAATGCTTATAGAAGTCGCAAATTATCATGCAGGATCACGTAGTGTTTACCTCTGATAAGCTTTAACCTTCCAAACTTCTTTCTTGTTTGCAATAACATTGAATCTGTGACATGTCCGAGAAAGATGACAGATATCTATGTAGCTGAGTGCCTCAAAATTAAATATGTACTCGATTAATTCGTTTGCAAGAACTAAGAAATATGGCTCGTTGCAACTTTCCATTTCACAATATCCCTCCATTGTTGGTTTGATATACGCACGCGGTAAATAAAATCAATGCGTTAATGATTGCAGACTGCACACGATCAACGCGCGTCATGTCAAAGTGCAGCGCGGAATTTCTACCGCTCATGATTTGATAGTCAGCCTCGTCTTAGAGAGGTTTATAAAGTTCATCATCATCATCATCATCATTTCAATTTTTTATAGACAGTGGCCCATTCAGCTGGTTGATTGAGAATGTCGAATTAGAAGTTGTCTAAGTAGAATTTCGAATTAGAAGAAGAACAAAAAATCCAAATAATCCTTTGATTGGCTTCTTAAATATTAATATTCTTCGAAATAAAATAACTGATTTGAGATTTGTGATGGAAATGTGTTGATATGGTCTGATATCCTGGTAATTGAAGAATCAAAACTAAGTTCAGAATTAAAAATTGAGTCCTTTCTTACAAATAACTATCAGAAGCCAATTCTTCGGGATAGAAATGAATTTGGTGGGGGTTTAATGCAATTTATTAGGAAAAGGGTGGTTTGTAACAGAGTGTCTACTTTTGAGAATCCTGAAATCGAGTGCATTTGCTCTGAGCTCATGGTTTGCAAAAAGAGATGGGTTGTTTTTAGTGTCTACCGACCACCGGAAGTTTCCAATATGGAATTTTTCTTTAGAAAACTGTCTTCTTCATTATACTCAGCCTTGAATAAATATGACAATGTTATAATTATGGTTGATATAAACATTGATACCCATGATATTCATCATTACGAATATACAAAATTAATTTCATTCTGAAATATCTATGGACTTTCAAATTTAGTGAAGGATAAGACATACTTCACTAAAGGCCACAGTTCGTCGATTGACGTCTTACTTACGAATAAACCTAGATGTTTTCAAAATACCACTGTTTTTGAAACTGATCTGAGCGATTTTCATGGTCTTGTTTCTACTTTAATAAAAACACACATACCCCGTCTCAAACCAAAAGTAATCAAATATCGTGGTTGTAAAAGTTTGATCCTGCTAGTTTCCTCCAAGATGTTAACAATACTGACTTTAATGGTGATTCAAATAATGCGGATTTGTCATATAGGAATCTTTCATCAGCTTTTCGAAAACTTGTTGATAAGCATGCTCCTGTAAAAAAGGAGTTCAGAGAGGAAATACTGCTCCCTTTATGAATCTGCAATTGCAAAAGGCAATTTATGCAAGATCAAGGCTCAAAAAAAGTGTAGTAAAAATCCTACCGCTGAAATCAGAATTAATTTTTTTTAAAAAACGAAATAAATGTGGTTCTATAAGAAAAAATGCAATAAAAAGTCATTTCAAAAAGGCAACAAAAAATGGCATCATGTCTAATAAAGAATTTTGGGATCTCGTTAAACCCTTTCTTTCGAACAAGGGGGACGTGCTAATAGCGATCCTTCTCTTGTACATAATAATGCTGTCAAACTCAAGTCCCCGGTGGCCAAAGGTAAGCAGTGAAGTAAAGTCACGGGCCAGACTCAATATTTATTGAAACATTAACTACAACTGATATGTAATGTTTAGCCTTTTCGTGTGGAAATAATTTTACTTAGACACAAAATATGACACATCCAAATTTTGATATTACAAACACTAAATTGGAAGTAAAAGATATGGTATAAACCGCGGGCCAGCTCTAACGCACATTTGATATGATCTCGCGGGCCAATTAGGATTACATTTTGGGCCAAATTTGGCCCGCTGGCCTGAGTTTGACACATGTGCAATAGAGGATCACTTCCAAACAGTTTCGAACAGAGATGGTGGGGTATGGTGGGTAAAAGTACGTACGCAATGGGGGTGCATAGCAAACGTACATGTGGGTACGAGGGGGAAACGGATCAAATTTTCGGTGCTTTGGCTCGTATCTACTACGTCAATGAACCCAAGGTTATGCAGAGTGTTCTGGTTTCTACGTCACGAAAGATTAGCTCCCAGACCTCTATACCATGCGCAAAGTGTAGCCAAAAATGCCGCACTTTAGCAGCCTTTTTCGGGAGCCTCCATTGCTCAAATTGATTGTTAAACTTGATATTTGGCTTCAGCACGGTCATTTTACTATGAATAGCTATTATCACAAATTATGTGAGAGGCACTTTAAGCCTGGTTTCATAATCATGAGTGACGTGTGCGTTCCGATCATACGCGAATTTGCGTTTCCAAATGTCGTACGCGTCGTAGGTAGGGGGAATAATGTACTGTGCATTGTGGATGTCTTTAAATGGTGAGCCAAATAAACAAAGCCTTAGAAAAGTAAGGATTCAAACACCTGGAAAAGATAACCTACGTTGATAAGTATCACATCCAAATAACAATTCACAACAATCACATTTCCAGCAAAGACCCCCTGGAAGAACAGCATCCTAGGATATAAATTTAGTTACCTACTCTTTTTATTTCTATGTATTTAGACTATTGTAAATATTATCTACTTGGAATTTTGTGTGTTATGATGTTAAATAAAAAAGCTGAAAGGTAGAATCGTGTATAAATAATATATTATCATATCAAAATAATATATTATCATATACATGCAAGACATTCACGTGTAATCTGATGCGACAATGAATCACTTTGCATAATAACGGTGCAAACGACTTGTGAATAACATCAATAGAGTTCATTAGTATGACGTCACACAAATTCTATTTTTAGAATATTGTAATTTTGGCTTTAAATTCAGAAAAAGTACATGAAAATAGCTGCTATTGACAAATTTCAGCTCGATCTGTAGAATAATGACTGAGAGAGGCGGGTTATAAGTACAAAATTACTCCTACCCATGCTTCTACAATATCTAAAAATTCAATACCCAGCCATTTCAAGTGACGAAATTTAGCTTATTGTACGGTGGCCCATAAGCCCCAGACAAAACTTTCTTTTCACTGGACAAAACTTACTTTTCACTGGACAAAACTTACTTTTCACTGGACAAAACTTACTTTTCGCTGGACAAAACTTACTTTTCACTGGACAAAACTTACTTTTCGCTGGACAAAACTTAATTTTCACTGGGAGAAACTCGGTTAATCGTTGGGGGCATAATTACACTCATATCAACGATGGAGGAGAGCAAAGAGAATCGTGCGGAAGAGGAAATAATTCAGTTCTATTTATTGTTTATATCGAAGTACGTTGAAACGGAATCTCAATTCATTATGATTGAAACGACGAAGCGCAGTTACAAACCTTGCATTCATGTCCCGCAAAGACAGTGCTGAAGTAGGAAACAGGCCGTCTTTTAACATATAAAGTGATGGGGACATTCCCCCACCAACCCCTTTCATTGCCCCACCAGTGGAACATGTTTGCCCCACCACTTAAGTGCCCTTATGATTCAGTGAATTTTTCTTTCTTTCCCTTATATGAAATATTTGGGGATGATATATTTTAACAGTACTTTTCAAAGCCTGCCCATCTGTAGATTCTGCATTCATTTGTAGTGCCCCTTTCCTCAAATGCTAAAACAGTTACAAATCCTCAAAAAACGCCCTGGTAGGAGATGTTGCGGTATCACACCGCCCCACTTTTTGCCGAAGCTGTCGGTAAAAACTGACAATGTGATCATCGCTTGTCGGTAATTTTGGGAGACTTTGTAGCATTTCGGTAGAATTCTTCTGCTGTACACTCTTATTTAGAATCCTGGACATGGAGAACTGCGCTTGGCGTTTAAGCACAATAAATTGAAATGCGTTTTCAACGTATGCAAGCTCATTTCAGCATTGCGATTTATTATTTGATCTTACACATGATTCTCCTTGCTTACCACCTTTGGTACAGCTATTGACATTTAGTATGATTGACTGATAATTTCTGTTATCACTTTGAGGTTCAAAAATTATTCAAAGAAAAATAAATCCTGTATCGTGTTTCCTTACTTCCGCTCTTTTTCCAGCTAACACAAATCTACTTGAAATAAACGTTACAGCTATAACAATAGGGCACAAAGCTCAAAAGTTTTGTCCAGTGAATAAAAATGTTGTCCAGTGAAAAGTAAGTTTTGTATAGTGAAAAGAAATTTTTGTCCAGTGAAAAGTAAGTTTTGTCCAGTGAAAAGTAAATTTTGTCCGGTCAAAAGTGGACTACTGTCTTATTCAGCCCTCTGAGCAAGATTTGAATAATCATCATGGCTTCAAAGAAGAAGAATCTGACAAAAGAAGTTTCTTGGCCAGGATTATATATTTCAAAGCAACATTTGACACTTTTACACATCTCCTTTGCCTTGTGATCATTTCATGTTACCCAAACTTTGCCCACCTAAACATTTTCCTTATCAACCATTTTATCTTCGGTCCAAGCGTGGTTATAAATAATGACCTTCCCTTAAAACATTGATGACACAACTTATCGTGAACAAAAGAAAAGACTGAAACTAGTAATGAAAACACACTGAGGATATAATATATAAACTACTACATCTATTCATCCACTACAATGTACTTGAATTCCCTGTTCATTTAATGTTGCGCCCATTTTATTGTCTTCAGATCTATTCCTTCTTGAACCATCTCCCATAGAGGACTGAAATGAACAATAAAATAGGTCAAATGTCAAAAGTCAAAGGGCAAAAACATGTACAACTGATGCAGGGTCAAAGTAACATTACAGGATCACAACAATTTTAAGTAAACGAGAACAATAAGGGACCAACGAGAGCATTAAAAATTTTTCAAAGATACACGCTATTTTTCTATAAGAAACCTAGCTGAAGACCGAATAAGAAAAGCTTTTTAACTTCTGCACTGAATTTTGTTCTACAACTTTCTTAATTCAACAAACTAAATTGCAGTGAAATTGTAAAAAAAAACGTGAATGTAATAAACTATAAGAAACAAAATGTGTCAGTGCGAACAAAGGGATAAATGTAAAACGAGGCTCGCTCATGGCTTCCATTTTCAGAAAGTTACGGCGGGCCTAAACGAGCAGCTCAATGAGATCTAAAATGTCAGTGCGAGCTAAAATCTAAAACAATATCATGTTCACATTGTTTTGGTTCAGCTTTACGTTCCAATGTGTAATTTGTCTAAAGTTTCTTAGCTCTTTCCTTGTGGTTGTTAAAGTTTCTTAAATTTAAGCGTGCCTAGTACTAGGTCGCTTATAAAACGGTTTCTTTAGTAAGACGCAAGACTATCTAACTGAGGAACAGACAAAAATATGTAGGCAGAAAGGATGAATGCCTGAAAATGTGTGTGATAGCTAATACTTTGTGTTATATGTACAATACTCTCTGTACAAACACTAAAGAAGCCAAAAATGGGCCCACATTGAAAATTGCTTGGAGATGCAGGTCTTTCCGTTCGTCCAAATGCTTCCTTTTACTTCCTCTTAAATTATACCCAGGCCTTTTCTTTTTCAGCAGGCGATCACCCTCGTCCGTGCAAACGCCATCGCAAACCTATTTACAGGGGCGATTGACAGCCTTCACAAAAACCTGATTTAGCCCCCAATAATTATTATTCAGCACAGAGCCGAAAGTAAAAAGCTGTATGCGCGTATCATCATTTTTGAAACAATTCCATTGAAGAGTGAGCTCTGAAGACTTTAAAGTTGCTTTTGGTTTTTGCATTGTTAGCTGTTCGCTCTGCGTTGCTTTATCACTGAGCTTTTTGTTGATTTCTATCAAGCTGGAACGGTCCTAGGAGTGCACGTAATATATTGTATTATTGCCTATATATGACTTGGATTGTATATGTGAAATTAAGTCGGTGAGTCTGTAATATCGTCAATCGTAATTACTGTCTCTATAATATTCTGTTATTGTTGCGTTTGCATCCGTACTGTAGTTATTTTTTTAGTATGTAATGACGGGGAACGGCCTGACGACCTATAACAATGCCCTGACAAAGGAAAAACTTAGAAAAGGGAAAAAGGTTAGGTGGATAGAGAGATAAGATCAAGTTTGTTGATGCTAGATTTGAAGGAAGATAAGTTGTAGGTTTCAGAGAAAGCAGGGGGAGGCAATGTGTTCCATTGTTGAGAAGTTCTTGGAATGAAAGATGATTTGTGAGCTAGAGTTTGTGGATTAGGTAGCGTAGCTTGGAAAGGGTAAGATTGGTTAGAGCTTCTGGTTGTTTCAACACACCTTCCTGGACCAAGAATGATATTCTTGATCTCCAGAGAGCAATGTCCATGAAAATATCGATAGATTTTAGTTAAGTGTAGTAGAATTAAAATCATTTAGTTGAAAATCAGAGCTGAAGCGACAAAGACGTGTTTCCCTCAGTCGAGCTCTACATTACATGCACTAGTGTGCTTTCCTGAAATTCATAATACTTTTCATTTTGTTCTTGTAGCATATATCCTACCAACATCGACATTTGCCTCTATTCTGGACAGTTTGTTTACAAAATAGCGACAATCACGCTCTTTCTTAAAAATGACATAGAATTTATTGCCAGACCCATAACTATTATGTTTTTGACGCTGTTGAGGGATGCCTATGAAGCAAGCAATTTCATCGCCCAATCGCCCTACTAGGCTGATTTTGCAGCAGATGTACCACCCTCGTGATAATTTTTTAAGGGATAATATCTCAATCGACAAACTCTTCCTTAAGAAAAGGCTACTGATAGTTTTCGGGGGCCTTCACACCTATACACCCCCATAATGTGCGCCCCTGATGACATATAATTCTACAAGAGGCGAGCTGGACCCCTCCAGTGTTACATCTGCACCAGCGGTATTGCGTGACCTCTTTCTCTGGAGGAGTGTAAAGCAATGATTTACCGACAGAAACTGAAAAGCGCCATGAATTTACCGACAGAGGTATGACCTTACCGACAGAAGTGTTTTCTTTGCAAGAACTTCTATGGGGTGCATTGATGCTAGAGAGGGCATTTTCAACAATATTTTGACTACTTTATGGCAAAGACTGCAATCATGTACAGATGAAAGTCATTTAATTTGAATTTACCAACGATATCACCGAAAGCTGGGGGTTGGATACCCCACACTCCCGCTAGCTACGCCCATAACCTGAACAATGCATTAACATCAGACTGAAAATAGAGACGAAACTTAAGGGGGTATGGGGTAAGCTAACCCCCAACCTTGAAAATTTGCCATTTCACAGGGCAACAACGGCAGTACTATGTATTTTTGCAAGGCAACTTACTGGACCCAGGACCATTTGATTAACTACTGTTACCAAAAAAGGTCACAGACAACATTTTCAAAGGGCAAACCTATGTCACCCCCAAAAATATGTTGAAGTGACACCCCTGATTGCAAACATAACACGCATACTTAGGTCACTACAATATGAATGAACTACGTACCTCATTTCACGAAGTTTCAACGTGCTATCCACGCATTTTTTTATTGCAAAATCTACTTCAGCTTCAGTTGTGAAACGACCCATTCCAAACCTTAGAACAGAAACATCAAACTTTAGACGGCATGTACAAGCAATGGTGTTCCACGTGCTACTTCTCTCAACCAATCAAGGCTAACAACTATAGAAGTAGGCTAAAATCAACTTCATCAAGGGCCGAAGCTGTCCACTAACAACTGACGCCCGTTGTAAGTAATTTTCCTTCACTTAGGGAGTGGTCATTAAGTTTGACAGATACCGGGGCGGAAGCAAACTTGCAAGGGCATGAACTTTTTTAAAGATTATTTGTGGGGGTTCGAAGGCTTTTTGAAAACGTTTTGGGGGTTTGAAACCAAGGAAAGGTTTGAGAATTTGATCATGAACTGCTTTATGATAGCGCTTATTAAGCTCTTCAGTTCTACAATTCTTCTCAATCAGAGGAGTTTGAACCTGATAATAAAGAATCCTCCATCACTATGGTTGCTTCCTGGCTGTAGATGAAAAAACTTCTAGTTAGTAAGGGTGTTTTTGCAGAAGAATAAAAATTTGATAAAAGGGGGTATGTAAAAAATTTCGCATATTATTGTGGGGTTATGAAATCTTTTCCTTAATATGGGGTATGACAATTTTTGGCACGTTCAGTGATTATCTTCCACCCTGGGACCTGTCAAACGTAATGACTGCTCTTTAAACTGGCACTAAACTAATGGCTATTTTGCGTCTTCTCCAGAAAATGTGCTAAGAGTAATTTCTTTAAATGACAACAGCTTTGAGGTTGAAGGTTCTGCTAAGCCTGGAGTTGATGGGGTTGCTGGGTGCTAATCAGGGAAAAGGTCTACAACTCGAAGTTTATCGACATTAAAAGCCATCCATCTTTGCTGGTAATGTCGACAACGTTTGATCTGTGAAAAATTGCTCCTTCTGAACATGTGAATTGAAACTTTCTGAACATGCTTGCAAAATATTTTTCAATCATTCGAAGCTGTGTTATCAGATTTTTCGCAAAGAAAGCCCACTATTTACTACCAAAACACGCTTCTCAAACGAATTCTCGCAAAATTATTGGCAGGAATCCCTCGATGGTGATTCCCTTTTTAGCCAATCAAGGTTTGACGCCTAAGCTGGGTCAAATACAACATGAGCATAAAGTACCTCAGGGAAGAGTGTGCTAAATCCTCTTCCGCTCCAATCGCACGCAATACATAAGACGGTTCCAATGAAGCAGATGTGCACGCGCTGCAAAAGAACAACGTTTGTCAGATTCAACTCAATACACAATAATAACAGGCCCTAGACCCAGGCACACTGAGAGCCTTTGAGGGACCTTGGGCAAATGAAAAAATGGTATCCACTGATGAAGTCATCACGAAATTGGAAGGTGACAAACAAGAAAACTAGAGCCCCTGAAAGAGAGACCTCTTTTTTCAATAATCAAACTGCCACAAAATTGCTCTGTGGTAGGTTGTACAGCCGTGGAACTGTTACTCTCCTGGACTCTGATCTCAACCAGGGTGCATTCCATGTAAAACTCACGCTGGAGGTACGCCAGTAGCTCCTCAGGTGTACGCCAACGTTGGAGGTTGGTATACACCTGACGTGCAAAGATCAAAAGAACCATGCGCCGAAATTTTCATTTTAGTACGCCAGTACGCCAAAGAGTATAGTTTAGGCTCTATCCACGCTGGCACGCCGACAGGAAAGCTAACTCCACGCAGGAGACATTCAGGCCTAAGTGCATGGAATGCACCTTGGTATCTCAACCATCTCAACATAATCAAAAATAACATAAAATACAAATTCCACATAGTGTGCAAGTAAACTAATTAAGACTAACTACTTACAGCTGGGGTGTCAAACTCAGTTTGGCCCGGGGGCCACACAAGATATACTATGACGTCATACGGGTCGGGGTTGAAGGGGTCAGAGAGGGCTGGGTACTAGTGGCATAAAAATGCACATAACCCATTGCATGTACCTTATCTCGCACGCTAGACAGTGGTGAAAAACTGGGAAACCACCTACATAAATGCCAGCTAGTGCACATGAAAAAGTATTGCAAGGTTTCAGCTTATTCAGAATTCCGTTGTGGGCCACATTGCAGTATGTTTGACACCCCTGACTTATAGCAATATTTTCCAAAACAAAAAAGTCTTCAGTAAAAAGATAATAGCGTACAAATAGGCTTGATTATAAATAATTTCACCTTCCAGATGACAGTGCGATGTCTTTTAAAGCCATGAGCAAACTCTCTCCTTCCACAAAAGCAAACGAAAGATTCACGCATCCAGGATATGATTGTTCTGGGTCGCCATTTCGCACAACGTGTGTCAATTGGCTCTCAATGCCCTTGATCAAACGATCTGATAATCGTTTCACATGCTCATGATCGTACTACAAATGGAGGAAACGTGTCAAAATATCGACGCAAAACACCCAAGAAAATGGAAGGTACTTTCTGGCAGCGAATAGAAGGGGTGGGGTATAATAAGGAGGGGGAGTTAGTACTTTTGCTAACAAACCATAAACTTTGGGGATTGTTAATAGTTCAGGGGTTCAATGCTCAATAGACAGCATGGAGACTCAAATATTTCAAAATTATTGCAATTAGTGGTTAACATTGTAAAAGCATTTAAGGTAAGTAGTTTGTTTTGATTTCCCTAGTTATTTCCGTTATTTCCCTAGTTATTTGATTTCCGTTCAAAAAGCCAATGTGCTATACTTCCTTATCCTTTTCAAATCAGATATTGGATTTTTTTTCAAAACTTCGTAGTGGGGGGTGTTTAAAAAATTGAAATGGGTGGTGAAATTTTCAAAACCCTGCTATTTGGTGGCAAAGGGTAGTTGTCCAGGATTCTACCTTCGTCTAGAGTTTCTTCTCTATTCTATATCTATTCCTTTCATTTCTTTACTGTGGATATGTTAATGGGGAATAGTTAGGGTTTGCAATAATCTAAATAGGGCCTTCTAATCCTCGTTAAATCTTCTTCCTAGCTTTCGTTGGAGGGGGAATACAATTTTTTTAAGTACCTTGTTTTTGCCGAGCCTCAATATTCTTAAATTTTTTGGTTTATAGCCTTAGATTACGCTTAAATTACCCTTAACTACCAGAGTTGTAACTTAACCTGAAAATCAAAGGAATATGTATCTTAGTTCATTTTTGACTACAGCATAAAATTAAGCAAGAATGGGAGGAAAGATTAGGCTTTACATCGAAAATGCAAAATTAAGTTTGAAAACAGTACTACAACTAGAAATCAAAAACAATCTAATTTCTGGATGAAATTTGCGCCTTGCATTATTTCTAAATTAATCTTAAATTCAGAGATTTTGAGCCCCAAAATTCTTATGAACCTTATTCTTGCAAAAATAAGAGTGTGCACACATTTCAATCAGATAGTGCATTCTAGCACAGTATTGGCAGTTTTTCATGATTTCAGCATCAAAACTGTTATGAGACATTCATGGTGAAAATTTTTGAGTTCCAATGTATTGTTTTCTACTAGTAAGCTATTTCTTCGATGCTACACTTACAATCTATTGGATGTTTTTGAAGGAAAGGCGAATTTTCTTTAATTAATGGCTGCTTTTCTTTCCTAGCACAATGACGCACCAACAGACTCTCAAATAGGCACAGTCACATGCTTGGGTGAGGGCTTATTATTTGAGGGAGGCGTATTGACAATTTGTAGCTCTAAGGTGGGGGCTTATTTAAGGGGATGGCTTATTTAAGGTGGGGGCTTATTTAAGGTGGGGGCTTATTTAAGGGGATGGCTTATTTA
>OLMO02000006.1:17476692-17534254 GCA_900291935.2 Cassiopea xamachana
CAAAACGTTTAAGGCAGCGGATAAATGGGCCGACCGAATATTTGGTCGGTCAAAAATATTTGGTCGGTCAAATATTTGACCACTTAAGCGTAGTGTTCACAGGGGGCTGGCTAACCGACTTCCCATTGGGTCATTTAGGCGTGCAAATATTCGGCCGCTTAGGAAAGCAACCTAAGGCAGCGTTTACACGGGGACGACCTAATATTTGGCCGCTGAAATATTCGGCAGACCCCTTGTAAACGTAGCATAAGTTACGCCACCTAGTTAAATTTGAATAGCTATATTTGGAATAGCCTTGTCATGGAATAGTCGAAACACCGTATCAGTCGTCAATATTGCTAAATTCAAGAAATATGTCTACTCTTTCTGTCGTCGTTATTTTACAATTTATTTTGAATACTGAGACACATGTCTGTATATCACGCATGCTCAGTCAATGTCCTCTTCTTAATATACTCTGGTACCGGATAGACGGGGGTATACTAAGCAGAAGGGGTTAACAATTTTGCTAAAAAAGCATAAATTGGGGGACTTAATAGATGGAGGGTTAATGCTCAATAGACAGCACGGGGACCCAAAAATATCAAAATTATTGCAACTAGTTGTTAACATTGTATAAGTAAGTATATGGTATATAGTCTGTTTTGATTTCCTTTCTAGTCAAAATTCATTTGCATTCACAAAACCGATGTATTTCATTTACATGTCCTTTTTACAACTATGACATCTTTAGGTTAGTAAAATGTGTAGTTGAATTTTCTTGAAAGTCCCTTGGTTTGGGGTGGGGTGTATAATAAATGGAAATGGGTGGTGAAATTTTGAAAAATCTGCAATCGGGGCCCCCCTACTAATCGATGGCAAAGAATACCAACAAGCGGATAGATTTAAGAACAGCATGTGGACAGCTAAAAAGCTTCATTATAACACATTGTTACAGGTTTCTAACTCACAAATTTGTGACATGTACAAAGGTCTGGGGCCTAATTATACTTGAGGCTGTCTATACTCTTGACATTACCAATAATGCGCATACCCAAGTAAAGAATATTCTCAAGGGCAGCAAAGGGAACCTATAGCAGCAAGGTTTCTCCATTACAAAGTAAAAGGGCCTGTGATTTACACCAAAATCCTAACAAATACTCTATTTAGTTCATTAAGGAGACATCCACTCGTTACGTAATGCCTCTAGGGGGGAGGCAGGATTCATACGCATTCTGCCTAATTTTTTTGCCTGAATTTTCCTGACCTTTTTTTGAAAATGAAGTTATTTTTCCGGACTGCATATCAGGAATACATAATATTTTGTCCTGGCCATCTGGCATTTTAAATCATGTCACTGAGCCATTATTTAAAGCAAGCAATTAAACAAATTTTGTCAATTCGGGTAAAAAAGGTGCCTCTCTAGTCAACTGTCTTCTCCGTCAAGAAAGCAACTATGCAAACCTTGACAATCCAGAACTCTTTTAAATCATCAATATGCCAAATAACTCCAATGACCACAACTGACACAAAGGATATATGAACAGTTGTCAGTTTGTATTACACTAATGATGAGTTGCACAGTCTTACCTTCAATTTACACTGTCAATGTCTAGCACTCTGACAATGTCTAGCACTCTGACAATGTCTAGCACTCTGACAATGTCTAGCACTCTGACAATGTCTAGCACTCTGACAATGTCTAGCACTCTGACAATGTCCAGCACCTGCCTCATATACATGCATAAACTTAAGTGACACTCTGTAATGGAACATGAACGGTGGTACAATATTCTCAAAAGAAAAACCGTCTAATTTTCAATCTGATAATAACGAGCACTTTCAACCAACTCATGAAATACACTTTTACAAACTTTTTTAGGCTTCAAAAATCCAGTACTGAACTTTCTTAACTTTTTGAGCAACTGGGTGCTACTTCCGTACAAACCACTTTCTTATGAAAAAACATGTATTCATTTTAGTGACTTCTGTCTGCACTCAAAGGGAACTTAAATAGGTGCTAACTTCTTGGAAATGGAGGAAGCCCTATTTTTGCCTGAGGCCAGTAGCAAGAAAGTCTATAAAGGAAGGGCACGGAAATTGTGGACCATAACTTCAAGCACCGTGGTATGAAACAGGGGAAGGGAGAAAATGGGGGTCTGGGAGCTGGCCCCCCAGGAGAAATTTTCGAAGACATGCCCTCTGGAATTCCGGAAAAGCCCCCTTTGCAATATACGATAAAAATTGGTGTCTTCTTTGGTCTTTTTCCTGTGGCATGAACATATTCTAGAGTTTATATACAGCAGGATTCATCCGCATTACTGCTAACTCGCAAAGGGGATGCAATTGCCCTACATATTGCTTTCTTATCTTTTGTGGGGACACACCCCCATACCCTCCACTATACTTGCAACCTGCAGCTACATACGAGATAATTAAAATCTAAACTTTGGAGCAATGCATGTAAGATGGCATTTGCAATCCGGATTCGCATTCTGCATGGTTGAATTTTACTTTCACTTTATGTAATGACATTTTGGAATTACAGACTGTGTATTTCCATTTCAGAATACATGTCTGTGTCTTAAACTTAACCAATGAATGTTTGACATCGATATAACTCCACAATTGGGCATCACATAATTCATTTGACTGATAAAATTTCATGACTTTCTCCTGGCTTTCTTCATGTTTTAGCAACATTTCCTGACTTTTCATGACATTTCCTGACTTTTTCTGACTGTCCTTAAAACGATACTTTTTGTCCTGATTTTTCCTGACCTTATCAACCTTGGGGAGGGATGGTACCACGATTTGTTACGCTATTGTTTAATCTATAAAGAGCGCTATTCTACGTACCGTTACGAGAGGGGGAGGGGGTCTCAGAAACGGTAAATTTGGCGTTACGTAACACATGAATGCCTCCCTATCTATTGGCTAAAACTACGACAACCTACCTCCATTTCTTCCTTTGAAATTCTACAAGCTGCTCCGAGACCAATTACTAAGTGGGCTGGGAGGGTGCCACTTCTGAACCCTCTTTCTTGTCCCCCTCCGTTCATTTGCGGCTCCAGTCTCACTCGTGGTCTTCTTCGAACATATAAAGCTCCAACCCCTATTTGGGACATAAAGCTATGTACATATTTCAACGGTTTTGAAATAGTAAAAATATATTCAAGGCAAAAGTACATCCTTCGTTGCTCCATAAGAAACATCTATTGTTTTAACGTTATCTTTTCTTTCTTCTTATATACTTAAATGGTTGACCTGCATCTCATTTTCAGGACCCCTCTATGTATTACATGTGCAACTAGGGGTGCAGTGCTTTATCTATAACAACGGGGACTCAAAACAGAACTTTAGACCACGATTTTTTAGAATTGTGCAAAATAACTCCAATTCATTCCTTGATATTCCACTGAACACCACACATTAGCCAGGCTATTAAATTATATTCTATTGTGAACAAATATTGAAATGAATTTGCAAGTCTTGAGCAAAGTAGAGAAACTTAAGAAACATTTTCAAGAACATAACATTCAAAGTGGGGCTGAGCGCAATTGCGCAGCCTATTTGCCATGTGTGACTGCACGATTGACAGTGATGTTGGCAAGGGCGATTTTTCCCTCGTGTTGGGTACTTTGCACCTGTGTTGACAAGCAAACGTGCGATCGCACGTGTCTCCGGACATGGACTGCTTCTTATTTACAATGAGCTGCACCGCTAAACATTCAATTAAATCCAAATAAATGAGAAACCTTCAATATTTTTCAATTAAATCCAAATAAATGAGACTTAACAAGACTCTTGAAGCTCCAACCTTCAATATTTTTCAATTAAATCCAAATAAATGAGACTTAAAAAGATTCTTGAAGATCCAACCTTCAATATTTTTCAATTAAATCCAAATAAATGAGACTTATCAAGACTCTTGAAGCTCCAACCTTCAATATTTTTCAATTAAATCCAAATAAATGAGACTTAAAAAGACTCTTGAAGCTCCAACCTTCAATACTGCATCCAAAACAACATAACAAGGGAAGAACGGAAAGCCTTTGATCACCTACCTTTAGGGCCGTAAATCTTATGGCCACTTATCGAAAGCAGATCGATGTTCATTTCGTTCACATCCACAGGGATTTTTCCAACGGCTTGTGCTGCGTCAGTATGAAAGTGGATTTTGTTCTCCCGACAAATTTTACCGATTTCATGCACTGGCTGCTTCACTCCAATTTCATTATTAACAGTCATTATAGATACAAGTGAAGTATCAGATCGAATACTGTCTTTAAATTGTTCTATTTCAATTATTCCATTCTGTTTAACTGGTAGGTAAGTGACGTCAAAGCCTTCTGCCTCAAGCGCCCTGCATGAATCCAGTACGCACTTGTGTTCCTATAGAAACCGATAAAAAGGGTTGACCAAACCTTCATTTGAAGTCAAGAATTTTTTTATCTTAACAGTTTGCTGAAGTATTTAAAAAAACTGGTGACAGTTAGGAATGATGAGCAACAAGATTACATTAACATGCCCCAGATAGTGCCAGCAACAAGCCTATACAAAACAGGGAGCTTTAATAGAAATGTGATCCCTTCTCAACAACTCCAACCCACAACCTGTGGCTATGCTTGCATAAAATTCAATTACTGATAGGCAATGTCTGAGCTTAAGGAAAAAAATATATTAAAAATTAATGGTACTAAAGTATTGAAACAAAGATAAAAAATTAATAGATATGATGTTAGATGAAGTGGCAAAGAATAGTCACCAAGTTTCAGAAAATAAAATGCTGGAGAATAAAGGAGTGCTGCGCAGCAGCACTGAGGAACTGTGAAGGAGCTCACTTTGGCAAACCCATGGGCACACCTGAAAAAGTTTTCACCATGAAATAAAGGGCATGTTCAACAAGAGGAATTTATTCAAAAGTTTTCAGTCAGTGAAAGTTTTGGGGGAGACCTGCAACCTTCACTGTGCTCTTCATTGTTCAGCTCTATGCATCCTACAATGCTGGAGATTTCTCCAGTTTGCTGGAGCGCTGGAAATAAGTTTGAAATACTGGAGTCTCCAGCAGAATGCGAGAGACTTGGCAACTATGCAAAGACCTAGTGTTGAAGAGTGTACAAATTTTTGACTAACAGTAAATATACAGTACAAGCAAACTATGGCATCATCTGCATATTCTCTGTCTATAGCAAAATATATAAACATCTAAAAAAGCATATCTACAGAAAATAAATAATGAAGAACAATATTTTTACTGTCTGTGTTGTAATGACATGCTTTTTTTTCCTTCTGTTGAATCTGGCCACACCCTAAAGCAAGAAATGATACTAGTACAGTATGTACGTCAAGCCATTATTTCTGATATTTACAACTGGTATTGTTCGCAAGAACTTAATTGAAGAAGACACATAAAATGAATAAGAAGAAAAAGAACCCATCTTCCATTTTGCAAAAAACCAACTTAACTTCATCTCATAAACAACTTTTTACACATCTTTTCTTTAACAAACAATAACAAGAAGAATGTCCTGTTACTTAAAGAAAAACTGCCCTTCTTTAATCGACAAGGGGCTCAATAGCCACTGAGACTCTTGTGCCCATAAATAACAATAACTGCATTGTTCCTCCTACACAGATATGGCAAAATGAACTTCTACATGTATCTGATACTTATTCCTACAGTCTATTCTTTAATATCAGCATCAATTCCTATACCAGGACTACTAGAAAAAGAATGACCAAGGTTCATATCCAATATGTGAATCAAAATTCCCTGACTATTCCCTGATTTTTCCCTGACTGATAGTCAAAAACATCCACTTTTTCCCTGACCCCCCTTTCACATGTCTACAAAAATAGGTAAAAGAAAATGAAGCCTACTAGATTGGTAATGTAGATATACTAGCTATAGTACTATGCAAAGTGATAAACTTCACATTTATTGACAGCAAATGGAACAACCACTTTGCAGGCAACCATGCAAAGAGTTAATGAAAGTGACATGTGGACTAAATGATTTGTTTTCCCTGACTTTTCCCTGATTTGGATAAAAATTATAGAAAATTCCTTGACTATTCCAGGTTTTCTCTGACTTTTTGCAAAAATAGCCTATTTTCCAGGTTTTCCACATTTTCCAGGTTTTCCATGTTCTCACAAAATAGTAGCAAGCATTAGAACATGGATTGACACTTTTACTAAAAAAGTACAAATTGAGGACTTGCTAATAGATGGGTGGTAAATGCTCCATAGTATGGGAACCCAAACATTTCAAAAATATTGCACTCAAAAATAGTTTTTGGCATAGTATAAGTATAAGGTATAAATTATCATTGTGATGCCAAAACATTTTAGAGAAACCTACTTGCTTTCAGAACATATCCACAAGTGTGTGCTTGTACTTGTTACTATTTTGTACAGTTTGTTTTGATTTTGTTACTTGTTAGTATTGATTTGTGTATATAAACTCAAAGCATTTTATTTACCTAGAAACCTTTAGCTGGGTTAGTAAATAGGGGTTGAAAATTCTGTAAAATTACTTAGACGGGGGTGTCTAGTAAATGGAAATGGGTAGTGAAATTTTCAAAATGTACAATTGGAGGACCCCTTACTATTCAGTCCCAAAGAGTAAATATCAATCAAAAAAACAACTGAAGTGATTCTGAAACAAAAACATAATAGCAAACTGAGATGGAAATAAAAGCAATAATGATTTCCACAGACCTTGACAGCAATGTTATTTGACTCAGTTGCACCACTTGTAAAAATTATTTCTTTTGGGTCAGCTCCAATCAAATTAGCAACATCCTAGAAAATATTGAACTTGCAATAAAAACTACTAATGAACTTAATTTCTTTAAATTTATTACCAAAAAATATGGTTCTGCAAGCAATCAACAGGGCAACATGATACAATGAATGTGATTCTTTGATTCTATTCATTGATTCATTGATTCATTGATTCTATCACTGCTTTATTTATTCATTCATTCATTAATCCATTCATATATTCATTTGTGTATCTATCTACTAACTTCTGTTGTCTGTGCATATTACTGGATACAATTTACTTCCTCATAATTTAGCAACAACTGATGATTCACTGTCTTACATGATGCACTCCTAATGCTGATGGAAACTGCCCTACTCTTAGTCCAGCAGTATCCCCAGCACAAGTGAAAATTTGCCCATGCAAACATAACTATCAACCATGCAATCACACATGCCAAATAGGAACTTTGTTGTCACAATTGCAACAATAGTGGCTCTTGCTTTTTACTTTCATAACTCCGCTTTATTCTGTTTTATCCAGCATGAGACATTTTCAGGATGTCCACTGTGTTAAAGCTGAAATTCCAGCCAGTTTCAGAAAAAATAGCCTTTTCCCAGCTTTTTGGGCAGGAGAAACACATTGCTATCCAGCCATACCATGAACTTTGATATGAAATTTCAGGCATAGAAAATGCGGCCTGACTATTACCACAAAGTATTGAATGATCTTAAAATCTATAATAAATTGGAATTTCCTAAATAAATTCAACTTCTTCCAGTAAACCACCCCCAGAGGGTAAGGATCTATGAACCACAAAGGCAAAACTACCAATCCTGGGTAAACTTGGTGAAAAAAGGACTGTCTCACATGTTTTGAACAATCTTTTCTTCTTTAAGGTCATTTTTCATCTAATAATGCCAATAATTATCATTAGGCCTAAAGATAAAATTCCTGCTTTTCCAGCCAAAACGGGAGAAAAACCTATGGTTTTCCAGATTTTCCAACCAAATCCTGAAAAAGGCTCATTTTCCAGCTTTTCCAGCATTGCCAACTATTCCAGCCAGAGTGGACACCCTGATTTTAAATGCTTCAGAGTCATGAACTTCTGTATTTCACATACACAAACCTTGGTTCACACATGCAACTCCAAGAAATTAAGAGCAATAACTTCCGCAGAGAAGGGTGCACAAGTACCAATTTCTTCTGGGCATTGACTGCACTCTGTTGTGTATCACATTCAGTAGTGCATCATAAAAACTAGGCCTGAGGTACACATTCATAATTACATATGATTTAATGGATGCCAATATCAGGCATGGTCATGAGCAGGATACTGCGCATGCAGTAATCAGCACACAAGAATGAATTTGCGCATGTGACTGCACTGCTAAGAAAATCTTTACATATGCATGTTCAGAGCAAATCAACCAACAGAAGAGATATTATACAGTGAAACAAAGCTAGCATTTGTCAAACAAATTAATTCAAACAAGGAAACTACAGTCATCATCAGACTAAACACTGCTCCTGAAAGTCAGAAATAATTGATGATTGTGGCCACCATGCTAGGGTCTAAAGTATGAAGATATGCTAAAGGCCATTGCCTTGCAAAATAAAAAAATAGGAATTTGAATTAGCCAGAAAACATTAAATAACACCTATTTGTGAGTGCAATCAATTGCATGTGCACTTCAATTTGCACAAATGTGGGTGCATGTGCATGCGATCACACATGATAAATGACAAGGCCTGCTACAAATAAAAGAAACTGTACCATCAGCTTAGCAGAAGACAACTATAGCTAGTTACCTTAAGAGTAATAAAGTAAGAGTATTGTACGACAAGTGTGTTTGTAGGGTGTTGTAAATAAAAAGAGACAATAGTATCCTCCTACAGAGACAATAGACAATAGATTCCTCTATCTATAAATTCCTCTATCCATTGTCTATAGCAATAGACAATAGACAAAAGATACAATAGATAAAAGAGACAATAGACTCCTCCTTAAGAAATTCTACTCCACACTGACTCCTATTTCTGTAATACTAATTTTTTGAAATTGATTGCTTACCATTTTCATCTTTTTTATCTTGTCATTTGTTATATCTTAAGTAAATTCTTATTAGTTCATAAGATTTTGTATGTAGTTGGATTTCTACATATGAAAAACTGAAAACTGAACTGATAGAGTATTAAGCAATAATGGTAAAATTGAGGGGAACAAGCAAGCAGAAGGCAAAGTATGACAAATAGTCAAAAAGTAATTAGTCGTAGGAATGGCAATCAGGCATCTAGGAGTAGGTAAATTCACACCTCCGTGGGATAATTCACAGTTTTATCAGTTTATGATGGTAAATGATTGCATTACACTCCCCCCAAATAAAAAAGTCATATAACACCACTGGAGACAATACCTTTCTTGCTTCCTCCACAGCTTCTTCTGCTTCCCAGCCATAAGCATGTGTTTTTGAGTGTGGATTTCCATAGTATGATATATTATATGGCAGCATCACATCTAAAACTCTTGGATCCTTTGAAAGCAAAAATACATTAACCAGAAAGGAACATCAGTTTTTGAAAAGTCCCTAAAAGGTCAATAACTTCCATAGTGCAGATTAAAAGTTTAAAGTCTGTTCACTGTGAAAGCTATCAATTCAAGATGCTGACATCTTAAATTGATGCTCATCTAGTATACAGAAAAGGATTCAAGGGACAAAGTACAGTTTCTGAAAATCCTACTTCCCAATAATTTCTAGCAGTGGTGGCATATCTGTTGGGACAGGTGAGGCAGTGCTCCACTAAGGAATTTCAGGAAACAGTTTTTCTTTTTATGAATCAATTCATTCTTTCACAACTACAACAAGATACTACAGAATTCACTCCCCCATCACTATCACTTGATCTAACTTGTGCTGTTTAAAGGATAAATAATGCAAGGTCATGTTCCATAGTGCAATATGTTACAGTGGGGTATACCCTGAATTGTAGAAGAACCAGGAAATAACTTGACCTGTTTACATTTCATCAGTGATCTTACATGCTTCTTTATTACAGAAAAACAGAGCTTTTGTATTCCTTCAGGGCATACTCTAGTTTGCCCTATTAAAGTCCATTAAACTCTGAAATTTAACCAAGACAGAGCAGTTAGTATGATGGCCATTGAACTCAAGATGCCAACTGGTTGATTTAAGATCTATTGTGAGTGAATATTACTTTGGCCAAGCAGGGAACAAAGGATTGTACCTATCCAGCTTTTGATAACACATTCTACTGAAATACGCTTAGCATTTTTGTTCACCACACCAATATTTGCCTTCATTGAAGTGAGGAAAGTATTAAGCCTCTTAACAAATCCCTAGTAATCATTAGTCAGCAGAAAATAAACTTGAAGGAAAACGACTAGGCCCATACCAACTATAGGAAAAGTATTGAGAAGGAAGGGGCAAAAATTGCCCCAGCTGCCCATATAAGGGGTTTGAGGGGTGACAGATATCCCACCATAATGTCAGTGCACCCTACACACCAGATTCCCATGTGCCACCACTGATTTCTAGACTCTATCAATCAAATGCATTGATACAACTATTTACAAAATTCTAATAAATTTTTCCTAATGTGAATTAAATGCACTATTTTCTTGCCTTTTTTGAAGTAAACTGAAGTTTTTTTCTCAAAGTAAAGCACCTACACCTCTAAACTCCCAATACAAGAATTTTGACCTCTTCTTAGTTATACCTTCAAACTAAATCATCTTATGAGGCTGTCTAATGAAATAGACTACAAATTATCACCCCACTACCTTAGCATAATCAGTAGAAATACAGCTTTGCAGTAATACAATTACATTACATTGTCTCTATATCTTTCAAGCCAGCATGTAGTTGGAGGAAATGTCCTAGAGGAGCAAAGCCTGTTTATACTACCATTTTGGGTGGTGAAAAGCATTATTTGATAGTGTAAATCTCCAGGTCAATAATTCTATTAGGAGGGCAAAACCATGCAAAATTTTTAATTTGGGGGCACTGCCCCTCATGCCCCCTCCAGTCATGCCAGCTTCTTAATGCAAGTAAACAAAATATATACCAGTGGGGTAGTAGCTTGGGCATCTAAGTAAATAGGCCGGAGTTCATCTTCTTTGACAACAACATCTGAAAAAATTTCAAAAGAAATACCGTTAATAGCTTTCTATATCAAGAAGAGACAAAAACCTTGCAACCAATGTCTAAATGTTCTATGTATCATGTCATGTGTTCTAGAATCACTCCTATTTTCACCACCAACAGCAAGATGTCGGGTTGCTCTGATGAACTCCAAACAAAACATTAATTTTACAGCTAGCAAAATCCATATAATGATTGCATTTACCTTAGATAATGTTAGGCCTGCCGAATTTTTAAAATTCGACGGCCGATGTCAAGATTAGCCATCAAGGTATTTCACCATAATAAGCTTGCAGGGTTAGGGTTTGGCTAAGGGTTAGGGTTTTTTACGAACAAAACTTTAATTTTAAAGGTAGCAAAGTCCATATGACGATTGCATTTAGCTTAGACAATGTTAGGACTGTCGAATTGGCTAATCTTGACATCAGCCCCCAATGTCATGTTGTTGACGGTGAAAATATGAGGCTTCTATGTCAAAAGTCCTACTACTCTTACCGTCAAGACAACAAGAGAATTAGCCTTCAAAATCAACATATAATGCACAATAGAGAAATATTTCTAGCACTCTTGCAAATACAATCAACTTATCCAGCATAGGAGCTTAATCGTTCCAACGACAACCAATGCAATGGGAAATTGGAAGGATGGCCTAGGCGTCTGAACAAGTATCTAGAAACCAAAGAAAAATATGTCTTGCCTCTCTCTCTTGCAGCTTGTTGAAAAACATCACAGCTAGTTTGAAACGCCCTCCTGTTTTTCCTGATAACACTTTTGAAAGCGTTTGTGCTCTGGCAAGTTTGTACTGGCAGTCTGCGAAGTAGCATTGTTGCCAGTTCGTCGTAATCAATATTTCGATTTCATTCGCATCGAGTTATGTAATCTGTAGATAATGATAACGAGGTATAGGTGCGTCCCTGGAAAGAGGGCACTTTGTACGGGCTGTCTAGGGGCTAACCGTAGAGATAGGAATATATCCTTATCTCTATGGGGCTACCAGAGGCATATGCTGGATGAGGCTGGGCCATACAAGAGCTGGCTGAGCCGTAAGCTACACTAGGAGTATACTTTCTATCAAAGTGGGGGCCACAAAGTCATGAGCGGCTCTAGCCAGAAAAATATAGGAGGCTATCGCCCCTGGGCGTGAAGGAGAAGAAAGGGAGTCTGGGTGTAAAGCCCTAGAAACATCTTTTTGACCACGCCTTTTTTGCCCGAAGAAAACGCCCCTTTTGAGCATATTGGCCCTTTATACACGAAGAAGCTGTGTAAATGAAAGAGCAAAAATGAAGGAGAGCAGACAAAATGATAGAGAAATAAGAGTACAGGATGATGACATAGCAGAAAATAGAAACGCAAGATCTCCATTAAAATTTAGAAACTTACAATAAGTTATTGCTTACGTGCAAAGCCAAAAGACATAGAAAGCTAGAAAGACGTTTTGTATAAGTCAATGTAAAGTAGCGGTCTAGAAGTACCATGTTCATTCCTTGTACATCTTCCTAATTTACGAGTATTTGCAGTAAACAATATATTCGAAATTCGAAACTTTATACTTTTCTAGAAAAGTGGGGGGCCAAAGAAGGGGCCATAAAAATTCCCCCCAATAGAACCGCCACTGCACAAAATACTATCCTGACAGCTGTATTTGGCCCGCGGGCCGCAGGTTTGAAACCCCTGATGTACGGTATCAGGTGAATTCCAGAGAACGACCCCCTGTTGTGAGTTGCTTGTTTGGCTATTATGTCCAAATTCCTTTTTCCGTGGCATTTGTAAGCAAACAGACACTTGTATTTTCACAGAAAAAGCGGGAGAAAACGGGACATCGTAATGTAAAATTAGAAGACAAGCAGGAGATGTAAAAGTACTTATTAAAGTCACTTTTGCCAGACACACTATTTTCCCTTTACCCTTCGCTGGAATTTATTAAATGCGAATTTATGCGACTATGCTCTCATTTTGCTTCAACAATGGTTGTCTTTAATATTTCTCGTAAATTAATTAAAAAATACTTAGCGAAATTTGCCGTTTTACATACATGCATACGTTATTTTTTGATAGAGCAGGACAGGTTAGGGCAGCACAATGCTGATTTGGTCCTGCTATTTAAAATAAATTGTATTATTATTGCTCTTAGGGACAGCTCATTACTTTAGCCTCGGGTCGGGGACGAAGAGCAATAGGTTGGGTAAGTGATTTTCCAGGCAGCTTTAAGGTTGGGTATATCATTTGTTTGTCTTATAACGGTTGGGTAGTATACATTTAATAGCTCTAATTTGTTTGGGTGACTATTATTATTATAGTGTACAAGGTTGGGTAGCAAAAATAATTACCTGAATAGACCTTTCCCTTCAGTCCCAACTTGAAGCATAAATAATGAACGGTCCCTTACGTATGATGATAAGATCGGGGATAAGAAACGTATATTATTTTAAGATCAAGGGAGTCGAAACCGGGGGCCGAGGGGTGGCCACTGGCCTTCCCACTATTCTCAGAAAGTAGCATGTTTCCTTATTTTTGCCTGAGCTTATCTCCGGCAGTTGCTACCAAGCCCCTCCACTTTAAAAGCCATTTCAACGCCCTTGAAGATGCAGATACCATCATATCATATCAACAATTTATTTATAGTAGGCAACAGAAATTAAGATAGCAAAATTATTGTTAATTAGGGCCTACTAGCTTTAAAAATTAAAATATGTTACAGGTGAAGAATATAAATTGATACATATCATGTTAGGTACCCAGCCTGTGGTACATATATTTAACAAAGTCTACAGTTGTAGACAGAAAAGAAAAACTACAATCATTTTTCATAAGAAGCAAACTTTATGCTTTCAGCTTGAATGCTTCTTAATTTTTCATCAAATCTAGCTTCTAATATAATTTTTCTTGAATTCTTAAGATTTCCACTAACGAAAACAACTCAGATTAAGCAACAGTGAGACAAGAAATAGGATGCTCAAGTTTGTGATCAAAAACTTTTCTTGTAGAAACAGTTGTGTTAAGCAATTGTTTGAAACTCAGCCTACCTATATATCTTAAATGCTGCGTAATTTTTTGCCTAATTCCAGCCTTCGGTTTCTTATAAAAGAACGTGTAGGTATAAATATTTAATCATAAAAGCAAATATAAAAACTTATAATAAAACAATGTACTTATAATGATTTTGTGCTCTTGTTGCTACTTGGAACTGTTTCTCGTTTTGTTGTGCTACACTGAATTCACCAAAAACATCACGGTTTATTCCTATTGTGTGCGGGTTGAGAGAAAAGAACCTTTACTCTGAAGAGACTGAATGAATGAGTTGGGCTGATGAAATCAAAGACAAATTAGGTTGCCAAATTGCTTGTATAATTACGACCTTTCTAAAGTTATAAGCTCTGATTCAATGAATTATTTGGCGTGTTTTAAATTGGATCTAAACCCGGCCTGGTGACTAATTTCTATCAGAGAAACTCAATGCTGTTGAATCGCTTTCTATGTAACAGGGAAATCAATTACAATGTCTATAGTCCATACGTCACACTATACATTGACGTACATCTACTAAATACGATGCTGTCATTCAATACGGAAAGCGATTTATATATCAAACACAAAGAGTTTACCGCCTGGGCGGGTAGGAAGAAGGATGATGTAACAGAAAAGGCTTATCGTTCAAACCAGTTGGCAATGGGGGGTCAGGGTGGAAAGGGGTGTGGAGGGTGTCATGCAATGCAAATTTATCTAGGTTACCTATGTACGTGATGGCCCAGTGGTAGAGCATCTGCCTCACCACCGGTAAGTCGTGGGTTCGAGCCCCGGCCGAGTCATACCAAAGACTTTAATTAAAATGGTACTCACTTCCTTCTCGTTTGGCGCTCGACATATGAGAATGGAGTGGGAAAGTTAAACTCGCGGACTACCCCCCACTGTAGCTTTCACTGCATTCGCAGGCGCGTGGTCTAGGGCTATAGAAACGGAGATAGGTGCCGCCCTACGCGCCATTAGGAGCGGGAAAGGGCTTTGACTTGACCTATGTACGTATCGACTTGACATATATATATGGTAAATGGAAACAGCATGCAGGGCTGCCACATAAAACTTATCAGAGAATTGATAATGGAAATAAATCAGCAATGTAAAGAAAAAATGAAATTGATTCAACAACTGAATATGAATAATTAGTTGTATATTAATCCTCTGAAAAAATATCTACAATCTCTGCCAAAAGTCCTTGGAAAATCAATTAATTAATGCATAATTTCTGATAAAAATGATTTTCTTATCCATGTCGAACGATGGAAATCCCCTTCCTCCCCCCCCCCAAAAACAATGTCGAATTAAGTGTTTATTTGCCAGAGAAGGGTCTGCAAGCATAGCGGCTTTTTCTGTACCTTTCAACGCTGTATATAACAACATTGTTTTGAGGGGGAGAGAGGGATACTTCTAAATGAGCAGCAGAAATAATGCAAGTGTTCCAAGACTTTTGGCAGAGATTGTAGATGCTCCAATTCAAATATACGTTTGTTTCTATAAGAAAACTGTCATTTTGCTTGAGCCTCAATTTTCTTAACTTCTCCCGAAATTGATTCTCGGATTTTCTTAAATTTTTCTTAACTTTTACTGAAATAAACTGGCTAAAATTGCTTAAACTTTCGTTATAAATAATGTACATTTGAATTTGAATTCCATCTTTAACATTTTGAATGCAATAACGAGGAAATATCGATTTTTGGCAAATAAAAACACTAACTTTTGGAAATTGAGCCTCGTGATTTTCTTAAGAATTTGACGATTTGAGCCTCATTTTCTTATAAAATTTTTTCTTATAAAAAAACATGTATGTAACCTGAATAAGTATTTATATGACACTTCGCAGAACCATTTTCAATTCGTATGCGCCTAGCTGTAGGTTCTAGGCAGTTACTCAAGACGACCATTTTGTTTACTTAACCACCAGAGTGCTCCGTTGAACTGGCGGTCACCTAATTGTAAATAAGAGGTTAAGGAGGTGTACTTCCTGAAGTGTTCTGTCATCAATTCGTCAGCATGATGTATTTACCAAATCATAAGACGGGTGTCCGCCTGATAGTCAACACAGCTGACACAAAACTATGTAATATATGCTGCTTCCTATATGTCTAGCACATACCATTTACAGAAATGGATGGCGAAGGAGAAAACCGGAGAACTGCCAAAGATCGAAAGGTACATGACATTCAAAAGGCAGTTAAAGGCAACTGGAGTAAAGCAAATTGGAAAGTTAGAAGCAGTGAAAAGCTTTTAGAAGCGAAGTTAAAAGAATATCAAGACCAAAGACGTAAGAGCCTAAGATTTTTGGATTTGAGAAAATATGATTTAGAGAAAAAGCTTGTGGATACGACTATGGTGAGGCCAAAATATATTGAGAAAGACAACAAATTGGAGAGACTAGCTAGAGACATTGGGCATATGACGACCCAAACAGATACAGCTACATGTGTTAAGGATGGAAAGGAAACTGACAAAAACAATGGTACAAGTGTCGAACGAAGACAAATAATTAGCGACAAAGTAGTGTCTTTGAGGGACGAGAGTGATACCCACATAATCTCAGGAAGTGGTCGACCATCGCGCTTTCCCGGAATGAGAACACTCGTTAGGCAAAATATTGACCAGAGCACGAAAACAGAAAATATTGGCACGGTAAATAGAAGAGCCACACAAAGACTCTCTGTCTTCGATAGTACACCAGGAGGGCAGCTAACTGGCGCTAGAAAAGCCAGCTCTTGTGAGCACATAGGACGAGAAGCAAATCAGATTTCATTCTTCCCAGATATTAGTGACAGAAATCAGAGAAGGCAAATCCCGTTGGATCGATCTAGATCTTATACAGTTGGTGAGAACAGCGATGTTTACATTCCCATGAGAGAGAGAAAGAAGGGTGTTTATCAACTGCAGTCAGTTGCAACAATGGATTATGACCGTAAAAGCAAACCACAAACGAGGCCAAGTTCTGGGAAGATTTCTAGCCTCGAAGAACAATTCGAGAAGCTTCAGAGTTGCAGATACCTGAGATCACATGATGTGTTAAAATGAAGAATGATCGACAAGCCATGGGCTCGCCAGATATATTGTGGATGTTCACGTGACTACGTGTTCCTCAGCTATAAACTGACAGCCCACCTACCTCCAATAGGGCATATGGAACTGATGCAGACTAGTGATTTTTGTTTTAGTTGTTGAATGTACAAACCTGAATTATTGACAACTGAAGAGGACTAAGTTACAGTATTTGCAATCAAAACATGCATTCATGAGCATTGAGAACCAAACAAGACATATTTGATATTGACTGTACTACAGCCTCAGAATAGCGGCAGCTGTAATACGTATCTGGGCAAGCTTTGCAGTCATTAATAAGCTTGTTTTTACCATCCATACTGAACTCGCCAAACTACACGTTTTTTTAGAAGAAACCTAGCTCAAGGCCTAGTACTAAAAGTTTCCTAATTTTTGGCTACATCTTAATTCTAAAAGTTTCTTAAAAACTTCTTAATTAGCAAACTAAATTTTTGTGAAAGCGCTAAAGCAACACCAAAATTCACATTGCTTTGGTACAGCTTTACGTTAAACCAGGGAACAATTTCAATGTGATATTTGTCCAAAGTTTCTAAGTTCTTTCCTTGTAGCTCTAAAAGTTTCTTAAATTTTAGGCTGTCTCGTACTAGGTTGCTTATAAAGTAGTTTCTTATAAAAAAACGTGTAACAGAGTTGATATATTTCTTGGCCTTTCAAATGATGCAGTAACTCCCAGGATCGTTAAGAGAGTTCAGAGGCTCATGAGTAGAGAGAAATTTGAAGCGCCCTGCTATCGAAGCGAGTAGAAATATATAGAGTCTGGGTGTCAATCCCCGAAATTCACTGCCTTGTTTACCTTGTAAAGCCTCAGACATTGAGGCCCTAAGACTAATGAGGCCCGTTAGACTTTGAGCTCCCAAGGGTACTGATAACTCTAGTGGCTCCAGCCATTTGAAATTAAGGGGGTTTTTGACAAGAAAGGGTCTCGGAGTGAAGCTAGCTTGCATCTGTTTAGCTTTGGATGGGTGAGATCAATGATTTTAAATTGGCTTCCCCCTACCCAGACTATTATTATGGCATTTTAGAAGAATCCAAATTGCCACATTTTCAAAGCGTTAGGGATATTTGCCCCTATACACCCCTGCAACTCCACCATGGGTTGCCCCACACTTTGGGAAAGTAGGATTTAGATTTTCTCACACTTTTAGGATAGAGGAAAATGTCTGACCATGTATTTTACCTTTTGTTTTTGCTAATTGGATATATGATGCTGTTGCAGACAATGCGACACACAGCCGGTAGAATTCTATTCAGCATTACTATTAGTTCTTAATCCAACTTTAATAGGGATTTAGAATCAAAGAGATCCAGGAAAGCCGTCTGTTTTCTATTTTTAATGTCTTCACATCTTTTTAGATGCCTTTGCGTGGATTATTTCACAAGCATATGATTTGTTCTGCAGTTTTCTATTTGATTTTCGATTTTCTTCATCAATCTCATTCTCTCAATTTTGAGGGAAAAGTGAACGAATTTTTGAAGAAATAGATGTTAGGGGCGTGTCATAAAGTTTCTACGACAGGGGGGCGGAGGACATGTGGCTTTATCCAAAAAAAATTTTATAGCCCCTATAAAAAGGGACATAAAAGCTCCGTGACCCATTGGAAAAAGGCAAAAGTTTTTCGTGGCCCATGTCAAAATTTCATGGTTTGCTTTTCAGCGTGCTGATAGCATTTAGTTATCTAGATGTTCTATTTTGTATGCATGTTTCCATCATGTCATTAACATTGTTGCCATAAATATCTAGAACCACTATTTACACTAATTCACCCTGACCTATTGTAAACAAGTTTTTTTCTATATGAAACGAGCTTTGTTGTAGTTTGTGGTCACACGACCACTTGTTGTTTTTATGAAGATATTCTCAGAAGAAATTTCATTATCACTATTTTCACTTTCACTACCACTGTCATAATGTCCTTCTTCACTGTCACCATCGTTACTGACTGTTGCACAAATCACATCATCCTCTTTGCTGCTGCTATCATCCCCAAAATTGCTATCATTTTTATTTTCTGAAAAATCATCTTCCAGTGCTCTTGCTGGTTTGTCTCTTGCATCACCTACTGCTTCGTTCACTAAACAAGTGTTGTTGCAATATATCCTTGAATGAAATTTACGTTTGCGGGCTTTTTAAAGTACGAAAATGCAAAGTAACAGAGAACATTATTTTCATGCTTTCAAAGAAAAATGGAGACACCCACAGAAAGTGCAACCAGTTGTGAAAGTTCATCTTCAGATTCTGACTGTTTAATGCAATTTGAACCTTTCCTTTTTGGTCAATGAACTCGCTTTTTACAAGGGTGCCCGCTGAACGCGGGCATTCCCACCCCTCACTGTGAGAAACATCATATAATTCTAAAACTTTTCGGTGGATTTTCTCAAAGAATTTTTCAGGCCCATTAAGAATCTGCAAAAATTTTTGTGGCCCATTGAGAAGCAGTGAAAGAGTTTCGTGGCCCCGGCCCATATCCTCCACCCCCTTGTAGTAGATACTTTATGACACGTCCCTTAAGCCGTTTCAGTAGGCCCCCCTCCTCTATTTCATATTATGCTTACGCAGTTTTATGAACCATCAGTTTTCATCCTTCAAGCATCATCGGCAGTTGCTTAATTCTCGGAGAGGATTTGACTGTTAAGGTCCGATTACGTGTTACTTTTTGTCCCAGTAGTCGGGATATCTCGGTAGCTGGGGCAACTTTATAGCCCTGTGTTACATGCGAATGGTAATGAGCTCTCAATGGCTTTGAAAAGAATGTCAAACTTTAGAAGTGACGCTGAATCAAGCAAAAGCAAGAATGTTCAACATAAAATTTATGGTCTTTAAAGAATACATTGTTTACAATGTACTAGTTTAGCGTTCATTGTGACCCTCTATTACAATCATGTAACCATTTCAACTTTCTATGCAAACATCATTGTCTAAAAGGGATCCTTGATGTTGAGAGAAATAAATCGTAAGCGCACGCCAGTTTATGTTGTCTGGCATTTCTCCTAAGGGAGGAGTCATAATGTATGGAACAGACGAGGATGGAAGGGATTTCACATTTTTCTATAACATTCTGTAGCCCAACACAAACATCAAAAATATTTTCCTGGCCCCAATGCATCTCCACATAAAGTTTCATGACCCCTGAAATTTTTCATTAAGACTTTTAAAGAAGGGAGCTTGGTACATTGATACAACACTAGAGAATACCTTATTTTCTAAAGGACCCAAGAGCATTCAGCTCTACATTTTAGAGAAGATAATGGATCTATATTTATGTATCACTTCAAAATATCATAAATTGCTCCTAATTTTTGCACTCATTTTAACATGTGGAAAAGTTCATCATATGTTCATATATAAAGCATACCAGTTTTTTCTATTTTGAAAAGAAATTAAATAAACTATATAATAAATAAATTTTACTGCAATGGTAAATGATGATAAATTAACTCTATGTCTGCAGCAAGCCTGATCTTGAGTGTACCTTCCACTCTTGTTTTAAAAGTCCTCCTGAAGCTCTTCATAACTAGAAACTTCTGGTGTCTTTTCTTGTCCTTTTTTTCCTTCACTAGAGGTACTTTGCTGTCCCCCTTCTCTGTAATGTTGAGTATAAATCTTCAACATCTTAGCTCATACTTTCACCTTAAATATCACAATTGCATAAATATTTTTGACAAATAGTGATCTTTCTTCTGCTGTTGAGAAGCAATGTGGTGGGAAATTTCTGCTACTTTTTCTTATTCCTTTAATAGCATGTAATCATCCATGCTCTCTGAAAACTAATGCGTGTGTAGTCTTAAGTTGCCATTCTCATGATGAGACATGTAGTTTTTTGAAGGTTCCTTAGAACTATTTACAGTACTCATTTCATTTGTCTTAAATAAAAAAGCAATACTCTGATCCAGACTCACAAAACAAGTGTTAAATTCCTGCCACAATGCCTACGAACCTTTGAAACTTGGTGATTCGTTAGCAACAGGTTAACCAAGAAGTTCCCAATACCATTTCAGTGATGTGAACGAAAGTGTCTTCATTATCTAACAGAGACTTGCTCTTCTTTCGAGCATACTTTAATTTTTCCTGGCCCTTCAGTCAAGCTTTCATAGTCCACCAATAAAATATTCATTACAGTCCATGGAGAAAATGATGGTCAATGATATAGAAGCGCCGAAAGCGCTAGATGTCCAACTCGATCTGCCAGAGTGAGGCAAATATTGTTTTGGCGGCCATTTTAAATGGTGGCAAAAAAATTTTTCGCCAATACTCAGCCCTTATGAATTGGTAAAAAGTAAGTGCCGAGTTTGTGGAGTTCCAAACGGATTTTTAGCGTGTAAAGTGGTGAGTCGTCATTAACCATCTCCTATCTCCTCAATTTCGAATGAATTTTGACGATTCGTGTATTTATCGCGACGTTTCAAGTAATGTAAGTGTGGCAGCTGCTGATGTGCGCTCTGTGAAATTCGAAAATATAATTAAAAACTTTTTTTGCAAGGTAGCAGTGAAGCAACTAGCAACTATTTACGTCCTTTTTGTTTTAAAATTTATATACGAAGCTAACGATAATCTTTTCCCCGTGGTTTTTTGTGATTTTAAGACTCCGAGCTCAGCAGACCCAACTATGAATGAGGACTTAAGTTGTATGCTGTTTGCTGCCATTGAGGTAAACATAAATTATGCCACATTGTTAGCTTTAACAAGTGAAATTGTTTCGGATCTTTTGTCAGAAAATGGTTCAGTCCTGCTCTGCATATGGATGCACAAATCGTTTTTCTGAAAACTGAATTTCATTTCATAAATTTCCCCTGAAGTATAAGAGCCTTCTCAAAAATTGGATAGTTGCAACAAAGAGGGAAAATTTTCAACCTACCTTCAATAGCTATTTATGTGACGAGCATTTCCTACCTTTGATTTTAACCTTTCAAAAGTTATAAATCACATTACCGTCATATAATGTCACAAAGTTCTATCTTTGATAAGACTAACAAAAGTGAAAGTTTTTAATGTTATTAGAGTGAATACTGCAGCAAATGAAATTGAAATCGCAATTACTAACTTAACCCTCTTGTAATGAAATGTTTGCCAAACACTTCATTTCAAGAAGACAGAAGCACACCGCAGCAACTGCCACCTTTAAAGTACTTGAAACGTCGCGATAAAGGCACAAATTACCTAAATTTAAACAAAATTGAATGGACAAGAGATATTTCATACTAACTCACCACTTTACACGCTTAAAGTCCGTGCGAAACTTCAAGAAATCAGCCCATAAGGGCTCAGTACTGGTGATAATCCTTTTTGCCACCATGTAAATGGCCGTCAAAGAAAAATTTGCCTCACTCGGTTCAATGTGCAAACCCCTGAGTTGGACATCTAGCGCCTTCGGCGCTTCTATATCATTGATGATGGCTGCAATTTATCAAAAAGAGGCTGTGTAAAGATGGAAAAATATTTTGGCAGCTAGAGACAGTTGCAGTTGTAACTGTTGTATGGACATCTGCTGGATTATTGATACGATAGGATGCTAAATGTGTTGCTCAAGCAGTAAGAATTTTAGAGGAGAATACAGAGTGAAAATATGCTGTATAAATATGCTGTATAAACTGACCATTGATGATTCGCATGTGCTGAAGCCTCAAAGAGCCTCAAATAGGAAATATTGCTAAATGCACACCTATGTTCAGAAGATAGGTGTGGTCTTTCTTTAGACTTATATGGTGGGCAGGAGGGAAATTGCAAGTCAAAACTTTGTATGCAAATCAAAACTTTATCCAAAAATGAATAAATCATAGCGTTTTTTATTTACTAAATCTAAATTTTGTCTTGTTGCTATCAAAGGAAAACCCTTATAAATTTTGGTAGATGAGGAAAACTATAGCTCTGTAGCAAATACTTGCCATGAAGAAAAAGAGGGTCTGGGGATTTGGCCTTTAGAAGAACTTTTGACACCATGTCGTTTACTTTGCAATATAATGCATTTCCCATTAACAATATGCCTAGTTTTTGATGGACTCATAAAGTAGGTATGCCTAGTCTACAATCTACAGTACTTGCAAGTGCATTCTTTCATTAAGTACAAATGCAAAGTTATGATTTGCTGCACAAGCTGCAGTAAGTACAAATTTATTTTGGGCCTTGGCTCAAGATATGTAATCTCATAATACAACATGCTTAGTCATGGTATCAGGTACCAAAGATGCCATTTCAAGTGAAATCAATAGCATTTAATTGTAATAGGTAAGACAAGCAGAAGAAGTAAAATACTTAGCAGAAACATTGACATATCATGCTGGAAATCAAGTGAATAATAATATTTTAAATTTCACTGAAGAAACCTGGAAAGCCAGATCCAGTCAAACATTGAGCACACTTACTGAACACATTTTGAGTGCATAAAATGGTAAGATATAGAGAAAGAGGAGACTAGGAAATGGCAAAGTGAATGAAAAGAAGAGAAAACGAGGCTTTACAAATGCTGTTTCAGATTTGAGTACAATTGCCTATCATAGGTTATTATGTGGTAGTACTGGTCAGAGAGATTTTGGATCTTTGTTGTTACTGCTTCTATAAACCACATGTCTTGTACACTCTACAACTAAAGATGCATTTGTTTGGCTTGAACATCCAATTTAGCAGGTGCATATGTGGATGATGGTTGCAGCAAAATTTCAAAGACAAGGAACTTTCACAAAAATGTCACAAAAGACACAAAATTTCAAACATTTTTAGGAATAGCTTGCATAGAAAATGTAAGCCAATAGATGATAGATGTCTGGAAATGTGAAGGATAGCACTATAGCACAGTTCTTTCAGAGAGAAAAGATGAAAGTGTCAGAAGGTATCAAAGTGATAGAAAGTTATATGTGAGAGTGACTCTGATAGTAATCATTGAAAATTGATATTTACCAGAAAAGCTTTTTAACTAAGCTAGATTTAAACTTTCATGGCTCATCTTTTCAGCAGGAACTAATTTGTTAGCCCAACATTCTTCTCTTAAAAGCTTTGGAGACTCTGTGCAATCCTTTCCGCCCCTGTCTGTTCCGTACTTTATGACTGCTCCCTAAGATATTTGACTGCTAGTATCGCGGCTGCAGGGCTGGACAACTTTTCATACTAATCAGTCCCACACCCGAGATATCTTGGCTTGGTGAAACGGGACATCTCAGGTACAGGACCAAAAAGTTATCATGCGATCTTAAGACAAGCCGAGACATCCCGGGTACCGAGATATTCCGATCACCGGGACAAAAAGTATCACGTAATCAGACTGTAATACTGGTAATTTTAGATGCAGAAATTGTATATTATATTTGTAAGTTAGGAACTAACGTAGGACGTAAAGACTAGATTTCAGGCGACTTGTGAAAGCACTTGAATCTATTTTCGCGTAGGCACCGTCGTTTGGTTGTAGGATTGGACTCTCAGTACTTGCGAAATACTGGAGAGAGCCAGATCGCTACGTGTTTTGTATGTTGGTATTTTGTATTGTGCGCTACAGGCGAAGGCTCCCTGGTAAGTAGAGCCCACAGAATCACGTTATGTTCCCAGGCAGTGTATTACGTAAATGGAATTAGCATCCGTATAGATAACTTCCGCATCTAATGAATGGTAGAGCAAGAAAGTAAATATAGGCGTGTATTTGTTATGAATAAAAGCTTCCTAGTGAAACCTTCCGAAAGTAGAGTATATAAGACGTATAGAGATGTAGATAAATGAACAAGAGAGTGAGGTTCGATGGCAGGGACTCTAAGTCACCTCGCCGAACCAAGTAACGCGTTACGAAAGAAAGAACATTTGGCAGATTATTGGATTTATCTCTGTGTTGATTCTCATTTTCGCATATAAGCTTGGCATAGACGTTATACCGTTTTACAAGACCCTTAGAAGCTTTCCCCCGTGTCTATTCTCCCAAGGACGTCAGAGTGTATTTTGAATGAGGGGCTTGGGGTGAGTGGCAAGCTCCTATTTGGGACGGAAGTAGGGACTAGGGGCCGAGCCCCTTAAAATTTTATAATTACACCCTTAGACTATAAGATAATGAACATTTTCCACCTCTGACCCAACATATTGCATTTAATTTTGTTTCATGTCCTTTTTAATTATATATTTTTATCATGATATAAAAGAAGATTATAAGAAAGTCCTCTTTTTGAAAATTAAATATATCCTCTCTTAGATAGGATAGGCTATCTATTCTATGACATCATACACTAGCAAAACAATGCGAGGCTCAAGCCCCCAGGCTCCTATTTATCTATCCCCCACCCCTGTAATGATAGGTATGCATTGTATTTTGTGCATAATTTGTAGTGCTTTACCATAGCTACACTGTTTAACAAGTTAAGAGGCTTCAATGTTGGATTTTTGAGACTTTAAAGCTCAATCATCCGTGTATTGAGCGCTGCAACCATAGGGAGACTAGAAGTCTAGACCATGGTCCTAATTGCCCCTCCTACTTTTTACCAAGCTGGTGCTTGGGATTTCTTCAAAATCGATGAGAAATTAGATGGAGTGGGTAGTAGCAAATCTTAAAAGAGAAGTTCTGGAAGATGGTTGATCAGCATCAATATCAGCAAGCTCTGCGAGTCCTTAAATGCATGTAGATATTTGAGATTTATGTCGAACATGCTCTCAGACATCCATCAAATGTTCGTGGAATGCATCTGGATTATGTATTGCGAGATTTTTAGTGAACACTTGCATATATCAGTTGAAGATTTTTAACTAGGGCTCAACTTAAGCGAAATTCGTTTTTGGAAAAAATTCATCTGCACTACGCCCCTGCAATTCTACATAACCTACTCTTGTGTTGCAGAAAAATTGTCTGAAATCATCGCAAAAATGTTCATATTACCTATGACATTGGCAAATGCACTCTAACGCCAAGCGCACACAGCAGATTTTTATCGTTTTGACATGCAACTTTTGTCTTTAATCTAAAAAATCTGCTGTGTGCGGTACCTTCAAACTAACGATTTTGTCGTAAGGGACTGAGTTTTGAGATCAAGCATGTTTGATATTTGTTTTTGATCGCAAGAGGTCAAATACAAAAATCTGCTTTGTGCAGTGTTTCGCGACAAAAATTGTGGAACACGTGACTTACAAAGCCAGTAGAAGAGTAGAGAATTGGCCTAAAATATCACTCACGCAGCGCTCGAAAACATTTCACGGAGGAGCGCTTCAGACATTGCTTCTATCAACGATAAAAATCTGCTGTGTGCGGCAACTGGAAAATCCTACCATCGCATATCGCAACGATAAAAATCTGCTGTGTGCTCTAGTTAGCTTTCTCTTCCGTTCGAACAGAATTCAATTTTTCTGGGTAAATGGACAGATCTCTGAACTTGAAAGTGTTAGTTGTAGTGTACCACAAGGCTCGTACCTAGGGCCTTTCCTCGTTCTACTCTAAAACAATAATTTACACCTATCTTTAAACTGCTCTGAGGTGAATATGTATGCTGATGACACCAGCACCTCATCTCCCTTGGACTTTATTCCAGACATAATCAAGATTGTAAATTCTGACTTCCACTCCCAAGGGGGTCACTCGAACATCTTGTATACGAGGGAGTCCATCCACGAGTTCCAAAGTTCACCTAAAAGTATCAATAAAACTTGCACACATCCAAAAATATCAAATAGATTGCTTGATGAGATTCATTTAAAATTACATTATTGAGTGTAACAAATAGCTATCACGTGGCATCACTGGAAAGCCCCCCAAAAGTATCGGGTCACAACACAAATCTTCACCCAGAACTATCGGATGGACCCCCAGATACATAGATGGCTCAAGTGATCCCATGGGCTTCCACTACAAGTAAATAAAGTATCCCTCAACCTCACCATGACAGAAATTATCTTCAGAGGGTCAAATTCTCCTCCTGAAACACAAATTTATTAGTAAAGAGCTAGTTTGCGTGACCTAACAAACAAAATGGAGACACGTAGCAAGGCTTCACGTGCCGTCCCTGATTTCAACTGATTGCTACACCACGTGCAACACTTCCAAACTTTCAAGGGTGGTAAAAGGATAGCCCCTCGACCCAAAGAAACATGGAAACCTACAAAGTTATGGCATTCAACGCCGAAGGAATAACATGCACCAAATGTGACATACTATCAGACTTTCACCCCGATATCCTATGTCTCCAAGAGACCCACAAGGAATCAGCACCTCCCAATATCCGTGGCATGCACTTGATCGTTCACCACGAGCATCCAAAGCATGGAAGTGCCATCTATGCTCAAGACAATACAACACCTCCTCCAGCAGTCAGTCATATCAGCAAGTCGCCATATAAGGAACTTCCTTCAAATATCTTAAGGTAACACTGTCACAATCTATGCATCTGTGATAGGCCGTAGAGTATATTTACCTTATTTTCGCTGCTTTACATATCAGTATATTATTAGGCATTAGGTCATAATTAGGTAACATTCATATTTAGATTTGCGTAGTAGTCACTCCTTTTGTTATGCTTGTTTAGGGTTGGTAGGACACGGTTATGTATGTGCATTACGCACAATTTAATTTAGTTATCCATATCTAGGTTGTCTTTTGTTAGAACGATGCAGATTAATGTAAGTTTCTGTAGTATGAGTAAGTTTCTGTTCTATTGCGTATTTAGAATTATGAGGTAAGGGGACTAATTTGGGTATCTCATATGTTATATAAAGAAGCATTGTACAGCAACTTAGTCAGTTGGGTTCAGCAATCACATTAGTGAGCAGTTAATCGTTTAGAATTGATTATATATAGAGAACAACTTAGTGATACACTTGAGCTATCCTGTCACAGCATCTCTCTCTATTTCATATATTTCAGCTTTTCCAGGAGTTATGGAAGAAATGAAAAAAGCATAGTTACTGGTGATAACAGAAGCCAAAAGTGGATGAGAAGATAGAAAGCAAAACAGAAAATTGCATGGCTAGTCAATAGTGAAATTTGTGAAGTACTTCTTTGTAGACATGCACAGAAATGTTCAGAAATTAAAAAGTAGTAAATACTCGGCTCTTCTTGACCTTCTTTTGATTCTAATGCAAACATTCAATTCCCATGCAAAGTTGGATTAATACCTGAAGTGAATCAAAATAATACCAATGATATTCAATAGAATTCTATATGCTCTATGTTGTACGCATTAAACAGCATTGTCTAAAACAGCATTAGATATCCAATTATGGAAAAACATGTTTAAGTACACCTTCAGACGTTATAAATTGCAGGGAGAATAACAGTCAAGCTTATCAACTTGTTTAAGGCTTAATAATCTTTCTTTATATACCTTTGGCTTCGTCGTTGGTGCTCTTTCTCTGCACGACACTTGATTCCAAATACCTGCATTTCTGAAATAACCTGTTAATGGACTGATGTGCTTCAATGAAACATATACACCGGAATTGCATAATAGAAGACATTGCCTTAACGAATTGAAGCAATGAAATAGAAAGGTTAAAAACGTATTCTGTGATTTCCAATCAATTTGAATTTAGAATCAAAAGAAATTCTGGAGGCTATTTACATTTTGTGATTTCTGAACACTTCCATGCAAGTCTATGCAAGAAATTACAGTATAATCCTGTTATAAGGTACTTTAAGTGACCGGCTGATTTGGTACGTTATATCTGAAGTGTGTTATAACCGAAGTTAACAGATTTTGACCCAACTACTGCACTATACCGCTATCTTATTCTAGTGAATATTGTTTGTTTTTCTCGCTTTTGCCACTTTTTGAGGCTGAAATACTTGAGACAAAGAAGACTCACATACATTTTTCTGAACAAACTTGAGGCAAAGACTCACATAAATTTTTTCTGTACAAATTTTGAAGGTTTGGGAAATCAAAACACATCTATAACAGTGCACTTTTGACTAGAAATTTCATGATTCAACTACAATACCAGTTAATTTGGTCAAAGCTAAGTTTCTTGAACAGACGAGCAACAACAGGCAAGACCGAGATGGGTCTCTGATTGGTCAACATGCATGCTTGAGAGTTCTTTAGTGCACGTTCGTTCTCCGTTATGCAATTCTAGCATTCATGTTTTGAACACGTGAGTGTCTGGCTGGCTGCTAGCTTCTGTTAATTGGCGCTGAATCAGTGATTAAGACCTCTATAGAGTTCCCCGTACTAGAATAAAAGAGAGGGATAATCCAGACTAGTGCACTTAGTCAACGAATTGATTAAAACTTTTCAGGTCATCACGTTGTTTGGTNTCGGGTAATTTTCCGGAAAGAACAATGGGAAATGCGAGTAACTTTTCTGACTGCTCGTTAGTTAGCTTTACTCATCCGGGCAGAAATGTTACAGCCCCCTTGAATTTCAGTGCCGTAACCACGGGGGGGGCAAGGGGGGCTGGAGCCCCCCAATAATTTCTTGTTAAAATAAATTTTTCAGCTCCTCCGCCTCAACCATGGTGAGGCCTCCTCCGATAGTGACTTCTAAGCCCCCCAAAATGAAAATCGTGGTTACGGCCCTGAATTTGAAGTCCTCTTAGGCCTATGATTGTGATTGCTAGCCGAATCAACCCAAAAATGTGTTATGAATTGAATTGAATTGCTATATCATGTGACATGGATGAGGCACGAGTTAGGAGAGAAACAAGTTGGAGATTAGAATGAAGCATTGAGAAGATGAGGTATTGAGAAAATAGTTGAGAACGAAGAGCTTCGAGAATACGAGGAGAGAAGAGACATTTTCTGAGAGGAGAACATTAACATTGAACATTGCGCTTCGAGGAAGCATTTGAATTGAACTCTTGGACTTATTGTGTGTATGTTGTTGCTGTAATTTGCTTTTCTTTATCGATATGTACTTCAAAGATTTCAACGGGCGGAGTTATTCAGTGAACTCTCGATTCCTCAAGACCCCCTAATTAATTCGATAATCTTGGGGAAATAGGAGCAGTGTTTCCGAACAAAAAACATTATTGCTTAATACGTGGCTAGAAAATTTGTCCCTAACAACCGTCTGACATCACAAAGTTGCTTTTAAAGCTCATTTTTGGTAAATAAATAGGAAGAAATTAAGGTTTTAAGACTTCTTGTATGATTTTCCAACAACTTCCCTTCCCTCTTGAAAAGTTGTCAGAATCTGCTCGGTTCGGCCTTTCGTTTGTAGTCAGTCATATGAACAAGTCGCGATATAAGAAACTTCCTAAGAGAATATCTTAAGGTAACACTGTCACAATCTATGCATCTCTCTCTCTATTTCATATATTTCAGCTTTTCCTGGAATTATGGAAGAAATGAATAAAGCATAGTTCCTGGTGATAACAGAAGCCAAAAGTGGATGAGAAGATAGAAAGCAAAATAGAAAATTGCATGGCTAGTCAATAGTGAAATTTGTGAAGTACTTCTTTGTAGACATGCACAGAAATGTTCAGAAATTAAAAAGTAGTAAATAGTCGGCTCTTCTTGACCTTCTTTTGATTCTAATGCAAACATTCCATTCCCATGCAAAGTTGGATTAATAACTGAAGTTAATCAATAAAATAACAATAATATTCAATAGAATTCTATTGGCTGTATGTTGCATCGCATTAAACAGCATTGTCTACAACAGCATTAGATATCCAATTATGGAAAAACATGTTTAAGTACATCTTCAGACGTTATAAATTGCGGGAAGAATAACAGTCAAGCTTATCTCCTTTTTTAAGGCTTAATAATCTTTCTTTATACACCCTTGGCTTCGTTGTTGGTGCTCTTTCTTTGCACTAAACTTGATTCCAAATACCTGCATTTCTGAAATAACCTGTTAATGGACTGACGTGCTTCAATGAAACATATACACCGGAATTGCATAATAGAAGACATTGCCTTAACGAATTGAAGCAATGAAATAGAAAGGTTAAAAACGTATTCTGTGATTTCCAATCAATTTGAATTTAGAATCAAAAGAAATTCTGGAGGCTATTTACATTTTGTGATTTCTGAACACTTTCATGCAAGTCTATGCAAGAAATTACAGTATAATCCTGTTATAAGGTACTTTAAGTGACCGGCTGATTTGGTACGTTATATCTGAAGTGTGTTATAACCGAAGTTAACAGATTTTGACCCAACTACTGCACTATACCGCTATCTTATTCTAGTGAATATTGTTTGTTTTTACTCGCTTTTGCCACTTTTTGAGGCTGAAATACTTGAGACAAAGAAGACTCACATACTTTTTTCTGAACAAACTTGAGGCAAAGACTCACATAAATTTTTTCTGTACAAATTTTGAAGGTTTGGGAAATCAAAACACATCTATAACAGTGCACTTTTGACTAGAAATTTCATGATTCAACTTGCATGCTTGAGAGTTCTTTAGTGCACGTTCGTTCTCCGTTATGCAATTCTAGCATTCATGTTTTGAACACGTGAGTGTCTGGATGGCTGCTAGCTTCTGTTAATTGGCGCTGAATCAGTGATTAAGACCTCTATAGAGTTCCCCGCACTAGAATAAAAGAGAGGGATAATCCAGACTAGTGCACTTAGTCAACGAATTGATTAAAACTTTTCAGGTCATCACGTTGTTTGGTNTATAAAAATTAAAGATACTAGTGCCAAAGCTCATAAGGCAAATGCCAAAGTTCACAGAAGCAAAGACGCATAAGACAGAAGTTGAACAGCACAAGACAGAAGACTGATCGTCATACACTGTTTCTATAAGACGTATGCTTTATCCATAATTTCAACCACAATTGCTTGTAACATGAGTAACAATGAAAAGGAAAAAAGACAATGTAAAGACAGAAAATTAAGCAATCTTCAAAAGGCAGTGAAATACAACTGGTACAAAGCCAATTGGAAAGTTAAACACTGTGAAAAACATTTGGAGGCAAAGTTAACAGAGTATCATGAACAAAGGCAAAAGATAATGAAGCATTTTGATTTGAAGAAATCTCAACTGGTAAAGAAGTATGTGGATACGACAGTGGCGAGATTAAAGCACGTCGAAAAAGATGACAAGGAAGCTAAAATAGCCAAGGATGCTAGAAGCTCGAAAACCCAAGCAGGCAGACCAAACAGCGCAATGGATGACAAGAAAAGAGATGAAAATAGCGAAGAAGAGGCAGAGCCAACAATAGCAAGTAGCGATGGGAGGATTTGCTTGGGAGGGCAAAATGAGAGTGTCACCCGCAAGATTTCAGGAAGTGGCCGACTATCATACCTCCCTGAAATGGGAGCCCTAGTCAGGCAAGTTGCTGAGATAAACACAAAGATAGACAATATTGAATTTGCAAGTAGGAGAGCTACGCAAAGCTATTCTGTTATTGATAATGTACAAACGAGAAAGTCGAGTGGCGCTAGAAAGGCAAGCTCTTGGGAGATTATAGGAAGCGCAGGAAATCAGACTCCGTTCTTCCCCGAGATTGGCAACAAAGTGCAGAGAAAGTCATTGACGTTAAATCGATCTAGATCATATACGATTGGTGATAACAGCGATGCATTCATTCCTATTAGGGAGAGAAAAAAGGGTGTTTATCAATTGCAGTTAGTCCCAGCAATGGACTATGGTCGAAGAAGCAAACCAGACTTGAGGGAAAACTCTGAAAGAGTTTCCAGCCTCGAGGAACAGTTCGAAAAGCTTCAGAGTTGTAGGTACTTGAGGTCAAGTGAAATGAAGAACTAAGGCATGAGCAAGAAGGTCACCTGGCCTTACAGATAAACAAATGAACCATTCTGTACCTTAGCCTATAATACTACGCCTTTTTAACTTGCTTTAAGATGCTGTTGTAATTAATGTCATATAATTATGAAGGTGCCGAAGTAGGGAATTTGGGGGTGTTTGGCACCCTCCGCTTTTTGTTGTAGCCGTCGGGAATATATTTTCTCGTCAGTAAAGGTTGATGCTGTGATTATCACTTGTCAGTAATTTAGGGGTTTTAGTTGCCTGTTCGTAAAATTTTCTCCCACACCTTCCACTCAAAATTCCTTTAGGACGCCACTGTAATAAAGACGCGATAAGATTATTGTCAATCTTGCTAAGCTTCGGTCTTTTCCAAAAGGAGAGCACTACTATTTATTTCTCTTCCTGCAAGCACCAGTGAAGATCTATGCAATAAAAGTTTACATGCAAAGTATTAATTCAATTTAAACTTTTCGCTCTCGTTATCTATTTTCGTTTTCCATTTTCATTCTGCGCAACAGCATAGTGTAACGAAAAGATTTATCTCTTAGAATCTGTCCATACAAAAACGAAAATCATGCAGTTGCCAATGTATAACTCAGTTAACTTATGAAATNTACTTAGTTTATCAATCAAATTGATTAATTTTGAAGTTTTAAATCTGCATTGATTCAAGTTTATTCTTTAAAAAGTTTTTGTTGTGAGTTATCTGCCTGATACTGTTCCCAGTGGTGTATTCGCAAAATCTTCAGAGGCACAACTCAAAAGTGTAAGGCACGCACAATGTTCCACGACTCTACTTTCGTTGCAAAGTTATAAGGAAATCGTCAATATTTTGCTCCATCAGGTAGCACCATCTCGTAGACCAAAAATTCTAATGAGCATAACAGTACAATGTTCATCAGCAGCTTAACGGTCAAGGCCAAATATTTCAAGACTGTCAATTCCAAACTCGTTCTGTTCAGTGCGAGATTTGGTGAGACAGTCGTACTGGACGGCTGCTGCGAGTACGAGTTCTGACGGTGATGCCGTCTAAATTTTCCTTGGATCGGTTGCGCAGTTGAAAACTCGTACTCATACTCGTACTGGATCTGAACCTCCCTAATAGCTTAACGGTGAAGACCAAATTTTAGGAAGTATAACTGCCATTATGAATCGACTACGCCCCTGCCTGCTCCAAGGGCCGATCGAGCACTTTTTCTGGGTGGGGTGCGAAAGGTGGAATCATACCATTGATAAATTGCTTTCCGAATCGTCATTTACGAAATTTTTACTGGGAATTGCCAATACCCTTAAATTGCTCAAAGGAGCTCTGAGCAACTATGTTATTGTAGTCTTGACAAATGATTCGGCATCTCATGCATATTTCGATCAAATTCAGCCAGCAATATACAGGCAGAAAGCTCTGATGACGTTGTTTTTGTTCTTTGGAGCACTTCTACCGACCTGAAAAAGGTTCAGTACTCGGAAAGTACTCCTTCGATTATCTATTCATAGCAAGAATTCCAGAGCAAAAGAGCTTTTTAGAGTATAACGCAGGGACGCCGGAGTGCATTTTGAGTGAGGGGGCAGGGAGCAAGTGGTATGCTTCTATTGGGTGTGGCAGTGGGGGTGAGGGGCAGAGCCCCTTAAAATTTCTACAAGTACGCCTGTTGATTGCAAGAAAATGTCGTTTTTGAGTATGAAAGTACATCTTAGAAAGGATAGGCTTTCTATTGTATGCCATCATACACTAGCAAAGAAGTGGGGGTGGGGTTGCAGCCCCCCAGCCCCAGTTCCTTGCTCCGGCGTGCATGCAATGAACAGAAAAACCGTTGTTGAATTGAAGAAAATTGCAAAGCAGGTTCTATCAATCTTGGGAATCACAAGTGTTTCTGGAAACCATAAAGACTATATTTTCACGCAAGTCCGGAACTGTTTCAAAGACACCGTTCTGGATGAAAATCAATCTTACATTACCAGTGAGATACACGTTTTTTTTTATAAGAAAAAAGTTTATAAGAAAATGAGGCTCAAATCGTCAAAATCTTAAGAAAATCGTAAGAAAATCACAAGGCTCAACTTCCAAAATTCAGTGTTTTTATAGGCAAAAAATCGGTAATTTCGTCGTTATTGCATTCAAAATGTTAAAGATGGAATTCAAATTCAAGTATACAATAGTATTAACGAAAGTGTAAACCACTCTAGCCAGTTTATTTCAGCAAAAGTTAAGAAAAATTTAAGAAAATCTGAGGCTCAATTTCGGGAAAAGTTAAGAAAATTGAGGCTCAGGCAAAATAGTGATTTTCTTATAAATAAAAAAACGTGTAGCTAAATTGCTTTAGTTAGTACTCCTTTAATATTGTAAATAGACCACCTACTGAGTTATTTGTTGCAGTAATATCTTATATCTCAGCACAAAATCCTACTATAGATGCCATCAGAAGACATTAAAATCATCCAAATATTCTTCTTCTTCTTCAAGTATCGAACCTGGTACAGGCATTGACGATCAAGTCCTCTCTATTGTCAGTCATCCAAATATTACTTTGATTAAAAATACTACATGACATACTGTTCGCTTATATCCCCATCAATTCTTATGACACTGCGAATGAAATTGCTCAACCAGATAGTTACGATTCTAGACAGTACTTAAGCTAATGGAGTATTTTCAGTCGATACCCTAGAGAGAATTATTGGAATATGTCATGCTCAGAAATCAGAGTCTTCAAACCACAAAGGTTCTGATCAGACCTCTAAAGTTAATGACTGTTAGCGTTATGCTAGCAATGTCCAGAGTATTGGGGCGATGCACAGAGGTTTGATTTACTAATGCCAAAATATTAGACTTACTATGGGCCACTCGTGGATCCGGGGGGAGGGGGGCCAAGGTGTTGCTGGGATAATTTCAATGAATCTATCGGAAGTATTTGATCGTATGATTCATGATCTGTTCATTACCAATTAGAATGCGCATGACTTTGGTGTAAATAGTCTAAGATTAATTGCAAATTACTTCTCCATCTATCTATCTATCTATCTATCTATCTATCTATCTATCTATCTATCTATCTATCTATCTATCTATCTATCTATCTATCTATCTATCTATCTATCTATCTATCTATCTATCTATCTATCTATCTATCTATCTATCTATCTATCTATCTATCTATCTATCTCAGCCGTATTTCAGGAAGGACTTCTCCAATTGGAGACAAAAAGGAAAGATGTACAATACGTGCAGTGAATGGCTGAAAACAAAAATTGATCTACCTCAAGAATCTGTGCTAGGACCATTATTACTCAAAAATTTTCTAAGTGATTTCGTATATGATGTTCAAGCTACTTAACTTTGCAGATGACAATAATCTGTTCTCTTGTCTTGACTAACTTGAAGCTGTTTTGTTGAATCTTGAAAATATCGGCTAAATCGATACTTCAATGGAGAACAAACCAAATGATTGTGAATACATAAAAATTTAATGTTTTTATGTGTTGAAATCAAATGAAGACATAACTCTAGAGGTAGGTGAATACCCTACTGGGTGTAGCAATTGATTCTAAATTGAAAAATAACAAGAACAGTGTCTTCTCTAGGATTTTAAGCCACCTTAGTGAAGGCTACCCTAATGAAAGCTAATGGCTTACCCAACACAACTCATTCACTACAGTATTATCCAGCCATTTAGAAACTCATTTTGTAAAACCAGGCTCTTTGGTTCTTTATAAATGGACAAAAAACAAAACAGGCTGAATAATGTCTTATAATGACAGTATACTCGATTTTTCCTCCGTTTCCCACAATTCCTTGGGGCTTGGAGGTCGCCTCTGAGAGGACTTTAGTTCTGGCAAGAGCACTTAGGACCGGATGGCCTTCCTGACGTCACCAATGGCATACGGTGGGCCTCGAACTCAGAACCATGTTGGTCTTAGTCGAGTGCATTACCGATAGGCCACGGCTGCTCTCAATGTCTTATAATAACAGTGAAGCTCACCAAATGTGCGTGTATATTTCAGAAGAAACCGTGAAAGTTGCTTCCAATGTGTAATTGTACTTTTATTTGTAGGACACCTAACAAATTTTGCGTTATAAAGTGCTTAAAAAATGCCATTTTTCCAATCAAAATTATTTTTAAGAAACCTAAATTAAACTGTCAGGCTGATTGCTTTCTCATATCATAAATATGGCGTCATCTGCCAAGCTGTAGTTTCTTATAAGTCAGTTTCTTAGTGCCCAGTAATACAGTATATTATGATTTAATTATTCTCTAATGAAATGATTGTTTTCTGGAAAGCATACCATTCCACAATTTGATCTACATTGTGGAGCTGTGGAAACAATTTCTTTCCGATATCTTGTACACGTGGCTTCAGACATCCAAGTTTATTTTCTGAAACGTAAATATGTTTTCCCCAAAACCTCCTTTGGGTGATGGACGTTTGCTTTCAACTGTAAATGAGGTTGGCTTCCTAGAACAAGATGGCGGTAGATGTTTTGCCTGAAGTAGAAGCTTTAATTTCTGATAGTGACGATGAATTACCGGTTGGCTGGGAAGTGAGGACTACAGAGGATGGAAAAGTTTACTACATAGAGTAGGATTGCTTTTTATTTATTGTGGTATGGAAACCTTGGGTGTTTAGCATAGTAGGAAAAACCCCTATGGGGCGTTCACGCACATTAATTCTCCAATTTGTTGCATGCTACCTGTATGTGACTTCTTGTTCTTGAAGTTCATCTTTTGATTTCAATCTTAGCCACAACTCCAAAACTACACAATGGCAGCACCCTAAGAACAATAAGAGAAAATATTTGAGTGAAAGTAAGTAGACTTTTTGTGTTTTTTTATTCTTTCTTTGGAAGATTGAACCACGCAACGAAGACCATTTTGTCGCAAGATCTGTGGCGAGCATGAACCTGTAGCTATAAACACTTGCCAATTGAAGTTTGGGAATTTCACTAAGTCTCGTCAGTATTTACATAAAGTTTGGGCAAGCTTTACCAGCTCAGTGGCTAGCCATTTTTTCTAGAGAAATTTTAGCTAGACTTAGTGACAAGTAAATCCCCAGAATTCATCCTGGGCACACAACAGACTGGGATGCAAAAGTTCATTTTTTGCCTCCCCTGGGGCTAGGAAAGCTCTTGAAGGTGCCCAAGCTTTGAGATACCCCTCATGGAAATAGAGAACTGTCATGAAAACCAGAACTTACTTCTTGTCAAAAATGATTGATCTGCAGCACTACTCTACATTGCCTTATCTGGAAGCATAAATGATAATGAAGTTCAAATATCTTAGAGATTAAGCTATTTTGAATTACTTGGGGTGAAAATAAGATGGGTTATCAATCTGCCTGAATTCCTAAGGGTCCTAAGTTATGCAATGCAGTCTATGCCTGGAAGAAATATGAAAAGCATCAATTTGCATGTGCACCCTTATCTGCATGAGTGACTGCTCTAAATTATTTGGAATTGCACTTGCAATTCAAGATTTGCCTATACAAAATACAGAGTTTCCTGTTTAACCATTTCAAATGTCTCATTTAGGATAAAACAGAATAGAGCAGAGTTATTAAAGCAAAAGGTGACTGTCATTAGTGTTGCAGTTGTGACAACAAAGTTCTTATTTGGCATGTGCAATTGCATGGTTGACAGCGATGTTGACATGGGTGATTCTTCACTTGTGCTAGAGATTTTGTAAGTGTGTGGACATGTACACATGTGATCACACATGTCTCTGGGAAAGGCTGCAGTTGTTTATTTAGTGTACAACCAGTGGTATATAGCAAAGATGTTGCATGTAGGCTAGTATGTAGAAAAGAGATTGCATGGCACATCAGAGTTTCCAGTCTGGAATTATGAAATCTTTACATCATATGTTAAATCAAACCAGCTGGCTTGAAAGTTACCTTTTTATGAATCATTGTATCTTTGTTAGGTAGTAAGTCCTAAAGAGGGCAAAAAGTTGAAGACTTTGAGAACTTCTATAGTTTCAATCTAGTTTTCTAGGATGCACTTGGCTCTGCTTGTGTGCTTTGTGGGATGGCTTTATTACAAAAATCAACCATAGTGACTGTCAGTAATCAGCCCATTATTTGCATTGAGAAGTCCATGATTTGCCCATGGTTTGCTAACTGTCTATGGAAAGTTGGGTTCAGTAGCATGTCAAAGGATTTTTGAGTTGGGTGTAGCAGAAGAAATTTACCTGCAGGCTATTGCATCTCCTAGAATTCCTGACAAGCAAAGGTCACAACTTCAGCTTTTACAGGCAAGTCAAAGCAGGGTGTCCACTCCAGCTGGAAAAGTTGGAAATGTTGGAAAAGCTAGAAAATGAGCCTTTTTCAGAATTTGGCTGGAAAAGATGGAAAACATAGGTTTTTCTCTTATTTAGGCTGGAATAGCTGGAATTTTATTTTTGGACCTAATGATACTTTGTGGCATTATTAGATGAAAAATGATCTTAAAGAGGAAAAGATTGTTCAATATCACGTGAGGCAGGCCTTTTTTCACCAAGTTGACCCGGATTGGTAGTTTTCCCTATGTTTTACCATGGTGGTTCATAGATCCTTACCCTCTGGGGGTGGTTTACCAGAAGAAATTGAATTTATGTAGGGAATTCCAATTTGTTATAAATTTTAAGGTCATTCAATACTTTTTGATAATAGTCGGACCGTATTTTCTATGGCTGAAATTTCATATCAAAGTTCATGGTATGGCTGGAAAGCAATGTGTTTTTCCTGCCCAAAAAGCTGGAAAAAGGCTACTTTTTTCTGCAACTTTGGCTAGAATTGCAACTTTAACTCAATGGACATCCTGCAAAGAACTACTGACAAGCCAAATTATTACTGGCAGGTTTGGCAAGAAGGGGAGTATGTGACACTCCTACATCCCCTACTTTGGCAGGTCCTTGGTTGGCTTAGTAGACAGTCTCTTATCTACCTTATTGTATGCTCTTGAAACTGGGTTCCAAATACCTTAATTTATACCACTGAAAATGGGTTCGTATGACCTCCCTGGTAAGCTTAATCATTCAATCTGTTTTCTTGCAGAGCTCCCATTTGGTTGGACAGTTTGCCAAGATGAAGAAGGCAGAAAGATCTACATGGAGTAAGGAGAATAATTTTTTTTATTTTTCTACTGTTTTTATTTTTTCTTGTTTATTGGACATTGGAATATCAATATTTCTAGTGTCATCTGGAAGACATACACTACCTAGGCCAGGTTGGAAATCTTATACTCAGTCACTGCTACACAGTGATATGAACTCTCCCACCCACTTGGAATTTACTGCCTAACAATTATAAGAAGGCTAATACTTTCCAATCATATGAGATGAAGATTAAGACCATGCTTGAAGAGTAGCACAATTTGGCAAGTTGGATTGTATGCTTTTTTTGACCTTTGTCATACTTTATATTGTTGATATATCTTTATTTAGTACACAAGTTCTTTATTTAGTACTTTCCTTATTGAGTATGTAATTTTCCATGTATTTTATATTCTATGAATGAATTTCAACATGATTTCCTGGAAAACTGATCTGAGGGGCCACAAAACTGATCTAATCTGTTAGCTTGAGAAATCTGTAGAAGTATGTGCTTTAAGTTGAAGAACATAAGTTGCACCTGTTGAAGAGAACTAGGTGGGGTAAATTTTTTTCAAAATTTGACCTGAGCAAATGGTGGGGTAAAGAAAATTTGACCTGAGCAAATGATGGGGTAACATGTTTTTGAGAGTATGTAACATTTCTCTTTGGCCCCCACCCCAGCCATCAGTAATGACCACTCCCTTAGTATCTGAGGGACCACAAAGTCTAATGAATTAAAGATGAAATGCATGAAACATCCCAAGAGGTTGTATGATTTACCTTTTCCTTGGGAGGAATGACATCCCCACACCACCAGAATTTTTTAAGGAAAAATTTAGAACTGCACATAAAATCCAGCAATGATATGTTGAAGAATTTAATTCTTGTTATAGATGGGCTTGAACTGCCTGTTTTTAGCAAAAAGGGATAGATAAATGCTACTACCTCTAACAATTCCATTTCTGGTTGTGTTTCCCCTATCATTTCATACCTATATCTACCATTTTTACTGCTATTTACCTTCTTATACCCGTGGGCCACTCAATAATAATCTATTGAATTGCACAGAACAGCACAAATTTTTTCAGAACTGCAAATTTTATGTGGAACTACACATTTCAAAAAACCCTGCATACTCCCTTTGATACTGCCCTGGTCTCAACTTTCATACGATCCTTGTAAGTAGCACTGTAGATACACTTTACAAATATTGCATTGATTTTAATTTAAGTTTGCAGCTCATACCTGATTTTGGATCAGCTCACAGCTCACACCTTAGCAAATCAAGCCGCTTGCAGCTATGTCTAGGGAAAAACATGCATGTTTTCCAACCTGGTATCAAAATTGTTATCAAAATAATGAAAATATCTCTGTAGCAAAAATATTTAAATTAGTTGAAGTTTTCTTTGCAAATTTTTTTATCTAAGATCTTTGAATTTCGTGTATGTTGCATTTAATGGAGTTTTTTTGTTGGTTACACAGGGTTCATACTGAACCTGGAACACCTGGAAAATAGGCCATTTTTGCAAATTGTCAGGGAAAACCTGGAATAGTCAGGGAGATTTCTTTAGTATTTATCCAAATCAGGGAATAGTCAAGAAAAGCAAATTTTTTAGTCCACCTATCATTTCATTGACTCATGCATGGCTGTTCGAAAAGTGGTTGCCCCATTTGCTGTCAATAATTGTACACTTTATAGATTTGTATAGAGCTGTAGCAAGCATATGTAGATTACCTGTCTATTAGGCTCCATTTTCTTTGCCTGTTTTTGTAAATATGTGAAATGGGGATCAGAGAAAAAGTTGGCATTGTTAATTATAAGTCAGGGAATAGTCAGGGAATTTTGATTCATGAATTGAGTATGAACCATGTAACACATGCTTGTACCATATGCCACTGATTTATCGCTTGTAAACTAGTACTAAATAGCTATTCTGATGCAGAAAAGTCTGAAAAATCAAAAGTAGGCCTTGTTTATTTATTGGAATTGCATTTGTAAACAAGTTTAGTAAGTGCATTAAAAGTAATTATTTAATTTGATCACAGTCAGGTAGGGAAGCGTACAACATATGTAGATCCAAGGTTGGCATTATCAATTAGTGATGCAAAGAAAGGGAAGATCAAGTTTGATTCATCAAGCTCTGCAATGGAAGTTCTGCGAGGGAGAGACCTTTCTAATAAGACTGCCATTGTGACTGGAGCTAATTCTGGCATTGGTAAGATCCTTGTCTTGTTCAACTTTCACATCATCCGTTCTTTTTTTATAAGAAAACCGTCATTTTGCCTGAGCCTCAATTTTCTTAACTTTTCCCGAAATTGAGCCTGATATTTTCTTAAATTTTTCTTAACTTTTTTGAAATAAACTGGCTAAGATGGTTTACACTTTCGTTTTTAATATTGTATACTTGAATTTGAATTCCATCTTTCACATTTTGAATGCAATAACAACGATATATCGATTTTTGGCCAATAAAAACACTGAATGCTCTTGGAAAACACAGCTAGATTATAAACTTCAATAGAAGATCCACGACGAAAAATATATTGAGATCTTTGCTTTCTATTTAATGCGACATTTCCAGAGTTCAAGACGACATACCAATTTTAAGATGACAAACCAAGACATAACCATTGAAGACACAACCGTTGATATATCGACTTAAAACATAACCCTTAAAGACATAACCAAGAGACTTAACCTAGGACGTAGACTTAACCTAATTAAGCTGGTGTTGCCCTGGTCATTTTACTGTCAATCACCCCATTTGTTTTCAGGCTTTGAAACGGCGAAGGCGCTCTCACTTCATGGATGCCATGTGGTTATGGCATGTAGGGATATGAACTTGGCGAATAAAGCCGCAGAGAGTATAAGAACTGCTCAGGTAAAGTGTTCAAGTTTTTATTTTTGCAGTAGCAGCCGTAATGATTCGATTTAGCCCCCTCCTTTGATCAAGCCCCCTTGAATAGACCCTCCCCTCCAAGCAAAAATAAACAGCCACCCTAGAATAAGCCCCCATGGGGGCTATCTGGGCTCAGTAAAACAAAAGTGAAAAGTAACGAAAATAACAAGTTTGGCTGGTGTTCTGCCTATTTCTGCAATAATTTGATGTAAACACCTGTCTTTATGTATAGAATATTTGACATTCCTTCACTCCATTACCGTGGTAGAACTCAGGACATGCAGATTTACTAAGCTCTCCCCTCGATTAACCCCACCTCGAACAAAGCCCCCAACCATAGAAATCATTTCTGACAAATAATCCCCCGCGGGCTTAATCGAGTTATTACGGTAGCGTATCTTTCTCTGAGTCCGTCGGTGTTGCGGAAAATTTATGTGGATATTCAATAATTATTCGCGTATAATGTGACTTCGTGAGTAGGGATGTATGCCATAAGTTCTTCACTCTCGCAAAGCTTTCGGTAGAAGGTGACTACTGGCGATTTTTCGCCGGCTACTTCTGCATAAACTACCGGCCACTTTGACTTGAAATGACGTAAAATATACACAATCGAATTGCCCCCTCCATGGTAAATAGCCCCGTACTGTTGATGATCAGCCGCTTACCCTAAATATTATTGGAAGTTCTGACTCGTATGTCAGTTGTAAAATCTTTCTTTCAGACTATAAATACACCTTTGGATGTCATGCGTCTTGATCTGTCGTCTTTAAAGAGTGTCAGAAAGTTTGCGGATGAATTCAAATCACGTGATTGGTTTGTTCCTGTTTTTTCCTTTTTGACTTAGGCCGTATTGAATGCTTAGAGTCTCCACTATTTTGATAAAATTATGTACCATACCAAGCCTTAAGTGCAGTTTTATGCAAGGATCATATTGTAGAGAGGACATTGCTCCTTGGTGTTCAACTGCATTATGCATGACGATTTTGTAAGGAGCCTACATGTAGAGGAGTGAAGTATCTTAAAGAGCTTTTACTGCTAAAAGATGGGTGATGTGGCATAGTGGTTAGAGTGCATGCCTCCCGTACGGAAGGTATACGGCTCGAGTCCGACTCGATGCTCTAACTGAATGCTCGCTCACTCCTCACCCTGCAGCAAATGAACACCTTTCGGTAACACTGGGGAGATAAAGGCGGCGAGGAAAGGAACTGGCCACCCTACCTCACATGCCGATGGCTTAGGATAGGTGTCATCTTTAACAAATGTATGCGGAACTACCTCTACTTAACTACTAAAGAAAAATCCATAGGGAACTTTTCAATTTGAAGAGTTTTTTATAAATCGCAGAATGAAGACGACGAGAATAAGAGACATGGTTGCATTATTGACTTTTCCAATTACGACATTTCCAGAATTATTTAGACATTACCGCGATATGCGACAAGTTCAGATGATTTGGACCCAAATTCCAGGGATACATCATCAGTGTAATAGACCAACACGAAATCAAAATTTTATAGGAAAGTAAATGGTAAACAAAATAAAGATGGGGAACTTAGGGAAAGCCAACTAAAGGCTAAATCAATAAACCAAAACAATGTGAAGGGTAGACCATGAAATCCATTGTAAAATGCAACCAATCAAGACTTAGGAAGCTGGTTCCATTCATTTACAACCAAACTGCGCATAGATTGCTCGCAATGCTTGTGCAAGTATTTGATTTAGTAATTGCCTGCTATGCTGACCCTGTTTGTATTAGGAAGCCGATATATTAATTGCTCCTCTCTCTATAAAGTGCTAAGGCTTAGTGTTCATTTAAAATTGAAGAACTATTAAGGAAGTCTAACTACTACAATTTGATCATTATCTTTGCAAAAATTAGGAACTTTTGAAACCAGGCCTTGAGCTAGGTTCCTTATAAACTGTGTGTATATGGAGATGTGACTCGAATCTTAAGTCTCGGGTCTTGCGCATAGTAGACGATTGGTCCATCCACTAATGAACTCATATGGAATCAATAAAGATTATTTGGTAATGTTTGTTCTGGGATCTAGTGATTTAGGAGTAAATTATTTCTGAATTACTGTAAGTACACAGTAATTTTTAATAGCCTATCGAATATCGTGCAAACTGAATCATCCCTTTCGAGACTCAAAGCATCCAGCAAGGACATTATGTTGTTAGTCATATTCGCGATTTTTATCTCTAACTCTGTATTTACTTTGTACTACACAGGTCTTTGGTTGATAGCAGTTATCTAAATACTGAACAAATTATCTTGTATAAATATAAGTGATTACAATTTTTTTATATTTTGGTTGGTTTGCTAGCTGTACCCATTGCTTTACAGGCCTTTGGACATTCTTATTTGCAACGCAGCGGTATTCGGTTTGCCCTACCAGAAATCAGAGGATGGTATCGAAATGCATTTTGCAGTAAATCACCTAGGACACTTTTACCTAACTCAGCTACTAACGGAGACTTTGTGTAAATCAGCACCAGCGCGAGTTGTCGTCGTTGCATCCGAGTCTCACAGGTATAGTTTTGCCAAAGGGTACGTCTCTCGAAAAATTTGCACATTTGTTAAAAAATAATTGAAATCTACAAGTGTACAGAAGTCTTTCATAATATAACAGAAGAAAGTTGGAAAAATCACAAAAATTGCGAAAGGCTCATTAACATCCGGTGCATTTTTTCCGAGTGATACACCCCTTGGATTCTACATGTTATCTCCTGATATGAACTTTGATTACACAAGTCTAAGTAAGAATTAAAGAACATATTATATACGTACTTATTTTGTTGCTTGTGATGGTGAAAGTGTAAGATATTGTTACCTAAGTTTACACGTCTTTTATATAAGAAACCTAGCTCACGTTGTAGTACTAAAAGTTTCTTAATTTTTGACCACATTTAGTTCTAAAAGTTTCTTAAAATGTTTTAATTAAGCGAACTAAATTGCTGTGAAAGCGTACGCAGAACGTGATTCTAGCAAACTATTTGTCCTATAACAAACAAAATGTGTCAGTACGAGTTAAATTCTAAAGCAATGTCATATTAACACTATTTTGGTACAGTTTTGGTATGTTGAACGGGGTAACGATTTCAATGTGCTTCACGTTTTTTTTATAAGAAAAACGTTTATAAGAAAATGAAGCTAAATTCGTCAAAATCTCAAGAATATCGTAAGAAAATCACGAGGTTCAATTTCCAAAATTAAGTGCTTTTATAGGCCAAAAATCGGTATTTCGTCGTTATTGCATTCAAAATGTTAAAGATGGAATTCAAATTCAAGTATAAAATGTTATTAACGAAAGTGTACACCACTCTAGCCAGTTTATTTCAGTAAAGCTAAGAAAAATTTAAGAACTCTTAGGCTCAGTTTCGGGAAATGTTAAGAAAATTGAGGCTCAGGCAAAATAATGATTTTCTTATAAAAAAACGTGTATTTGTTTGAAGTTTCCTTGCTCTTTCCTTGTAGTTCTAGGAGTTTCTTAGATTATAGGAGTTCTAGTAATAGGTTTCTTATAAAATGGTTTCTTATAAACAACGTGTAGTAAAATCTGCTTGTTTTGTGATTTTTGATGAGAGTGGTTTTTGATCGTTCATTTCCTTTCCATATAGATATCCTGGCTTCAATACTACATCGTTGGACTTTGCTCAGCTTCCGATACCAAAAGATAATTATTGGTCGATTCTAGCTTACAACCAATCCAAACTGTGCAACGTGTTGTTTTCGAATGAGCTAAATCGACGTCTTTTCGATCGGGGCGTCACATGTAATGCTGTACATCCTGGCAATCTTGTCTATACGAATCTAACGAAAAATTCTACCTTAAGCAAGCTCCTGTTTCTGTTGGTTCGTCCATTCACAAAATCAAAGGTAAGATTCTGTTTAAGTGCTTATACTAGTTTGAGAATTTCTGAGCATGCAGCATACGATTTAGGGGGCCATTAAATAATTACGTACCACCCAAATTCGCCCATTTTGACTACCTAACCACCCCTTATAACGCATCGTAGTAAATCTAGTACCACCCACCCACGTTGTTACGTAAAGTTTCAAGTCTTAAGACCCCTTCACTATCAATGTCTTCGTTACCTGCTCATGTGTCATAGTACCTATTTATTACATTAATGCAACAGATGATCACTCAATTTAGTGTTTTTGTTGTGAGAGGATAATATCACAGGGCTACTTATTTGGCATACAAGATAATATCTCTGATACTTAGATGACAAGTCCAGAGACAAGTAACAATGTCACAACAATGTTTCAAGGTGTTTAGTTCAACTTTGATGCAGTTGCAAGAAAAGACACATTTCACAAAAAATCTCTGTTACATAACAAAAGAGCTATGACCCCCACATCCCCTAAATTTTCGTAACAGTTTGTAAGAAAACTGAACATACCATCTCTTCTCAACGTTACGTAATTTTTGAATGGCTCCATATTTTGGGAATTCTTAGCATTGTTTGTTTTATCGGTGTAATCTAGAGTGATTAATAGAAGGGTGTTGGAATAACCGGAAGTGTTGAGAAATGCGAAGGGGGAATATGTGGGGGAGGGGTTGGAAAATGACTAAAATGATATAGAAAAGTACTGGTTTCTTGCCACAAATTTATATCAAAGTAGCATTTCCAAGTTGACAGAATGAAACAACGCAAAACATTTTATCAATGTGATTTTCTCATAACAACTTTTACTTGCAATCCAAGATGTCTCCGCCAAAGGTTTTCTTGGGTGAGATCTTACTTAGAAAATAATTAGGCGGGGAGGGGTTGGGGTAAAATGTCCTGGATAGAAAATTCTTGAAAAATTAACTAGCAGGGAGACGTCCATTAGGCACTCAAAATCATCATGGTACCAAATAAGCAATTTAACTTTGAGATGTTCTTAGCCAAACTGATTTCAGAACTGCAAGTGGCGCCCAAAGTAGGACCAGACGGCTTTGTGTTCTTTCCTGCTTTGGTTGGCACTGAGTATTGGCGGCCCGAGGTTGATGCATGCTTACAAAATAATTATCGACCGATTGAAAAGTCAGGCCATTTGAACTTCTCAATTAGCCGATTCGGTCGAAGGTAGCCCAGGGGAATCCACATCCGAACCTACTACGCATGCACCAACCTCAGGCCGCCTCGGTCGAATCGGTGCATTTGTGTAGGATTTCAATATGCAAATTCGAGGATTTTTCAGGGACTAATGTACACATATTCATGGAGCTCTCAATCAACATTCACAGCGCATGCGTGAATACACAGGGAGCCCAAACTACCGAAAATAAGACATTTTTTGGCATTTCACGAGTCTTCTTATACGATTTTCTTAAAACTCCTTTTGGATATTTCTTTATTGTTTGCTTTGTTTGTTGCTGTGAATGAAGTAAACAATAAGCATTCATAAATTTCAAGGGAGTTTGATCAATTTTCAAGGAAGAATTATCACTTTCAAGGAGTTTCGAATACCTTTCAAATGATATTCCAAATTCCAGCACTTTTCAAGGAGTTCAAGGACCTGCACGAGCCTGTCATGGAGCTTCACGAAAAACGCTCTAATGTTTTTTTAATTTCGATCCCAAAAGTTGGTAAAATAGCAAATTTTGGACTGAAATTGATACGAATCGATATCAAATTAGTGATGGTTGTTAATTTTATCCAAGTATTTAAATTTTACCTAGGTATTTGAATTTAAAATAAGTAAAAGTAGTCCGTATACTTTCGTACGTAGTGGAGTCCATGTTAGAGAGGACACTTATCCTGAGCCATCGGCATGTGAGGTAGGGTGGCCTGTCCCTTTCCTCGCCGCCTTTATCTCCCCAGTGTTCCCAATGGGTACCCATTTGCTGCTGGGTGAACAGTGAGCGAGCGTTCAGTCAGGGCATCGAGTCGGGCTCGAACCGTAGGCCTTCCGCATGGGAGGCATGCGCTCTAACCACTATGCTGCCTCGCTCATATTTGTAGGTAGACTTCGATAAAATTTAAAAACCATCACTAATTTAGAATGATATCTTTGGGTGGCACCAGGAACTTTCTGACGGGAATGCTGACCTTTCCGGCGAGGGGGCTATAATACAGTTAACGAGGTACTATACCTGGTAAAAGTCTCCGAAAAAGAGCCATTCACCTTCCGACGGGGGGCTATAGACCCCTTTGGCCCCTCACCTAGCGCCACCCCTGATAAGAAGAAAATAGTGATAGAAAAATAATGTTATTTGAGCTGTATTTTATTATAAATGAACAGCTCCTGATTTTTTTCCGGATCTATCAATTTAATTTCGTTTTCAGTCCCAGGCTGCAGCCACAACATTATACTGCGCAGCGGCTCCTGAAATGGAGGGCAATGGAGGGTATTATTTCAGCAATTGTCTAGCTGTAGAGCCATGTGACCAAGCGAAAGACCCAGATGCTGGTAAAATATTATGGGATTTAAGTGAAAGATTAGTTAAAATGGATGGCATTAGAACTGACGAATTTATCGGTAAAACATATTAAATTGTTTGCGAATATTGTATGTATTTATATGTTGTTATTGTAATACAATGCATAAAAATGGATTGAAGTAATTTATGTGAATTTGTCTTCAATATTTTGCACTTGTAAAGAAATTTCCACTTAAAATACGAAAAAATTATTGCATTTCTTGTATGTAGACGAATACACGATGGTGGTGGATAAGGGATCTTTGTTTTCAAACGCGTTGATAGTTTGCTAGTACGCGTTCTCCTACAAAAATTTGTACATTACCCTTTTTTGAAACGAGAACATTGGCGGTGCCATGGGGGGACTTTTCAAATTTCCTAATTTGTCCAAATTTGATTAGAAAATATTAGGGTTGGAGTGAGGGGCCTCTCGCAAGATTTTAAAATGTGTGTGGCAACCTAATTATGCCATAATTCTAGGGCGTGCCACAAAAATCCCCCATAGTCTGCGATGCCTGGCCACGCCCTTCAACGAGACCCCATGCAAGACCTTGTTTTTCCTCTTTCAAACTAATCTAGGCCCGTCTGTTGAGTAACTTATTTGCACTTCACAGAAAGACTGGCGTTAATTCAAGGGGAGTTTCTTAATTCTACCTCACTTCTAGTGCAAAGAAATCAGGCGTAATCGTGTTTATAATATTCGAGAGAGTCTACTGAAAATAGCGTACACGCATAAAGTTCTATCAATTGGTTCGATGCAGCTAGTTATCAATTGATATACACCTCATTTACATAATTCTAAATAAGCATTCAAGAAAGGTGTGGAAATCAATTGACAGCATTTAGCAAAGTAAAGGAAACTTTATAGTTAATGAGTAATAAAGATTACAGAAAGGCATAGCACTAAAACGGATGCTTCCAGCTTTACTCAAGAAGCGATGTGTACCACAGAGCTCCGAGACTGCACAGTAAAACGGAAAACTTAGCCATATTGAAAGTATTTTTTCGTCTGAAGCATCTTTGTTTTGCAAACATCTATATACTGTTTCTATACATATGTTGGTCGCTATTCACTCACTAGGTGAGTATATGAAGAAAAATTGCTTACCCTTCATCGCGCAATGAGGTTTTGTGAGTAAATTTGGCCTACTTCGCGAGTAAAAGTATTCTCAATATCAAAGCTAAAAATATCCTCACAAGAGCTATGGAACTTATATGTAAATACTACCTTTAGCTAACAGTTCTCGATGGCATCAGTAAATATCTCTGTTTTATTCCAATATACTCTCAAATTTTATCCAACTGGCCTATTCAGCAACTTTGACAACTTGAACTCAAAAGCTCCGATTTCGACTTTGAAAATAACCGAATTACCAAGGGACATCGTATAACACTGCCAAGCCCCTAGTGAGCTCAAAACAGATGATCTCCAGATAGATAAAAATGATACTCTGATATTTGTCTTGACGCCTAGGAGCACCTACGTGCTTATTGCAAGAGAGATTTCTCGTAACTACAATGGCACAATTCCACGAGGAATTTCATGAAATTGAATTGAAGATAGAAAAAAATAATTTTCAAGAGATATCCTAGTTTCTCATTTATATGGTAGCAAAAGGTATAGAATCTAGAAACTGACAGCAAGGATTGGAATCTGACGGAAAAGAGGCATCGGTATAATAATTGTCAGGGGACATTTTGAAGGTGTAGTAACGAGGTTAAAAAACGGTATAAGTGAGTTTTGATTAGATGTAAAAATTCCACAGTTGATTTTGTCTAATGCTGAGAAATCAAAGTAAAGCCATGCGTATATAGAACGACTTTCTACATACAAAGAAAGGTCATATTTGGTGTCTAAGGAAGTAAATAAGGTATTTATTCTGACTTTAAGAACAAAGCAAATGAAATAGAAAGTACGAAATCTAGTTATAAAGATAGACTGTGATAGGAAGCTAAGTTATGGCTTATAAAATTTCATCGTATTTGTGAGTTATATTAGCAAATTTCGTCAAACTGCACAATAGCTAGAATTCTACAGCTAGAGGTAATGTTTACACGACCTAATAAACACCAACAAATCTTAAAACCTTTAGATTTGTCTTAGCTATTTCAGCACGCCTCTATGGGAGCAAACGTGGTACTTCTAAAAATGTAGTTCGTACTTAAAACAACTTAAATTCTTTACTGACGTGATGTTTTCCCTAGAAGGCAAAGCTATGTTTCATGGCTGCACGGCCAAACTATTCAAAATGATACGCAAAAATCTAGACACGGATAGGAACGAAAATTACAGAGAACCTATGGCATTTAACTGTTAAACTAAGATTTCAGTAACTGAAAGTTGGCTTTGATATGACAGTCAAACTAGTGTATTTTATATTGGTGAAGGGAGAGGGAAAGCAAATATCTTTTCAAATAACATTTTGTCAATATCTGTAAAGTGATACTCTAAGAAGAATCCATAATTAAGTTACTATACTTTTATCGATCCTTGTATTCTCTAGCTACTCTTTTTGTAATTCGTCCACAACATAATCCTCCGATAAAAATGACGGCTAACATACATAGTGTCACTGTGTAAATGTATTGGCGGTTTGGCGATGCGTGCACGTGGTTAATTACATCGTTGATGCTGTCCAGTTTAACCGACTGCAAAATACAATGTGAAAGTTAAGTGATTGATGATTGTAGCATAGGGCTCGTGAAAGAGTCCCTTACATAGAACTCTTGAAAGGAACCCCTTGACAATTTACAACATAACATAACACTGAGAAACATGACGAAGATTGTAATGGGCTTTTGCATTACAATGTAAACAGTAAGAGTAATTTCAGAGACACAGATAAGAACGCGGTAAGATACTTACAACATCTACGGCGCTCCATAAATCCATCCTTTTTCGAATCAACTTCTTACATGTCTTCTCTAACCGCAGATTCTTCGACCTTAAGACCTCTAGGAGACATTCCACAACTAAAACAAAGTAAACTAGTGTTAATGAGAAAATGCCATCTTCAACTGATGTTATCTGGCATTGATGTCATACTTCCAAGGGCTTTTCTACAGGTGTTCTTCCTTTTCTATACCCAGTGGCACAGCATGGAAAGTAACTTGGCATTCTGCTATTGATCAGATGCAGTTCGAACAACAGGATTCATACACGTCCTGCCTAATATCTTTCATAACTTTTCCTGACTTTCTTCTTGAAAATGAAGGCGTTTTTCCTAACTACGAATCAGAAATGCATAATATTTTCCTGACCAACCGGTGATAAACTTTATGCAACTGAATCATCTTTAAAAACCAAGCGGACTAGCAATGCTGCACCTAGTTGGCATGCTTGTATTAGCATGCGTATGATGTGTGTAGATTTCTCTATTAGGTATCAAATAATTCACTTGTATGGATAATAAAAATTTCTGACATTTCCAGACTTTTCTCAAACATCAAAAACATTTCTGACAACTCCTGACTTTGCTCACGCATCAACAAAATTTCTGAAATTTAAAAACTGTCTTCAAAAACAGTTTTTTCCTGACGTTTTCTGACCGTATGAACTGTGAAAAGATCTTTCACATAAAGTAAACAAGAACTCCATTCAGTTAGCTACTTCACTTACATGCTCTTTCTACAAGCAACCTAGTACTCCTAGTGCTAGACAGCCTAAAATTTAAGAAACTTTTAGAACTACAAGGAAAGAACTAAGAAACTTTAAACAAATAGAATTTTGAAATTAATACTTGGATCAACATAAAGCTGTACCAAAACAATGCGGATATGCCACTGCCTTACAATGCAACTGGCACTGACGCATCCTGCATGTTATAGGACAAATAGTTTGCTACATTCGCGTTCTGCGTATGCTTTCACAGCAACTCACTTCGCTATATTAAGAACCTTTTAAGAAACTCTTAGAACTAAAATCTGGCCAAAAATAAAGTAACCTTTAGTAGTAGGCCTTGAGCTAGGTTTCTTATTAAAACAACGTGTAATGTCCAATAAAAAACCTGTCACATATAAAAGATGGACAATTCAATAAACAAAAATGAGGTTAAATTTACAGAAAACATTAACACACCTTTCCCCTCTTCTTCTAGGGTATGATCACAATACTTCCTAATGTCAATGTTGCATTCTTGGGCAAGGTGTGGATCTGCATGTATATCTGCAATTGCTTCACCTATCAATCTTTTGACCTCCTAAAAGACCAACGTAATAAAACATAATAAAATATAATATAATATAAGTGCATCTATATTATCATATACACAAATAAAAGTATAAATATATAAACGAATAAATAATAACGAATAATAAAATAAGGAAAATAAAATCAGTAAAATAAGTAAAATAAAATAAGGAGCTCTTTATAAGAAAACGCTCCTANAATAAGAAAACGCTTCTGTCCGTAAATTCGCACCTCCATCGGCAGATTCAAAGCTTTATTAGTTTCTGTCGGTAAAATATTGCTCTACACCGCCCCAGAAAAAGAGGTTACGCAACCACTGCACGTGACATCGTACTATATTAAGCACACCAACAACAACACGTATCGCATTAAATGGAATCTTAGGGCCAGTTTATATGAGAAAGCGCATATTTTCCCATATAAACACAAATGGATTTTATACTGTATACCAAGAAAGATTGGGGATCTTGGCAAACCGAGGGCCTCGGCAAAGCGGGCTACGTTTTCTCATTCAAAGGCCCTTAGTACGGTCATGATAAATCAAAAGATCAATGCATCAATCAAGATAAAGATATGATTCGAATGTAACGACTGAAAGACCAACCTCTTTACACTGTTTACTTTTGATACTCTTGTATTTTGCTTTCAAACAGTCAACAACTTTTCCATGATGGCCTTGATCTTGCTCCTCTTCACTGCAAATTCTGGGGATCTGGAAACATAGTTTGATGTGATGAACTCAGAATGCGACGGAAATGTGTGCGTGAGAAATAAGACAAAGAGCCGGTTTCCATAAATCGTAAGCACGCTTCTATATAATCGGAAGGTGCCTGCGATGCATCGCCAATGCATCAGCAATGTTTCGCAGGCAGATATTTTCTAATGGAAACACTCTTGTTCCGACGTCTGCGATCCATCGGCGACATCGTAAGAGCATTGGGAAAGTAGAACCATGCTCTACTTTCCCGATCGTTACGATGCTTTCCTGGCATCGCCGATGGCTTTAAAGCATGTGGAAACACTCATCTGTGATGCATCGGCGATACATCTGCGATGATCTATTGTTTATGTATTCCACGTGACATGAATCATCCAATACCAGGTAACTCCAGAAACAATACGTTCTACGTAATATTGACACACATACTTCTTCAAGTATCTTTCCTTCGTTAAAAGTCACTTGGTTACCGATTTCCTTCTGTATGGAAACACTCACCTGGGATGAATCGCCAATGCATCGCAGGGAGCTTACGATTATATGGAAACCTGCCCTAAAAGTCAAGCTAAATAATGCTAAATGTATCAGACAATGTACAATCGTGGGATCACATAAATATGTAATTCTAGAAGGATGCTTGAGTACTTGAATAAACAACAGTGAAAAAGTCAGCTTTCGGAAGATAGGGGGGATACTAGCCGGATGGGTGTGACAGCCACACCCAAATAAAAAGGTGATTATTGGACACACACGTAAAGGGAGGAGTTTGAGGGATCCAATCAGAAATGCTTTGATCATCACGCCATCTACGTTGGGTATAATGTGACTAATGTCTTTATAGTGCCATAAAGGGAGGAAAGGGTTTTTAGGCTTGCCCCCAGAAAAAAATTTCAACAACATTCCCTACAATGCTGGAAAAGGCCTCTTTGTAAACATCATAATATCAGCGTTATAAAACTCCAATCTACGATCTTCGATATATTGGAAGAAAAGACATCAACAAGATTCCAAATGATCACGATTCTAAATTGTGGGCGGGTAAGGGCGGACAAGATCCTTCCCCCAGATGCCCTCTCCCAGTTTGTTGGTCGATGAACATAATAGCAGATGACAAAATATGATAACAGAAATAAGAAAAGCAACGCAATAGCCGAGGAAAGGATTGGCTTTGTTACATACTTCATCTCGACAAGCCTCCTCAAGGACAGGATCAAGCCTGAAATCCATGGCTGTCTCTTCTATTCGCATCCTGACGTAATTGGCACATTCATCAGAGAGTCTTTCTGCCTGAAATCATATATCAATAAACTTCAATATAGGTTTCAAGCCTCTGTACACTTGTAGAGCATAAATAAAACTTTTGCAGGGATAGGAGCTAGCTTTTTATGTTTTTGTTGATCTACAACAAGGAAGGGTTGGGAAGACTTAAACAGCAGCGCATATTAAGGGGGCACGGGGGGCAAAGCGCCCCCCAGGTGCCATCGAGTCAGTAAATTCTCGGCAAAAGTAGTGGAACAAAAGCTAAATACAATTTTTTTGATAAGGAAATCACTTTTTTGTTTGATACTCAATTCCATCTAAACCTTCTTGCGAAAAACAAGTGTACACTAAGTTCTAGATAATACTAACTAAGAGTGTTGTTCCCTAGCTCAAAACTTTTACATATATGGTGCCACACTTGCATTATCCTTAACTACTCGGATGGAGGCATGTCAGAAAGCAAGTATATCTTTTAGCTGCGGCGCTTCTTGCTTGCTAACATTGTCAAAGTTGCACGTAGCAAATTTTAGTTGAGAAGGCCTTATACACAGTAAAAACCCACAAATAAGAGCCTATAGTTAATGTAAAGACAGTAAAAACTCTCATATAAATAACTTATAGTTTTGAAATGAGCCAGCGCATGTTCCTATGTAATGAGGTAGTTCCAGTAATCATGGTTCTGGTTCTTAACACAAGGTCCCAATTCAAATGCTAGAAAAAGGATAGTTGATCATTTATAATCTCTGCCAAAAGTCCTTGGAACACCAATTAATTAATGGGTAATTTCTGATATAAATGACTTTCTTATCCATGTCGAACGATGGAAATCCCCTTCCCCCAAAAACAATGTTGGATTAAGTGTATATTTGTCAGAGAAGGGTCTGCAAGCATAGCGGCTTTTTCTGTACCTTTCAACGCTGTATATAACAACATTGTTTTGAGGGGGAGAGGGAGATACTACTAAATGAGCAGCAGAAATAATTCAAGTGTTCCAAGACTTTTGGCAGAGATTGTAGCATTCAAGTACTATGGCAATATACTTAATCACCCAAAGAAGCTTTGTAGATCAAAACACATCTAACAACATTCCCATCTCTATTATGCATGCAATATGTTTTGAGGTTCCACGAAAGGGGAAAATTGGCAAAAAGACTGAGCTTATTTCCCAGTGGACAAAAAACGAGTCATTTATAAGAACCTAGTTGGCATGTCAGGCTGAAAAGGTTCTAGTTATTTGAAGTCAAACTATACAATTTCAGGCTGTAGGTTCTTGATTAATGAAGGTTCTTATGCGTGCGTTTCTACTGTATAAGCAAAGCAGCAGTGATCTGTGAAGTAGACCCTGCAATGTCGCTCTTAACACTAGTGATGCAGAACCAGCCTTCCATATTTAGAAGGTTGGGAACACCACGTATATAATAGGGCCATTAATTCAGTACGTACGCATTACGGGGGAGGGGGCAAAAGCGTACACCAAGCGTACAAGGGGGGTGGGGGTTGACGTATCCTAGTACGTACGCAAATAGTCCCTTTCTGAATGCATTCTGTATTGTTTTCATATGCAAGAGTTTTTGTCCCAAGTTTTTTGTCTTTGGCAATGGCTCCTTCTGCTTTTCTATTTTTATAAAACGTTTGCTATGATCATTTTCCTTCAAATGCTCTAGTCTTCTTCTCTATGGAAATATTCATTTGATGTTTCAAAAAATTTCCATTTGAAATGCCAGAGGGGTTAGATGGGAAAAGGTATGCACGCAATGCATGGGGGTTCGCAGGAAGCGTACATATACGTACCATGGGGGGGGGTCGAATTTTTTTGCCATTTTGGTGCGCACGTACTAAATGGAATGGCAACAATTTTCTATTTACTTTAGATATGTCATAAACTACAACTTGCTGAAGAATGACCTCATTCTATCCAGTACTGCATTTCTCGTTTCCTTAACTTCAATTTCCCATGTGTTTATCTTATAAACACCCCAGAATTGAAGCAGTTCAACTCTCATTAAAATGTGGCAAAATTCAAATCAACGCTACCTTAAGTTGTTTTTTCAAGCACTTCATAACATCTCCTCGCTGTTCCTCAGCAACATTACTACAAAACTTCTTAACATCTTTATGGCAATATTCAGCAACATCAGGATCGAGACGGAAATCTATTAAGATAATTGCACATACGTCAAAGAGCTATGTTTTCTTGGGAATAGTCACATTACTGCTTTTCTAAATGAAAGAGTAAGGATGGTCTAGGTTGAAAACACATGTACAACGAATAGGGCCACCGAGACGATTCTGCGGCCCTGGGACAAAAGACTGAGCGGAGGTCTTTGCGAACGAAATGAGCAGATAATCTTCAGGGTCTAGAAGTTAATTGTGGAAAATTACTGCTGGTTTACTTC
>OLMO02000006.1:17551595-17576003 GCA_900291935.2 Cassiopea xamachana
ATGTACACGTCAGTGAGAGCTTTTAAAACTAAACTCTGCCTGTGGGAGAATCAGCTGCTGCAAGGAAACACTGGCCATTTCCCCTGTTGCGAAACCATAAAACCGCAGTTCTCTACTGTCATCTGCGCACAGTTTGCTGAAAAACTCGGTGTACTCGGCGCTGAGTTTAGCCGGCGATTTGGTGACTTTGAAGGTCAGAAATTTAGATTTCAACTGCTTTGTAATCCCTTCGCAGTTAATGTGGAAAAAGCACCAAATAACCTCCAAATGGAGCTAATTGAACTCCAGTGTGATGACATGCTGAAGTCAAAGTATGATGCTGTTGGCGCTGCTCACTTTCTACAATTCATTCCTGACACAATGCCTCAGCTCCGCAGCCAAGCTGCTAAATTGCTCTCCATGTTCGGCAGCACTTATCTATGTGAGCAGCTATTCTCCTCAATGAAGATGACGAAAACGTCTCACAGGATACGTCTGACTGATGAACACCTTCGTTCGATAATGAAGGTTGCCTCAGCTCAAAACCTGAGCCCCGACATTAATGAACTAGTGTGCAAGAAAAGATGCCAGGTATCTGGATTGGGCACATCTGATTAGATCAGTGTGTCACAAACTGAGCTGTTAAAATGCACGAATGGTTGATTCATTAATTTTTACTTTATTTTCAGATGTGTTAGCCGTGTTATGTTATATTATGTTCATATAGTTAATATAATTGCCTCAGAAGGCTGCAAAAAGAAGAGGTATTACATTTTAATTTAAATTTTATTTAATATGCCATTGTTGTTTTTTGTTGTTTTTAATTTTGCACTAGCAAACGTTGCTTGTTCCATATTCATGCACTTTCTTTTGCTACTTTAAAGCTTGAACGTTTGATTGATTTTGTTATTGTTATTTTATTTTCAAATTTATTATTAGCCTGTGAAAGAGTTTATATTAAAATACTTCAGAATTTTACCTCGATTTTGTCAAGTTATATAAGTCTTGCTTGTTCAGTATTCATTGCAAAATTGATTTGGGCACCTATTAAAAAGATACTTTATTCAACCTTGGCCCGCGGCTTCAGTTCAGTGTTAAATTTTGGCCCACTCTATATTTGAGCTTGACACCCCTGCACTATTGGTACAAAATTTAATAATTAGCTCCATTTTCATTTTGCTTTATGGTGAAGTAGAACATAGATAATCATTTAAATATATTACTCTCATTTTCGGATGAAGCTAAACCTACAGCACTTAAAAATAATGTAAAAACAATCTTTGGCTCAAAAGTAAAGACCACCAAAACCTTCAGACGTCGTGCTAGTGTCATGACTGAATATATTTCTTAAATAGTCTGTTGGTATAACAGAACTTTACTACAATAGAAAAAGAGGCAAAATTCTTTTGACATACTTAAAAGCCTTTTTTGTCCGACACTCGTCAGAGTATGAAGCGTCGGATAGTGACTGAAAGGTTAACCTAAATATATAGCCAGATGTGGTTACATGTGATATGATGTGTCTAATTGGCCCCAAGAGTGACCAATTAGCACTTATTAACCATTGTTTACTTGAAGAGTCCTAATGAAAAAACGAATTCTTTTTGTCCACACAAGACTGCGTTTTGAGTCTTTATCTAAACAAACTCCAAAGCATTTAAATGAAAGGATGATTTTGCTTGCCCAATGATTCGAAAATTATCGCCTGTATATGTTTAGGCGCATTCTGGATTTCTAATAAGATGTTGTCCTATGGGCGACTCATAATTAATTTTAGAATTGTTGTCTTTACATATACGAGGTGGCCGAGTTCTTGGGGCCAATCAGAAGCATCCTATCACATGTAACTGCATCTGGCTATATATTTAGGTTAACCTTTCAGTTACTATCCGACGCTTCATACTCTGACGAGTGTCGGACGAAAAAGGCTTTTAAGTATTTCAAAAGAATGTTGCCACTTTTTCGTGCTGTTGTAAAGAATATATTTATCTAGCAAGATGTCTGAACTAGGTTTCAAACGCGTGTATCTGTAATGACGGGTATTCAGGGCTTTAAAACTGTGCCTAATAAAAGAGAAAGAAGATGTATATAGTTCTATGTAAACTCACTTCTCCTTCTTTAGTTTGGGCACCACATTTGTCCCCAAGCTCCTTCCTGCACGCATCTTCTATCTCAGGCATGAGTTTCACGCTTGTAGCCCTGACATGCATGACCCTTTTCACGTGTCCAGCACATGTTGGAGATACCTGATTGTACATAAAATGATAGAAAAACTTAGCAATTTTGATTGATCAAAAGAATTTAGCAACATCTATGTGATGTGCATAAAGCCTAAAATGAACACTTGCGAAAAATGGTGGAGAGAGGAAAGAAAATAGGTGTTGATAATGATGGTAAGGATGATAGATACAAGTTTTTTATAAGTAAAATGCCTATAAGAACATGAGGCTCAAATGGCCAAAATCTCAAGAAAATTGCAAGAAAATCACAAAGCTCAATTTTCAAATTTCGGTTTATTTGCTTGGCAAAAATCGATATTACGTTATCATTGCGTTCAAAACATTAAAGATATAAAACTAAATTTGAGAATACAAGACAAACAAAGACAGGGTAAGCCATTATAGCCAGTTTATTTCAGTTAAATTTAAGAAAATTTTAAGAAAATCTCAGGCTCATTCACAGGAAAAGTAAAGAAAATCGAGGCCCAAGAAAAAAAGGTGATTTTCTTGACTAAAAAACATTGTAATAAAGATGATTTTAAGTGATATAGAGTGATGAAGTGAATCTTTGCCACAACATCATGGGGATTCACAACAATAATCATCTCAATTAATCACTAAAACTCGTGGGACCACAATTATAACACCCCTTAAACAAATTCAAAATGTTCACACGCATGACAATACCTTATGCTCTGCTGGTGTATCATGCATTGAATTCCGGAACAAGCAAGCAATGATGATGCCATGAGGCAATGAAACAGCCTCGGAATCAAAATCTGCGGTATTGCATATCTTCTTAGCATCATCTTTGCAGTCCTTGAAAAGCTGCTCATCTAGGCTAAAAACAGATTATCTATTTTTTAAATAACGCTTAAATGAGAAGGCTATGATTTGAGAAAACATGAATATTGTGATGTTTAATGAATCATTCTATAATTCTAAAAATCTTTGCAAATGCCATGGTAGCAAGGTTGCTAAACATTTCCCCACGGCATTGTTCTGTAATTTTTGCTGCTTGTAGTAAAACTGTATACGAAGAAAAATATGTACCTGAAATCTCTTGCTAAGAAAAACTGTAAGTGGAACAACTCTTTCTGGCAATCAGCTGGCATCGACTCTGATCTCATGTTATCCATCAGACAGCTAAGAATTCTGAATAAAAAAGGCATGATCAATACCCAATGTGGACTACGATTTGGGTTATAGGCTACGTTTACACGGGGCCGGCCGAATATTTGAACGGCCAAATATTAGCTCGGCCCCGTGTGAACGCTGCCGAAGGTTGCTTTCGTAAGCGGCCGAATATTTGCACGCCTAAGTGACCTAATTTGAGGTCGGTTAGCCAGCCCCGTGTGAACGCTACGCCTAAGTGGCCAAATATTTGACCGACCAAATATTCGGTCGGCCCCGTGTAAACGCTACCATAGTCCAGATCAGGGCTAGGGCAACTTTTGACGGTCCCAAGCTTTTGAGGTCTCAATTACTCTAGCTAAATTCACAAGGGTCCTTGATGTCAACAGCATGCGGCCAATAGTAATTACAAGCTATTCTAAATCCCCGCTAAACGCGGACATAATCTTCAAATTAGCCTTGGAAAAACAAGAAGTGCCCCCACTTGTATGCATGGATTGATTACACCATATGTTGCTGTGAAGGACCACCTGACCCTCTGGGGGGCGTGGCTGGATTGCAAAGCAAAATTGTTAGCAAAATTTGCGAGAACTGATTGTGAAAAAATGATCGCAAACCTATGCTATATAAGCAGCCTCATTACCAAGGAATGCTTCACACAGAGGCTAAGGTATTATGGACAATCATCAAGGAGTTAATATACAAGCAAGGAGGCAATATGTAATCAAGGAGGCAATATGCAATATAATCAAATAATAAAGGAGGCAATATGCAATATAATCACATAATCAAGGAGGCAATATGTATGAACTCTTCCTAGATAAGATGTTTGATGAAAGACAAGGACATTTTTGAAGTCGTGAGAAGCAGGTGTTTGCACAGCACTTGACCATGTTAGCTGTAAGGGTACGGAGGAGCAATGGTCTACAAATAAAACACCGATGTGAAATCCCCCTGCAGGATTAGTAGAGCAATTTTTCGTTAGGCACTTGCTTACAACGCAAAATTCCTCCCCCTTCAAGATGAGGAAAAGGCAAGTTTTGCTCCTACAGGTCAATACCTCGTGCAAAGTGGTTGAAGGCAATGTGTGTTGACCTAAAACACTGTGTGTTGACTCCTTACATAAAACGACATCTTATCGAAAAAATTATTCAAAATACAATCTATTTTATAAGAATAAAGTTTATAAGAATATTAATTCCCAGAATAGCCGAAATTTAAGAGTAAATTAAGAACAGTGCAAGGTTAAAGCTTCATTAAGATTTAGATTATTCGTATATTCAAAATAAAATACTGTTGTTAGATTATTTTTTGCATTATAGATATTATGTTTAGTGTTGTGTTGCACTTTTGTTTTGCTCTATGATGAAGCAAGACATCAACAAACATTTGAATATGTTAATATGTTCAGTATGTTTCAACATTAACGATGCACAAAACAATAAACTTTTCTTGTGAGACCAAAAGTGGACTACAAAAACAAATACCACAAAAACTTACTGAGATTCTGGCTTTCCTTTGCATGACGATTCTATGAAAGGTTGGCATTTAAAGTATAATGGCCTATCAACTTTGAAATCTCCACCAGCATTTGTTTCTTTAAGTACTTCATGTACCTAGAAGAAAACCACACGTGAAAAAATACTCGGCAAATGACGAAACTTTCAACTCCTGCGGCTTTCCTAACTTCTAACTGGGTCAACACAATTGAGTATAGGAAAATCATCCTATTCACCAAAATAACCAAAAGAATCCAAACAAGTTTGCTACGAGGAGTGGTCATTCATCAGAGAGATAAATGGGCCATAATAGAGAGAAATAATCTTAGAGATGTTGACTATATTAGAGATGCAGTATACCGTATATTCCCTATTTAGCCCAAGGGGGCTTATTGATCTCAAGCACTCCAAAGGGGGCTTATTGCAGATGGGGACTTATAAGAGAGGGCTACATTTAATAAAAAATATTTTCAAGAAATTTCATATTTTCAACATGAACATTTTGCTGTTTGAAAATAGGGAACAATATTCATATTTTTTAGTTTATACTTCGTTCTCTCACAGGAGAACAAACAAAATTGAAAAATTGTGTAGTAACCGTTGATATAGAATGATTTTATCTGCAGTAAGGCAGTTAATGACTTTGATCTTTGGTAGGTTGAGAATTATTGCTCACGGAGCGTTATCAAGCTTAGTTTGCTTACTTCTATGAAGCTTACTTACGTTTGGTACATTCAATACTTTCTAGGGGCTTAAATCCAGAAAAGGGGGCTCAAATCCAGAAAGGGGGCTCAAATCCAGAAAGGGGGGCTTCATTGAGAGGGGATAAAAGAGAATTTAAGGTACTACAGGTGGGCGATAGAGAGGAAAAGGGGTAATTGCACAGAGATGGAGTGTGATAGAAATGAACTGTGTTGAAAACGGGCTTCAGTAGAGATAGGCTTCTGCAGAGATGGTCTATACTACAGATAGGGTATAGATGGCTATAGTAAAGATAGGATATAGCAAAGATGAGGTGTATTGGTGAGGGGCTATAACTGAAATAAAATTTTGAGAGGGCCGGGGGCCATACTAAAGATAAGCATTATAGATTTACAACAGAGGTACAACAAAGTAAAGGAGGGTAACATTAAGTAAAGCCTATTACTAGAGCACTGGTTATGAATCTCTTTCACTTCAGCACTTCTAAATTACTTCTGCTTTGACCTCAAACATCATACAACGTAAAGCATAGGAATCAAATCTAGATTGGCTAAGCTGATTGGCTAACCCTTCTCGAACGAATTCTCGCAACAATATTGGCAGGAATCCTTCGATGATGATTCCTTTGTTAACCAATCAAGATTTGACGCCTATGCTACAACGTGTACATTGCTTAAGGTCCCAGGAGAACAAAACAGATCAATTTCTTGTTGTTAGGTCTTACGCGTCTTACACCGTCTCCAATGATGTCTCGAACCCCCAGGGGAGGGGAGTACCCTTAGCTGAGAAACCCTAATTAGAGCACAGCACACTCCATGACACTCTGCGCTGCTTAGCTTCTTATCAGATTAATCAAGGTGTCAATGTCTTTCTCATCTGATAGCTACCCTTCCTTTATTTCAACAGTTAACTCTGTCAAAAACAATGAACTACAGAACTGCATAGAGTTTGTAAGATCAAACGTACAGCTTCATAACATTTAGTTTCAAGGCTATCTGCAAGCGACATGAGGCAATCCAACGCTCCTCCTTCAGATTTCACTTGATCCTTGCACTCTTTATTCAAAGGCTTTTCGCAGTGCGCAATAACTGCCGGGTTTAGTTTATAATCAGCGAACAATTGAGTGGCAAAATCTTGTATCTCTGCTTGGCACTTGGCGTTGACTTCCTTTCCTGTAACAAAAATTAAGATTGATCAAATTGTGCGGCAAGTCTCGTGAAGGTACACATAAAGTTGCGTATAGCCTGACAGATACACCAGACCTCACTTACAAGTTTCAAAGAGAGACGCTAAGATGGTAGCAACTGCTATATGCAGCACTTGAGGATTTTGATTTGCAAATTCAAGGAGTTTTCAAGGACTGTTCAAGGACTTAAATAAGAACTTTTTAAGAGCATCAAATTCATATTCACAGCACATGCGTTAATAGACAAGAAGCCTAAAATAATGAAAATGAGATTCTTCTTGGCACATCACAATATCATCATAGAGCGCCCACCTGTAACAAACTCCTTGCGCAGTGGAATGATCTGTAAATCAACAATCGTTGTTCGGACACATTCGAATGTCCCGATCATGCTCCCCATTCCCAGGGTCATCAACAAGTCTACTTGTTCGATTTTCTCTAAACTGTTTTTGGGTATTTCTTTTCATTATTTTTCGCATTGATTATTGCTGTGAATGAAGTAAACAGTAAACATTNGTTAAAGCTTCATTAAGATTTAGATTATTCGTATATTCAAAATAAAATACTGTTGTTAGATTATTTTTTGCATTATAGATATTATGCTTAGTGTTGTGTTGCACTTTTGTTTTGTTCTATGATGAAGCAAGACATCAACAAACATTTGAATATATTCCTTTGATTTTCACGCGAAATTTCACCTTTAGCTCTTAAGGGAAATTTTTTAATCCTTATAAGCTAAAAAGTATAATAATTATTCAAAGTATTCCAACTCCCCATTTATCAAATTTTCAAATATTTCCAACCTCCCCATTTATTCCGACCCCCCCTAGAGTATGGGGCAACGATACACAAAACAATAAACTTTTCTTGTGAGACCAAAAGTGGACTACAAAAACAAATACCACAAAAACAAATACCACAAAAACTTACTGAGATTCTGGCTTTCCTTTGCATGACGATTCTATGAAAGGTTGGCATTTAAAGTATAATGGCCTATCAACTTTGAAATCTCCACCAGCGTTTGTCTCTTTAAGTACTTCATGTACCTACAAGAAAATCACACGTGAAAAAATGCTCGGCAAATGGCGAAACTTTCAACTCCTGCAGCTTTCCTAACTTCTAACTGGGTCAACAAAATTGAGTATGGGAAAATCATCCTATTCACCAAAATAACCAAAAGAATCCAAACAAGTTTGCTACGAGGAGTGGTCATTCATCAGAGACAAATGGGCCATAATAGAGAGAAACAATCTTAGAGATGTTGACCATATTAGAGATGCAGTATACCATACATTCCCTATTTAGCCCAAGGGGGCTTATTGATCTCAAGCACTCTAGAGGGGGCTTATTGCAGATGGGGACTTATAAGAGAGAGGGCTAAATTTAAAAAAAAATATTTTCAAGAAATTTCATATTTTCAACATGAACATTTTGCTGTTTGAAAATAGGGAGCAATATTCATATTTTTTAGTTTTATACTTTGTTCTCTCACAGGAGAACAAACAAAATTGAAAAATTGTGTAGTAACCGTTGATATAGAATGATTTTATCTGCAGTAAGGCAGTTAATGACTTTGATCTTTGGTAGGTTGAGAATTATTGCTCACGGAGCGTTATCAAGCTTAGTTTACTTACTTCTATGAAGCTTACTTACGTTTGGTACATTCAATACTTTCTAGGGGCTTAAATCCAGAAAAGGGGGCTCAAATCCAGAAAGGGGGGCTTCATTGAGAGGGGGTAAAAGAGAATTTAAGGTACTACAGGTGGGCGATAGAGAGGAAAGGGGGTAAGTGCACAGGGATGGAGTGTGATAGAAATGAACTGTGTTGAAAACGGGCTTCAGTAGAGAAAGGCTTCTGCAAAGATGGTCTATACTACAGATAGGGTATAGATGGCTATAGTAAAGATAGGATATAGCAAAGATGAGGTGTATTGGTGAGGGGCTATAACTGAAATAAAATTTTAAGAGGGCCGGGGGCCATACTAAAGATAAGCATTATAGATTTACAACAGAGGTACACCAAAGTACAGGAGGGTAACATTAAGTAAAGCCTATTACTAGAGCACTGGTTACGAATCTCTTTCACTTCAGTACTTCTAAATTACTTCTGCTTTGACCTCAAACATCCTACAACGTAAAGCATAGGCATCAAATCTAGATTGGCTAGGCTAATTGGCTAGCCCTTCTCGAACGAATTCTCGCAACAATATTGGCAGGAATCCTTCGATGATGATTCCTTTGTTAACCAATCAAGATTTGACGCCTATGCTACAACGTGTACATTGTTTAAGGTCCCAGGAGAAAAAAACAGATCAATTTTTTGTTGTTAAGTCTTACGCGTCTCGCACCGTCTCCAATGATGTCTCGAACCACCAGGGGAGGGGAGTACCCTTAGCTGAGAAACCCTAATTAGAGCACAGCACACTCCATGACACTCTGCGCTGCTTAGCTTCTTATCAGATTAATCAAGGTGTCAATGTCTTTCTCATCTAATAGCTACCCTTCCTTTATTTCAACAGTTAACCCTGTCAAAAACAATGAACTACAGAACTGCATAGAGTTTGTAAGATCAAACGTACAGCTTCATAACATTTAGTTTCAAGGCTATCTGCAAGCGACATGAGGCAATCCAACGCTCCTCCTTCAGATTTTACTTGATCCTTGCACTCTTTATTCAAAGGCTTTTCGCAGTGCGCAATAACTGCCGGGTTTAGTTTATAATCAGCGAACAATTGAGTGGCAAAATCTTGCATCTCTGCTTGGCACTTGGCGTTGACTTCCTTTCCTGTAACAAAAATTAAAATTGATCAAATTGTGCGGCAAGTCTCGTGAAGGTACGCATAAAGTTGCGTGTAGCCTGACAGATACACCAGACCTCACTTACAAGTTTCAAAGAGAGATGCTAAGATGGTAGCCACTGCTATACGTAGCACTTGAGGGCTCGTGCAGGATTTTGATTTGCAAATTCAAGGAGTTTTCGAGGATTCTTCGAGGACAAAAATAAAAATTTTCAAGAGCATTAAGTTCATATTCACAGCACATGCGTTAATAGACAAGAAGCCTAAAATACCGAAAATGAGATTCTTCTTGGCACATCACGAGTCTACTTGTACGATTTTCTCTAAACTGTTTTTGGGTATTTCTTTTCATTATTTTTCGCATTGATTATTGCTGTGAATGAAGTAAACAGTAAACATTNTCCCAAATTCCAGGGAAAGTAGTCAGATTTTGAGGAAAAACTCCCATTTTCAAGAAATCCCAAATGCTCTTGAAAAGCAATTTCAAATCCCAGCACTTTTCAAAGAGTTCAAGAAACTGCACGAGCCATGCAGTCGAGATACATTGAAGGGCATTCTAAACAAAACTTGCTCTTGATACGATAATAGGGTGACTGATTGATGAAGTGATTAGTTGATCACTGAATCACTCCAATGATCAAACAACTGACTGTCAGCAGGGGTGCTATCCCAAAAATTAAACAAGGGGGCTGTGTTGTGGGATATAAATGGACAGCTCCTTTGACAAAACCCATTTTTTACATTTATGACAATTTTCAATTCAATTCAATTCAATTCAAATTAAATATGTTTATAAACAAATTTACCCTTCAGGTAGTTAAATTCTAAGTAAAAATAGAAAAAATAATGACATCTTATCTAATCCAATGAAGAAGCTGATAACATTGATATCAAGCCTAACAATTACAGAGTATAAGACCTATATTTCTTATCTACCTATTGCTGTTCTTCAAGGGGATTATATTTTAGGGTCAGCTCTCTAGATGCGTTTTAAGTCTTTTTTGAAACAATCTAGTGTCGGTAGTTTACGAATTTCAGCAGGAGTGTCATTCCAAGATTTGAGAGCTGCATGATCAAAGCCTCTTTTGCAAATTCAGTCCTATATTTGGGGATCTGGAGATCTTTATATTGCCTCGTATTTTAGGTCGAGTGAAAAGATCTCGGTTGTTATTAATCCCATGACAATAATGTGCTTGTCACTGCTGAGTAGTAGGGGAAAATATTACAAAAAGGACAATAACAACATAGAGTTGTAGCAGTTTTCTTCAATTGATAAATCGCACCTTTCCTCTGTTTGCTATTGGTAAATGTACAGTTAAGAACTCATCATACCAAACATATATTCAATAGAGGGAAGCTAAGCCCTCTAAAACTCTCTTAACCCTAAAAAGGGGGCTGAGCCCCCTCCACGACACACCTGATAAGTAGCTCTGCAGATCAGTTAACTAAACAAAGTGCATGGAAACTAAAGTATCTTGTGAAAAATATAAATTCCCGTCGTACCATCAGCGATTGCTTTGTTCAGACACAGAATCAAATGTGATGCTTGACCATTGGGTGTTTCTGAAGTCTGGCAGCTAAATTCCTTGTAATGCTTTTCGCAATGTTCCCACAACGGATGGTTCACCTACGTAAATTGAAATCAAATCACACCAGTTTCATCAAGATATATACAATGATTTTCTATAAAAAAAAACAAACTTTCTGGCTTCAGCCTGGATGCTTCTCAATATTTCGTCAAATCCAGCCTTAAATGTTTCCTAAACGTTACTAAAACTCCGAAGACTTCCAATAACAATAATAGCCCAGATTAGGCAATTGCTAAACAAGTAAAAGGATGTTCAAATTTTGTGGGGAATGAAATGGATGCTGTTTCTAACTTCCGTCTAGTTTGATCAAAAATATGTATCTTTAAGTCAATATTTCAAACTCAGTCTGCTTGTGTTTCTTAAATGCTTCTTAATTTTTCCCTAATTTCAGCCTCATTTTTCTTATCAAAAAATCCTGTAGGTGAAGAGGCACTTTTAGTTTATGCCCAGTAAGCACAAAAGACGTCCACTTGAATCGAACAAGATGCTTTGCAATATACCAATCGGAATTCAGTTAAGCTAGAGCTTGCTAGACTTTCAACATTCTGATAAATACTGGTAAAGCAAACAATTAAATGTATACAAAGGGTACAATGTACACAAAGAGCGGAATGAACTGCTTGTCAGAATATAACGTCACTTGTGGGCCAATTCATTCTTGTGCTGCACAAACTACGCGCTACGCTTACAGTTGTCAAAAATAACATTTCCATTTAATATTTCATTTTCCATTTCATTCCATTTTATTCATTTAAGTAGAGTCCTTCTTTAGTTTATGCTGATTTCCAAGAGGGCCTAAACTTAAAAACTCTAATTACAAGAACAACACTGTAAAATAAAAAACGAATTTTACTAAGCACGAAACTAAACACGAATGAAAAAGTTATAAAAGCTTGATACAGAATGATTACTATCAAACAGCTTCAAATCGTTATGTAATGCAAAATTGTCTGCAACCAGTATATCAAGGGTGGCCAACCAGTACGAGGCTACCAGTCACAGTCCCTACTCTGCTACTGCAAAGAGCCATATCAAACTCATGAGAACACATGAGCATCCCGCCCCCCCCTTATACTTTCCTCCCACAAGAAAGCATTTTACTGATCTCAAGTGAAGTAAACATGCATAAGAAATATATATCTTACTATGAGTGTAAGAGCCGCATGAAACTTGGCCCCCGAGCCGCGGGTTGGCCACCACGGGAATGCATCATGACTTCAACAATAAATGAAATACAAATCTGTCAATCTCTAAGATAAAATCTGTTAACGCATTTGGAAATTTCAAGTTGAATAATCAGAATAAAAGATAAGGGGGTGGATACGGATGTCAGTACCTTAACATCCTGTTGCATAAGCTTCTGTCTAACTGTGAGAGCATCTCGGCACTGCAATGAAAACCAAAAGAATTAAACAAAGCAACACCATAGTTACGGTCATTACCATAGTACAAAACCATGGTAAATAAATGACTATGGCGATTCTTCGTAGAACCATGGTTATGAGTGTCAAATGAGGGCTTGAATGGAAGAAGGACGTTAATCAGAGTTCACACAGAATTGGTGCTGTCGTGAGTAGATGAAATTTAGTAACTTTTTAATGAGCTCTTTTAAGGACCAAAAGACAATTTTTAAGAAGCATATTTTGTGCGTTTCTTTGAGAAAAAATAAATCATGTCCAANAACTGAATCTGCCGCTAACAATCCTTTCTTCAAAGAATCTACTAGAAATGTAGAGTTTTTTAGGAGTTTCATCTAAAATGCACTAAAATATGGAGTTTTTAAGCGCCCTCAAAAACGTAGCCTAAATCAAAGGAGTCTTTAAGGAGTTTAAGGAGAAGCATGAACCCTGTCACGATAATAGGCCCATAAAGAGATAACTGTGGGGCAAGAATAGATAGATAATGCATAAAGAGAATGGGTGTGATTGATCACAAATCACTGATCAAAAATCAATACTAATCGAACGTAATCCCTGCACAATCAGTAAGCTGCGAAGTGGTTTGGCAAAAAGTTCTATCAACTGGGAGGGAGAACTAGGGGAAAGAAAAAAGAAGTACAAGGAGAAGATAAAAGTAGGAAAGAGGGAGAACAGGCGAATGAAAAAATATAAAATAAATTAATAAATAAATTGCTAGATTTATCTTGATATTTATTAGAAGTAAGGTGATCAACAATTTTAGCTTCTGGGAATATAAATAACCACTGGATATCAATGAGACTATGAAAACACGTCGTAAATTTGCGCTATTGTACTTCAAGGCAATTCAAAACAAGATTACAAAAATTGTTAAAAAATTAGAATGAAGAGCTTAATCTTGAAGCTGGTTTGCAGGAAAGCTTATCCTTTCTTATATCTCAGTTGATCGCAAATCACCGATCACAAATCACTTATCATAAATCACTGATCAAAAATATTTTTTATTCGCATAAATATCTACAAAACATAAGGAAACAAAATGATATCACAGGGAGCATGGAATTGCATAGCATCCCTGTGGCCATTACACATAAACAACTAAAAGAAAACAAATAAACGCAAATAACTAGCTAAATAACTAGATCATTCACCCGTTACGCAAACTCCTCCACAAGGGAGGAGCGCACCTCAAAATCTAATAAAGAAAAAATTTGGAAAACACACATTTAATATTTGAGCAAAACCCTCCCGAATTTCCTTCAATTTTCGATTTAACAAACTCTTGATATAACATGTTGTTTTCCATTTCCATTTGAAACTCGTTGTAACGAGATTCTACTGCACATAAAATGTAAATGTTAAGTATCTCTAATAAGTGCCAATCTGTTAAGTATTTGGAAGGCCGTGCTATCGGAAACGTTTTGGCATCAATAAGTAGAAAGAGTGAGAGCCCCAAAATACGGAAAAATTTAGCGTTAGGTAGCGGAGGATTAGCGTTATATAACTGATCACAAATCACTGATTCTCAAACACAATCACTGCATAACAAAAAGGAATTAGTGATCTTACATCTTCACTCATTGTTTCTTCCATTTTGTTGTCCATCAGGCATTTGTAGATCCTTCCATCGCCTGGCTGAACATTATTACAAAACCTATCCCTGGCATCCTGGCAAGCGTAGAAAATGGCTCTATCCATGTGATAATCATCAGAGGATAACTCTGCCACCTTTTTTATTTGCACCTGGCAACTTTTTGTTACTTCTGAAATATTATCTTCAAGGCATTCAATAACCTCTGCTTGGGTATGAGGGTCCTATAAAAACAGGAAACAGCCTAAATATGTAACATAGGGCCTAGCAACAACTAAATTTATGGAAATAAAACTACAGGATTTGAGGAGCTTCGATCTATTCAAACGAAACTGTGGCCTTAGGGAACGGTCTCTAACTCGTCCAAGGGAGAGGGCAGAGGACAAGTTGGAGAGGGGACGAGAATTTTATATATTAAGGGGGGTGGGGATGACAAATAAACAGCATTTCAAAGGAAGGAGTATGGAATTTGTCAGGGGCTCTGAAGGAGGAAAGCAAAATTCTTACATAAATCTAAGAGAGGGGGGGGGTTAAAATTCCACCATATACATGAGAACGTCTTCGCGCACTCTTTACTATGTTTACATCATATGCTATAATACTAAAAGCGATATTTGAAAATGGAAAATTACAATAGAAAGTAAAAGAATATACAATTCACTATTATCATTGTCATTAAACAATTGTCTATTGTTCTTTTTTGTATAACAAGAACACAATGAGGAACAATGGAATAATTTGATTGACTATGATTTTCGTCGTGGCCCTTGTTCTTCACTTCATCTTTATTTTCTAAAATGTTACAGTTTAACGGTATCCATTATCTGCAAAAGGAGTAGTGAAATAATCAAGCCATCACTTGTTAGAAAGATCTTTTCATGCAAACATCTGGTGCCTTTTATAACATTTTATGGCAAAATTTGAAAAATCCAAATTTTTATGACTTTTTATGATTGGATGACAGAGTGGGAGGCCTGATATTGGTATTCATGCCAAACTAAATGCAAAGGGAAGCTGCAAATATGTGGCCCAGCTCAGGTTGGTGACTTTGAAATGTGGTCTGATTGGGCAACTTCGTGAATTGAGTTTTAACCTTAGCAAAAATGCATTTAAGTTGATAGAAACATACATTTTCATTCTTTGTCGACAATTTCCCACAATTAAATTTCTTAACATCTTGGTGGCATTGTTGATAGAACCCTTTAATAAGTCGATAATCACTGTACACAATGGCGGCCATTTTGTGTAGAAATGATCGGCATTTGCCATCCTTTGCAATCTCTCTGTGTTCCACTAAGCAGCTCACAACTGATCCATCTGGAGGTAGATTCTTGCAGCGACGAATCTGAAAGAGACCAGGAAAGAGGTAATCAGTCATGTAGACTCGACATGGACCTGTTGCTCAACGTAATGTCTAAACATACAGCACTTTATGTACCGTATTTTCTAGAATAGAAGCCGCCCTCCAATAAAGGCCGCAGTTTTTGATGAAAAAATATTAAAAGCCACCCTCAAATAGAAGCCGCGTTTAGGGACAATAATGGACTAGCCGCCCTCAACACTTACAGTACTTAACACTCTCTTTTGCCAGTTTCTGCCATTGCAACAACACCAAAAAGTTTCAAAACTAACAAATTTCTGTTTCAAACACTTTACGCAGTTTTAAGCAAATTCGAATGCCATGTAGTGGTTTAACGAATGCGCTGCAATGAATGAAAAAGTGAATAAAACACGCCATCGAACACAAAGTACGGTAACTATTTGAGGGCTCGTACTTCATACTTATATTTCATATTTGAGGACTTTTTTGTTTGGTTTTATCTCTTTACATTTTTTTCTCAAATTTTTTCGCGTCCCTTTCGTGTCGTTTGCTCTGTATCATCAATTGCTGTTATAACGTAGGTACCACCCACAACGAGAACTCGGTGACCCAGTGTCTTTTTTGGCTACGAGGGGTGCATTGCACTGTAATAATAATAATAATAATAACAATACTATAATTTAACAGGGTAATGCAATCAGCTAAATGAAGCTGCTATCAACAGAAGCCCTGCAGAAAAATATAAATCTAAATAGTGCAAATACCTTAAACATAAAACAGATAAAAATATAGAAATAAATAAGACATATAAAATATAGTATATCAGCGTTAAACAAAGTGTTTAATCCTTAAAATGTTCTCTTAAAGCACTCTTGAAATTGCATTTAGTTATGTTCTAAATGATGTTAACCATAAAAAATATTTCCCATTAAAAATTATGGTTAAATCCAAAAAAGCAAAAAAACAAAAACTTCTAATAACATTTACAAAACATACTCTACAACGACGGATCTGAAAGAGAAGAGAATGCAGAGGATCAGTCCTGTCATGTGCAGATACCTTTACTTAGAACATCATAGGTCAAAACGGTCATTGTTATTGTGGAGCTAAATTATAAAATGAGCTCAGTTGAGAAGCTAAACTGGTACCCTCATTGACAACTTTCAAGAAGTCCATCCAGTAGATGCATTTTAGGTTTCATTTGATCCTTGATACCTATATTAGATTTTTAAGCATTTATCTTTCTATGCAATTTAGACATTATTTAGAGTTTAGAAACTTTTAAATTATTTTTCCCTTTCTTTTCTTTTAAAACAGGACTGTTGGTAAAACAGCCATACAACTGAGATTTGTACCTCTATAAACATCTGAAATGAAATAAAGTGTAGACTTGACAGGTCATTTACTCAATGTAATCTCATAGCTTCCAGCAGACTAATTAAGAAACAAAGTCATATTTCCTATCACATATTAAATTCAATCAAGTAAAATAGAAAAATTCATAATAACATGTATAAAATATATCAATATAAAAACTACAAATTTACTCTTAAGTAACTCAACTCTAAAATGGCAGGAATGTTACTATACTGTTAGCTCATAGGAAGCATCTGCCTCACCCAGCATTTTGTCCCTGGTACCATCTCTACCTCTGATGCCCTGCAAACTGCATCTACATCCCTGGCCTCATTAATGGTATAATGTACCTCGGTATCCTCCTAGAGTTATACCTTTAATGTCAACAATCCACCATACCTACATATTTATGCATACATTATCTTTATGTATAAATCATTTTTATGCATACATTATTTTGTATGTATGCATTATTATATATTTTTTGGGTCTTATTCCCTGTAGATTAATGCATTTATTTGTTTTGAATAGTTTATTTTAATTTGGGTTTCTATATACTATGTACCTTTTTTACCAACTTTAAAAATATTGATTGATTGATTGATTGATTGATTGATTGACTGATTGATTGATTGATTGATTGACTGATTGATTGCCTGTGAGTGCAAATCTGAGAAAAGATGTGTTTGCAGAAATTATGAAATGTAATAGATAGTCTGATACAGATTTGGACAAATGTGTATGTAGAATTTGAAGTGTAGAATTTTGTGCCTTTGAGCAGTACTCACAGGCTCACCCAGAATAATAAGCCCTAATTGTTCCCTATCAAATTGCTTAGCCCCTCTTTGGAAAATTCCCCATGCTGCCCTTGTACTTTATAGGTGATAATAACCAGAGAGAACATTTCTGAACATGTATGGTGTGTTAGTACGAGAATCAGATATTTGAGGGATTACGCAAAAATTGGAGGAAACTTTTGAGTAAATCAAACGAACTTCACATGAAAAAAGTGAAATCGCTACTGTATATACTAATTCTAGTGGACTTACTTCATTCATAAAACTGTCACAAACTTCAAATGCAGCTTTGTCAAACATGACACTTGTTGTCAGATTCTTCTTGTACTCCCATAAGACCTGAAGTTGGCAGTAAGCAGATGCAAAAAATTATTTACTGAAAATCATACAAGTAGCATTTGGACACAAAAGGGGATATGACCCATTAAAATTTAATGAATTGAAGATAGTGACTTGTAGAATGCAAAAATATCTAGAAAAACTACCACAACAAAACATCTAGCACTCTATTCTCTCTTTGACTAATTCATCATTATCACTGTGCCAACTTCAAATACTCAGAATAGGCAAAAGTTATGAATGAATTCTATCAACTAGAACACCTCACTTTAATCATGACATCTTTAGTTACTTCCGAGCCTCTCAATATTAACAACAAATTTATCAAATTAGGTGGAAAATCACCCTGGTCTTTAGCTGTAGGTAGTAATGTATGCAAAAAAGGTTTGGTAGCTATCCTTTGCAACAACACAGGAGAAATCCTAAAAAGTATGCTTGAACAGCTTAAAAATTAAAAAGATGTGGAAACAGAAGTGCAGGAATCAGCTTCATCTATCACTAGTAAATAACCAAATGCAAAATTGCAGGTGGTTACTTGTAGGAAATAAATATATGAATAATGCATACCTCATGGCATTCATCAGATACTTGGTCATCATCTTGCTGCAAAATGAGTAGAGTAGAATAGGATCAAAAACAGTTCTAACTTCCAAAAAAATTATTTTTTCACTATATTATATCAACATATAAGATATACCTTCACCTTGAAGGAAGCGTAATTTTGAAATAAATCAAAGAACAAACATCACAAAAAGGAAGGTCATGCTTCAGGTCCAGTTCAGGTGACAATTCCAGAGACACTTTAGAGACACTTGCATAACTGATAAGATTCCATGCTAAGACCCTATCATGTGAGTTTGAAACAGTCCTACAAACATTTCAGACCCAATTCCTGGGATCCATCATCAGTGTAAAAAATAACTGAAGAGATGGGAATATATATGGAAAAATAAATGACAAACAAAATGAACAAGGGAAGCCTTGGGAAAATTAGGGAAACAAATAAATCAAGGGGTGAATCAATGGGACAGGGAAGCCACGAAATCCATGAAATCCATATAGGTCATCATAATAAATTAAATTTATCATATCAAATCATACTACATTTGCTATGGTAAATTAATATTATATTACATTACATAATATCATGAAAATACAACTAAAACTAAAACACATGGCTTAATTTCTCAACTCATGGCTTAATTTCTCAACTCCTAAGAATCCATGAACCATCAAAATTTAATGAACCATAGAAAATTTACTTGTACTTTAGTCTAAAAATCTGTAATAATAAATAGGAATCAAAAAACATTACTAAAAATATTGACATAATTGTAGCAGAGAAATATTGTGAAAGTCTGTAATGAAAACAATTTGAATACTGCTGTATAAAGCAAATAGTGCAAAAAGAGTGATTACACAGATAAGTCACACAATTCTTTAGTAGCAACTTGAAGACATGGTGTTTGCCAAGGAAGTAATAGCTACTTAAAGTGTAAGAGCACTTGCTTTGAGAAGTACCTTTTCAAGGACAATATAATAAGGGTATATATGTATGCTTCTAAGAGGTGCTCTACCTAACACTGCAAGCTATGGATTACCAGGCTTTATCATGATCAAAATACCATGCATGTGGTACTTAGCAGAAATAAACAGTTTTGTGTGTGTGATCAGGTGGATCAGACCAAGCAATAGTGTGAAAGAGGTATAGTGCACAATAAAAATAGCATTTAATGAACGGACTTGTTCACACAAGGAGAGAACCTAGTTTAAGTGACTAGTGCATAGTGCTTCTTCATCATTCTTCATTCTTCATCAGGCAAAAAACTGCCCTCAAAAATTGGAAATAAGTGAGGATGGTGGTCAACATGCAACAAAGGCCATGACTTTTCCAAATGATGAAATCAAAATTTAATGTTAACACTAGAAGTTCAACAACATGAAGCCAAGCGGTCCAGCCAGTTCCATTAGCTTAACTGAAGTTAAGCATGGCTGTGTACGGTCAGAAACTGGATGGGCGACCTCCAGATGAACGACCAAAACAGCTCACTCCATTGTCCTTTGGATGGGATGTTAAACTAAGGGTCCCATGCCTGGATGTGGCATGCATAGTAGGCTTAAATTAGCTGAATAAGCTAGGTATAACAGCCTACTCAAAATAAAGAAAACAACAACAACACAGCCTAAAATACTCCTGGAAATATATTTGAAAACTGGATGGATGGCTGACTGTAGAATGAGAAGGCTGGTTGGTCAATAAATTGAGGGCCAATGTTACTGAATAGTTAAGAAAGAGCCGAGAAATAACTCAACTCATCAAGCAACTAAACTGTAAACTATGACAGGGTTCATACTTGACACATGAATCAAAATTCCCTGACTTTTCCCAGACTGGCAGACAAAAACATCAAATTTTTCCCTGACTTCCATTTCACACACTTACAAAAAGAAGTGAAGAAAATGGAGCCTAATAGGTAGATAATGCACACTATACTTGTTATTTCACAAAGTAAAGCATAAAGTTTACATTTACTAATGACATTTAGAGCAACAGACTGTGAATAGCCATGCCAATAGTTACTGAAAATGATAGACCGACTAAGTAATTTGTATTCTCAAACTTTTCCCTGACTTGAATAAAAATTATAGAAAATTCCCTGACTATTTTCCAGTTTCCACTGGCTTTTTCTAAAAATGGCCTATTTTCCAGGTTTTCCAGGTTAAGTATGAACCCTGCATGATGTTACTGGACCTAGCTCTATCAGAAGTATTTACATCTTTGTATGAATAATCAACAATTTCATGTAGCTTTATCTGAGAAAAGTTATAGACCTTAATGCATTCTCAAAATTTAGACCTATCAAAAGAAAAAAGAATGCATGCTGCTTAGGTAAAGCTACAAGAAAGTACATACAGAAATAGTAACTGTATGATAATTTACAAGAGTAAAAGAATGAAAAATATGATTGAAAATATACCTAAAATGTAAATGTTACATAGTAATCATGGCTGTTTTCAACATTTCAGAATAAAGTGGGTTATAACTGATGAGTTCCTACTTCTGCAAAGTCAAAAAACAAAAAATAAAAGTAAAAATGATAATGTAGGAATAAGAAGAAATTTATGAACTAGTACCTAGGATAAACTAGAACAATAAGAAATGAAAAGGAAAGACTCAAGGCATGCAATCTTAAGTTAAAACAGAGATGGCTGTAATTTACATAATGATAATATTGAACTAATTTTGCAGCATGTGTCTGATAGATCTTCAAAACTATTTACTTAAAAATTATATATAGTACACTCCATATGATCCTTTATACTCCTTCAACACACTAGGATAATTGTTTAAAGGCATTTTTATAAAAACATAATTCGATGCTCTGGTCCTCATCAATTCACACTGATGAGGGCCAGAGCATCAAAACATGTTTTTATAAAAAAGCTGTGGAACAATAATCTTAGTGTGTTGAAGGAGTATAAAGGCTTGTATGGAGTGTACTATATACAATTTGTAAGTAAATAGTTTTGATCATACATTTAAACTCCTTTCTTGCCGTGGGAACAAAGATATCTTCATACTGTCTGATAGAATACCAGGAAAACTCAAAGTGAGTTGGATGAAATTACCAGAAGCATTTATTGACAAACCAATGAACTTTACGTGAATGAATTGATGCTGGTGTTCCCTGGTCAAGTTTTGATGCTTACCTAATTTGTGGTTTAATTTATATATTAAACCACAAAGACCTAGCTTGGAGTATATATAGCTCAAACTAGGTTCACAGCCAATTTGAGTCCAAAATGTTGTGGAATATATTTGGAAGGACTACAAATAAATCTGGGCAAACTGCGATTAAAACTAAAGGATTCAAGTGTATTGTTGTGAGAAACATCTAGTAACATGTTTGTTTTACAAAATATGTCTTTGGATTTATTTTTTATGAGGGAGGGGCTCTCTCTCAATTACTTAATCTATTTAAAGAGCTCCTCCTTAATCAGTCTTAAATACAATGTGGTAGATATCTTTTTTCTTATCTCCTTTATGTTCAACTTGTTTTTGTGTGGTATGGTGCGTATATTTTAAGTAGCTAGCTGTAATGTCATTTAGTTTGTAAAATTGTATTTGAGATTGATTGGTAAATAAAATGAAACTGAAACTGAAACTGGAGTGAGGCAGAAAGGGCTGCAAAGAGAGTAGGGTTTACTATAGATTGATAATTTCTAGCAAGAGAAAGAGTTACCCAACAATCAGCAAGATGCTACTACAAATGTTTTGACCATTTTGAGTTACAGGGTTGATAGCCTTAGTCTTTTGGTGAACAGTTGCTACTGCAGGGGTGGCTAACCATTGAGAAGCTAAGAACCATACTATTTATTGTGATATAGCAAGGAGCCACATCAAATTAATGGGCATCACCCCCATCCCTTCCTCTCACACAAATATACCTTATTGAACTCAAGTGAAATAAACATATATAAGAAATACACACTTCAATATGAGTGTATGAGCCACATGAAACCAAGTACAGAGCCACAGGTTGGCCATCCCTGTGCTACTAGATCTAAAAAACAGTGAAGGTACCAAGACCAACAAAAATGGCTGAAAACTAAATTACAAAAACAAGTAAAATATACAACTTACTGCTGCTGAATCTTGCAAGCATATAAGAATTGCAAAATTATTCTCCTTAGGCACACTGGAGCAGAGCTGTTTTACATCATCTCTACATGATGGATGAGCCGATAACTTGAAAGCAGTTCCTTTGCTTTGCTTCCCACTGCTTTTTTGTGCACTAGGACTTTGTTTTTGTGCCACAGGTTTTGTTTCATTTTCTTCTTCATTTACATCATTCTTATCATTCTCCTCCTCATCTTTATTACCCTTATTTACATTCTTATCAACTGACTCTTCACTGGCAACATTGGAATTTTTACCCTCATTTGCCTCCTTGTCTTCTTGGTTGTCTTTCTTTTCATGCTCCCCTTCCTCTGCTTTACTGGCATTTTCTTCACCATCCCCATCTTTTTCTACATGTTCAGGTTGTTTAGGACTTTCCCCAGACTGTTTTTTGGTTGCAACTGCATCTTTGTGATCTTCAAATGAAAAGAAAACTTCTATTTTATGGTAACTGAACATGGAAAACAGTAAAAAACTTGGTTCAGTTCTCATAGAATGCTCTACAACCCTTAATAAATGGGGGGTCACAATAAGTGGATGGGTCTAAAAAAACTTCCAAAATTAAGTATTGCAGTGTTCAAAAAAAGTGGGGAGAGGGGGTAAACATGTGAGCATATAGGAAGAAGCACCCAGACATGTCTGTTCTTATGAAGTGCTACGATTATCTAAAAACAGCAAAGCACAAGATAGGATGATTAACTGAGTTTTAATGCAGTCCATGCATTTATATCTTTGGGAAAATAATGTACACAAATTTGAAGCATAAAATTGCTAAAATTAACAAATAGGATGGGGGGTCAAATTAAGAAACTGGGGTCTTTCAATTTGCCAAAATTAATAAACATCTCCCCATTTATTATGGGTTTTAGTGTACTGCCATCATTTTGATTTGTATCTGTCTTACATACTACTACAATAAATCATCAATGTAAATATTCTTGTAATTATTCATGCTTACACAATAAGTTATATGGCTACCTGTTTGAAGTATAAACAGAAAAATAAACACTTGCACTTTGTATAGTTTTCTATAGAAGCAAATGAATTTTGAATGTTTGTCATTGCATAACTTTTACTGGCTTAGGATAATAGCCTAATTCATCATTTTTCAAAATGTTTACTACAGTTCTGTAAACATATTTTGAGGATAGGCACTTCTTGGTTGTTGTGCCACCCATTCAAAGGATGCTTATCTTATCATTTTTATCATACTATCTATTATAAAATTACTATTGAAGTACCATAGAGTATATCTAGCATTAACCTAGCTCTAGAGATCTCTGACACTTAAGAAATTCATAGCTGTGATCGAAAGTAACAAGACATTTCTGCATTTCTAAGCCTATTGCTTCCATCATCATGACGATCATGACTATAAAATAATGATGTTGATCACTAAACAACGCATGAGCTGCTACAAGAAATCTTAACACAATAGAGATGGGTCAAAACGTCAAAAACAATAACTAATAGCTATCCTGATAGTTTAACCACAAACAGTTTAATAGTAAAAATTACACTGTATTGGGAAATTCACGAGAATTCCTATGTTGAAGAAAGAATGAATTTACAGCTGAGAAATTTAACTTCACTTGCGGAACAGATAATAATGATCTTATATACGTTGTTTCTTTATGACTTTGTATCTCCCAGGACGAGAATAAATTAAAACACCATAAATTGATGCTGAAAATACCGTAAGAAATGCGTATACCTACGCAATTGAGCTATATTAAAAATATACTGATAAATTCAACCATACTAGGAAAGGTTACAAATACAGAAAACAAATTCTGCAC
>OLMO02000006.1:17581943-17602401 GCA_900291935.2 Cassiopea xamachana
TCTAGTCGCGGCACTTGTGAAACTAACATAAACAAAAATGAAAAGAAGAAGTACTAAAACTGTTCTACGAAAAGTTGACATCTTTTCAGCATTATTATTCAGTGGCCGCCCTTATGAATTCAACACCGTGGCCGAATCTGCGCAGTAAATATGGAAGGAGATGTGACTTTGATAATATACGGACCAGATTTACGGGAGCCAGCGTAAGGATCATGAGAATCTAAGAATGCTTTCACACTGGGCTAAGAAATTTATAGCTACATGAAAAGAATTAAGTAACTTTCAAAATTACATTTCTCAATTAAATATGTTTATACACAAATTTGTCCTTCAGTAAGTTAAGATCTTAGTAAAGATTGAAAAAAAAATCTGATCTAATCCAATGAAGAATCAAATGAATTGATATCAAGCCTAACAATTACAGAGTCTAAGACCTATAAATCTTAACTACCTATTGCTGTTCTTCAAGGGAATTGTGTTTTATTGTGAGCTCTTAAGATGCATTTTAAAGTCTTTTTTGCAACGATCTAGTATCGGTAGTTTACAAGCTTCAGCAGGTGTGTCGTTTCTATATTGCATGAAAAAAACAATAAAGGAATCAGATGGCTCCCCAAAGTCTAGCTAGGGATCTGCCTTGCAGTAAATACCATTTCTGTTTGCTGATAGTAGCGAACCGAAAAAAATGTGAATGGGGGTGTAGCAAAAAGGTTGCTGCCAGACCATTTAAACGCCCTGAATTACCAGCAAGTTATAATCGCAGCGCAAGCTTTGCTGACAAGCAGGGATGTACCTAGAAAGGGGTGTGGGGTGCGACACCCCCAGCCTTCAATGACCTCTTTGATAAATTTAAATTCAGTGACTTTGGTCGGTAAATGAATACATGTTATCAACGCACCTTACAAAAATAGGGAAGTCTTGCTAAAAATCGCTTTTGTTGATAAATTTACACATCTGTCGGTAATTCAAAGTTCTTTCAGTTTCTGTCATTAAATTATTCCTTTACACCCCTCCCCAGAAAAGATCTCACGCGCAGGCCTGATCAGTCAACGAATTTCCAAGGGTTTCAACAAAATGTTGGGGTATGACATTCTATGGTCCGTGTTTTCTTATAAACTAGTGGAAGTAAACTGCAAGGTAGTTACTACGTCACAAGTAAAAGTTTACCACTGTATTGAAAGCAATGAAATAAGCCAATCAGCGTACGGTACGTTATAGTTGAGTATGATAAAAACGACGATGCAGGGATAGTAAAAAAGAGAATTTGCAGGTGTTAATGTACTTTCGTAACTGCATGAAAAATGATGGCTTAAATTCACTTTACTTGTAGTTTCTTATAAAAATTGAGGCAAAGTATAAGTTTCGCAGAGGCTTAAAGAAACTTCCGGCTCCAGATCGTCCGAATACTGACTTTGTTTGAGGCAGGTGTTCATAGGACTGCATTTCTGCTCGAGAGGAAAATGCTCTTGAGCTTTTCTCCTCACCAGCGTATTGGGGAATTCCCCAACAGAGCTGCATTACCGTCGCGCTGTCTACTTCAGGGGGAAAACTCAATTTTTTGCTTAGAAAATCGGTGCTGTTCCGGTATCAAACAGTAAGTTTTCATTTGTTTGAGTTTTTATACCATACACGTGCGCAAAGGAGTAAGCGGTGCTCCATCGAGTACCTACACAGAAAGACCTACATCGTATATATCAGTAAAGAATTCATCTCATTTGATGTTGTAGATATTCTCGACTTTGTAGTGGCACTAACTCGTAATACGGTTGAAGTTATTTGATAAATACAGCGGTCGCGGCGACGGGGTGGCCGGGGGGGCCTTGGCCCCCCCACTTTTTGCTAAAATGAAATTTGCGCGTTTGTATTTTACTGTTCTTCGTTAGTATGTATTTATAACTTTTTGTTCATAATTTGAGGTATAAAAGGGCTGTTTTTGGGGGGTATCAAAAGCTCTTTGGGACGTACAATTTTATCTGTCATCCAAGCATAGTGGGGCAGATTTAAAATTTTATCGAATTTCTGGCCCCCCCACTCAAATACTCACGCCGCGACCCCTGAAATACCCCCTTTTCTATGTTCACCCAAACATAGGCCTTCGTTTTCAGCCATAGTGAAATCTGACATGCTCCTAGTATTGCGCAATGTTTACAATTTCCTGCAATCTGATTGAATATCAAAGTGATGAAAAAGCTCGCGAGCAAAAGTAGAATGAGTTCAACTTCATCGCCTGAGCTCGAGAGGATAAAAATCACCTGGGTCAGTGGCATTTCTGCAGTATTGCGCATGCCGGTCAAGAAAGGTCGAGGGCATTTTCCTCTCCAGAGGAAAATGGAGTTCTATAGACACCTACCTTTATGCTTGTTTTGGAAGTGAAAATAGTAAACAGCTGGTGGAGTATATTTTCTCAGGCACCTAAATACCGTGGAGTTGGGAAATGGTAGGGGATTGACACCCGTAATCCTTTACCTAATCTGAAGATCCAGGACAGTCGGAAAATTATTAGACTTTTTGGAAACATCTGGACCTTTGTCAGTCAGAAACTTTGAGTGAGTCATACCCCCACCCCCAAATCTGTCAATTTACATCCCTGTGTTTAGTTGAGATTGCCTATTGTCTCTCTACCTCAGTTACCCATTAAACACTCTTTTTTTTTAAGAACAATTTTATAAGCGCACGAGCCTGAAATTGGTGGAAAATTATAAATTAAGAACAAGCCTGACAAACTTTTGTCTAATGTATTTTTGGGCAAATGCAAAACTAGATAATGCGCGAACATTGACCCTTTACAATTTTCTATAAGCTTTCTTTCAATAAAAACATTGATATGTAAGAGGGGCCATCTTAGAAGCAACATTTGGCTAATGGGTTTACAATCTATCAAAACATCTAATGTTATCTTGTATATTGTCTAATTTCTAGAATACCCTACCAATTTAACAACTAATTAAGAGTAATCCAGTTTCAAAATTTCAGACAAATTAAGAACAGCCAGTCTGAGCCTCGATTTTAAAGGTTCTTATAAAAAAATTGTAGCACCTTTGAATCTAACCAGTCAAGCGGTTCTAGGAAAATTTCCTTCCAGAAAATTCTACCGGACAATTCCCTCCTGGAGAATTTCCACCTAGGAAATCTCCCACCCTGACTTCTCCCTCCCTAAAAGTCCCTTCTAAAAAGGTCCCAACTTTTCAGGAGGGAAAGTCAGGGTGGGAGATTTCCTAGGTGGGAATTCTGCGGGAGGGAATTGTCCGGTGAGAGTTTTCTGGGAGGGAATTTTCTGGAAGCCAAGTCAAGCAAATCAAGACACTCAAAACTGGCAGCTTTTAAATTCCTTTTCTTGGTTCGTTTTTGCAACTTATATCAGCTTGATCAACACTTAAGGCTTTACAGCGAAATACCATGAATATACTTTGAAATGGAAAATTGCTAGCCTTTACATTCGTGAAAGTAATTGGGTTAGCATAGCGCCCATAAAGTTGAGGAATAACAAGGTAATCTAGTTCGCCAAAGTTCAAGTACAGTAAAAAGCTGGTGAAATTAAGATAAATTGATCCGAGGGGTATGTTACTCGCAATAAAGCATACAAAAACCTTTTAATGATTGGGATTTTTATGCTATTTTAGCACTTTTCTGTCATTTTTCATGATTTCTGTGATCGACTTTTGTGCAAGTATCTAGCATGCGTTTGAGATTTTTCGATTGACTCTCCCCCCAAATTGATTTTATCGGGGCAAACAAATTGAACACAAGCTACTACAGAAATCAACGTAATGCCTGGGAAAATCAGTCCTTGATGAAGCAAATAATTACACATTTCTTTTTAAGAATATTTAATTTTTTTTCGCTGAGTCTCAATATTCTTCAATTTTTTTGCCGTTGAGTCTTTGATTGTTCTTAAATTATTCTTAAATGCTAAAAGTATAGCTTCGCTTGAAAATCAAAGCAATATATTCAAATACTTGTTGTTTTACTTCATCATAAAGCAAAATAAAAGCGGAGTAGAATAAAATATATTGTATAGACAATGCAAAAGCTAATGTAAAAGCAGTATTCTGACTTGAATTATCCTTTTTCTTTAGTAAGTAATGCCGGGAAAAAACCGTTGGGCCTATAACAAAGCCCCGACAAAGGAAAAAGTGAGAAAATGAGGGAAAGTTTAAGTAGAAAGGGAGACAAGATCAAGTTTGTTGATGTTAGATTTAAAAGATGACAAATTGTAGGATTCGGGGAAAGTAGTGGGTGGCAATGAGTTCCACAGTTGAGAAGTTCTAGGAATGAAAGAAGATTTGTGAGATAGAGTTCGTGGATTAGGAAGTGTAACTTGGAAAGGGTGTGAATAGGTAGAGCTTCTGGTGGTTCGAACTTGCCTCACAGGATCAGGAATAATATTCTTGATTTCCTGAGAGCAATGTCCGTCAAAATAGCGGTAGAAAATGGAAAGATCTGCAACAAGACGACAATGGGAGAGAGACTGTAGAGAATTAGTGAGGTTTGGATTATTGATGAGACGGATAGCTTTAGACTGGAATCTGTCAAGAAGATGGAGAGAAGATTTAGGAGCGCCACCCCAGACATAAGAGCAGTACTCCAGAGAAGGACGAATCTGGGATTTGTATATAGTTAATAGTTGAGAGTTAAAGGTGAAGTTTCGCTTGAAAATCAAACGAATATATTCAAATGTTTATTGATGTCTTACTTCATCATAAAGAAAAATAAAAGTGCAACACAACACTAAACATAATATCTATAATGCAAAAGATAATCTAACAGTAGTATTTTATTTTGGGTATACAAATATTCTAAATCTTGATGAAGCTTGAACTTTGCACTGTTCCTAAATTATTCTTAAATTTCGGCTATTCTGAGAATTAATATTCTTATAAACTTTATTCTTATAAAATAGATTGTATTTTGAATAATTTGTAATTATCCTTAATTGCCGAAGGTGTAGCTTCATCTGAAAATTAAAGGAATATATTTAAATGTTTGTTGATGTCTTATTTCATCATATAGGAATACAAAAGTAGAACAGAACTATAAATACTGTAATCGAGAGTGGAAAAGTTAATCTAAGAGCAGTATTTATATCTCTTAAAACTCAAAGTCTTCATGGAGCTCGAGCCTACGATTATTCTTAAATTTCAGCGATTGTGAGCCTCAACATTCTTGTAAACTTTGTGGTAGCTTCGTGGCAAAATTGCAAATGATCGACGAGTTCGTAAAGAAGGGTTCGTAAACTATAAATTTGCTCAAAGATCAACGATAAGCAAGTATGGTACAAGAAACAAGACCGATGTCCAAATTTCAAGGTTAAATCTAAACTTCAGTAGATAAAGGTTTAACTACACTGGACTAAAAACCTGGAATTCTATCCCAACACACATAAGAGAGTCTAATACACTAACCAGGTTTAAGAATGAGCTAAAAAATTATTTTCTAAACTGAAGGAAAAGTTAAAAACTATTTTGCGCACAAATCCATGAAAGAACATTACTGGTTTTTATATCTGTTTAGTTAACTTATTCACTATATCTATATTTTTTGTATAATTAGGATTTTATATATTTTGACTGAATGAATGTCATGATTCAATAAGAAATTTAAAAAAAGCAAGGAACTGTTCGGTTGCTAAAGTAATTTCTTTAAAATTAAAAGGTATTTTGCACGTTCTTTCATAACAGTGATCCACCTGTGGTTCATGTGGAAATTGGGTCGGCATTCACAAGTAGTTTGGTACACAATAATGTATACTTGCAGGTATGTAGACAATGTTGTGATTTAATTACTGAAAATTCAAATACCCGAAGAACTACGACTGCAGCTACTATGGAAACGTGTTTGTATTATATCACGAAAAGAAGCCAAGGATTTTCCGAAGGGNGGGCTAATTTTCCGGAATGGGGTTCATTTCTTCGGGAGCTAAGATACGGGTTTAAGTGGGCAAAGAACGAATAAAATATACATTTATTCCTGTTAAATATTTGAAACTTTGTTCACCATTGGACTGTCTGTTTAGAAAACACAAGAGCTCGTACACGCTTTCTACTTTATAAGGAAACACATTTTAAGGAACCTACATGTGACAGCTAAAATATTTAAGGAACTTATAATACTAATGGAGGAGAATCCAAGGAACTTTTCCATTTCAAAAATTTTTTAACTGCAAATAACCAAGAACTAGGAAGCCGGTTTCATTGGCAGCTTACATAGATACATTTATGAAACTTCTTTCCTACTGTATTTGTGCTTTTCATCTTGAGTTCTAGCCAAAATAAAAAGTAAAATTCAGAATATTGATGCTTCCTTATGTTTGTACCGGTTTTATGGCACTATATGTGCAGTGAAAAATGAGGAACTATTAAGGAACTTCTAGTACTTTGAATTTGATAAAAAGGGGCCCAAAAATAAGGAACTGTTAGAACTAGGCGTTGAGCTAGGTTCCTTATAAAATAAAAAGCGTGTGTTCAAAGCTCTTCTAACAGGAAAGGAATGAACAGCACTCTCTTTTATAAGAATACCTAAGTTTTCGCTGAGCCTCAGTAAGAGGCGGGTCCAGAGCTGAAATTTGGAGGGGGCATATGATTCATTTTATCGTCTTTTCATGTGACAAGTTTCTTAGCGCAATTGCTTGCTACAGACCCCAAAACATTATCTTACCATTCGGTAAATCCTGCACTATTTTTGAACCATTAGGCAAATTCTGTAATGCTTTCATATCATTCGGTAAACTTCAAAACATTAACTGTTTTGTAGAAATAGGGTTGTTTTTGTAGTCAAGGGTTGAGACTTCTATAACAACAAGGAAAGTATCAAGATAGGACAAATGGAAAAATGGAAAAAATTTTAATATTCAGGCTTCTAAAGAGTGTGGTGCTAAACACCTTTCATAATCCTACACCGCTCAACAATCATATACATTCGTCCCTGTTTATCATGCATTCAGAATAAACCTGGTAGAAAAGATAAAACAGTACGATTTGAAAGCACAAAAGGGTACTTAGTAAATAGATGAATTAGGGAACATTATCATAATCAGATAGTTGGAGCTCAAACTATCTGCTACTAACCATATAATTTATCTAAAAAAATTCAGAATNTTATATTCTAATTAAATCTAATGAAGAGATACAACCAAACAACAAAAGCAAGCTACCACAAACAGGGCAAGAAACTAGGCACTATTGAAGTAGCACAACATCTAATATGATTTAGCCACAAAGTCATTCACATATATATAAACATCTATATACATACATGCATAAATTCAGGTTATATATACATATATATATATATATATATATATATATATATATATATATATATATATATACATACATGCATACATACAGGTTATATATACATATATTTATATGAATATTTATATACATATGAGTATTTATATACATATATATATATACGTATGTATATATATGTGTGTGTGTACATAACAGTATGGATTTTAAAGAAACTTTCCGACAGCATCAGTAATAGTTCTCAGAGGGGGCATCGCATCATCAATTAATAAAAACGAGGGAGGGAGGCAAAACGTCAACAGATATGAACACATACTCATTCAAAATAGTCTCATTCAGAAATGGAAACCCACAGCTATTTGGTAAAATGAGCTACTTCCTTAGAGCAACCATATTCGGGAATGAGTATATATTTGCATTTACATGTGCTTTGGAATTAAATATGAAAAACTATGATTCTAAGAAGATAAAAGCAAGGATAAAGCAAAAGTACATATATATATATATATATATATATATATATATATATATATATATATATATATATATATATATATATATATATATATATATATATATATATATATATATACATCTATATACATACATGCATACATACAGGTTATATATACATATATATATATATATATATATGTACATATATACATACACACATATATACACACATGCACATACATATACACATATATTTATTCATATAAATATATATATATATATATATATATATCTTTATATATACACCCCTATTAAATACATCTTTATCTATGTACTTATATATAGAAATATATATATATATATACACACACATATATGTATATATATATTTATATGTATATATTGCCATGAGGATGAAAATCTGTCGAAACTAGTCGCAAAATCGAATTTCACTATGTTTCTATCTGACATTCAAGTTCACTATATTTATAAATATAGATACATACATACATATATAAATATATATATATATATATATGTATATGTATATATATATATATATATATATATATATATATATATATATATATATATATATATATATATATATATATATATATATATATATATATATATATATAATGTATATATATATATGTATGTATGTATGTACGCATGCATACATAAAGTATACATACATACCTTTTTACAATCATACCTCACAAAAATACAATTATTACGCTTGCTATTTCGAACTTCAATGCTCTTTCTTATAACATAAATTCACTAACTCTTAGCCCTAAGGAGCAATAATGGATTCTTGATGGCTAAATTTACTAGTGGGTACATATGTATCAGAACTGTCGATTATCTCGGAGTTGTTAAGGTCTGCCGTTAAGTTTTGTAAAAACTGATCCATTCTATTCATTCCTATGGAACTGTGCAGGCTGATCAGAGGATGCAACGAAGGAACAGTTTCAACCATGTCCATGTAAGCTGAAAAGAATCAACGCAATAATTTAAGCCTCAAAGCTTCAAACGAAAACTGAAAGAGAAAGTACCTCAAAAAGTACGGTTCCTAGGAAGAGCAGCACTTTTTTTATAAAGCTCATACCATGAAGAAAATTGAGCAAGAGCGTCAAATTGCACGTTCAATCATTTTTACATAAACGATAACTCTAAACTACTTTGAACATAGGTGAAAAATTGATGTTTATGCACGTTCTATGCTCCAAGCATCATAATACAAAGCACGAGAGTTTTGAGAACAGTGGCCTCACATAGGACCAACCAAACATGATATACAGGATGGTCGCATTTGACAAGTTTGATTGTACGGATGAAAGTGACTTTGGCACATGCCGATCTGTTGCTAATGCTGTAGTAGGCGCGCAACTAGGGGGGGGGTTCCGGGGGTCTGGATCCCTGCCCTTATCAGCAAAAGAACAAAAGTGCCCTTTTTGTAGTGCCCTCTTTATATTAAAAAAGGCGTTTTCCTTAGATTGATAAGGCGCCATTCCAAAGCTTTTCTGGGGGTTTGCTCCAGTCCCCCATTTGTCTTTCATTGCCACGAAAAGAGACTGCTTTGAGGATCATCGGATTTTAGAAGTAACTAACAGTAAACTTCTCACACTATTTCCTCCATTTATGAATCTGCAACACAGTATTCAAAGGCCGTATCTTCTTTAGACAGTTTTAGTATGCCCTTTTTTGTGGATTGGACCTCTGCCCTCGAAAAATCCTTATTGTGTACCTGTGTAACTTTTGCACGTACAAGCGCAAGTGCGATTGTATGTGTCTCCGGGCATGGATGAATTGTGGTTTCTATTTATGCTGACAGAGGCCAGTCTATAAACATTAAAGAGATGAAAAAATGGTGGAACTGCGTGGAGAACGATGGGATTTCTTGTTGTTCTCAGACTTTAGGGTACAAGCTTGTATTGTATGTGTTATGGACCACCACCGGTGAAGGGCTATTTTCCTGATATATTTGAAATGAATGACAATTTGAAACGAAAGCAATTTCAGCACGACTTATCTATGGAGAATACAACAAAGAGATGATGCTTGAATGCAAACCTTTGATGGGGGTCGTTCACATGGTATGTAAGCACAAATTCTCGAAAACGTGGAGCAAAAGTTGCCTACAGATGTTTATCTTACTGATGTACTTGCCTTAGGTGATCTGTGCCTGAGTATTTGGGGAGAGGCATACTGTTTACATTCGTGTCTTTAGAAAAAACATCTGTCAACACCAAGGACACCTGCAATATGAGGGCAGTGGGGGGCAATCATCCCACTACCCTCCGCTAACGGGGGAAAGGGGGCAAGATTTCCTCACTTGAGTGAATATATTCATTTCACAACAAAGATTTATCAATGACATGGCAACAAAATTGTTTCTTCGCGCCCTGTGCATAAATTTTGCCCCCCTTGCCTCTTTTCAGTGCCAGCGACCTTCACCAACACTGTGTTACAATGAATACAAAACCAGCTAAAAATTGTACAACAATAAGAGCCAGACATTGCACTTTTGCTACATAAGTCAGTACTCTTTTGTGTGTGTTTAACTGTAGGGAGGGGTCGAATTTGCAGTGTAGGTGGATATTTTTCTAGATTTTCACAAAGTGGAGGGGCCATAATAAAATGACGTACTGGGAAAATCGCAACAACCCTGAAGGAATTAAAAGAGTTGATGATACCACCAGGTAATGTCAAGCGAAAATTGGATGGAGTGGTAGACAGTGTTCCACCTGACAAGGGTTGTGAAGTGGTGACGGGGAGTTGACTAATGAATAATGGGATAAATTTGACAGTGAAAATTCTGCTGATAGTGAAGTTGGCCACATTTAGCTAAAATGGGGGGGCATTATAAAATGCTATGAGGGGCTGAAAATTTCAAAAGGTGCAATATGACTCCCTACAATCAAGCACAGAAGAGTACATGCTAAAACCAACTGACATTGTTAGGCCAAAGGAAAGAGCACTTACGTATATTTCTACTGATAAGAGTATCAGAGCCCATCTTCATACGATTCTTAGCTGGCATTCCTGTCAATGAATTTACAGGCCCAGCCAGCAAGGGGGAACTCGATGTTCTCAGGCTTTCCACTGATTTTGATTTTTCTATGTCACGTCCGCCATTTTCGGATTTTGGCAGGGATCTTAGTGAATAACGTTGAAGGTACGCGGGCAAGCCAGGTACTAAGAAGACAGAAAAAAATGTTAGAAGTCATGAAATCCTGAAAACTAGATAATATTTCATTGTACGGAGATGTGATTAACAGGGGTGGAAAAATATATGGTGTCGGACATATTTGGAGCTTTGATTAGTTTGATTTTTGGTGAAAGGGCACTCGCAGTTGGGTGGGATCATTCATTCAGCAGAAAATAAAGACATTGTGGGTCTCACTGTCCAGTTTTGACTCACTAGGAAGTGCCTGGTGAAATAAAGTTTCCCATGCATCATGGGGCAATCACCGGACATTTTCAACTCAATGCTACCGGCGGTTTGAGTATTTATGTCCGACATTTCCAATGTCCGATAGCTATTTCCAACCCTTGATTAAATAATTTGAGAATTATTTAATCAAACGAATTATTTGAGAATAATACGTTTAGAAATTAATCAACGAATCAAATGATCAGGTCAACAATCAAAAAATCGATGAGTGAAGCCATTAGTCGGTTAGTCGATGAGTCAATCAATCAATCACTCAGTTAATCAATCAACCAATGAATCAATCAACTATTCAATCAATCAACAACTCAATCAATCAACCAATAAATCAACTAATCAATCAATCAACCAATCAATACTTCAACAAATCAATCAACCAATCAATCAATTAGTCAATCAATCAATCACTCAGTCAATCACTCAGTCAATCAATCAACTAATCAATCAATCAACCACTCAATCAACCAATAAATCAACTAATCAATCAATCAACCACTCAATCAACCAATAAATCAACTAATCAATCAATCAACCAATAATTCAACAAATCAATCAATCAATAATTCAACAAATCAATCAATCAATCAACCAATCAATAAATCAATCAACAGGGTGTCTGCTAAATCAGGGAAGTAAATATCCCTTATATTTCCCTGATTTTCCCCTGATTTCTACTGTTTCCCTTGACTCAATATAGGTCCTGAGCCACTACTTAACACTATGCTTATTACAATACGAAGGCTATTTAAGCACATTTTCGCCTATTTGAGCTAAGTGTACTCTCTTTCAAGCATGGAAAATAACTTTCATTATGGGTATAACGTGCTTTCTTGCAAGTTCCTTTAGCATATTTGGAAATCGATTGATTGAAGAAACAGATACAAACATTTCCCTGATTGTATCTAGCCTTAGTTGAATTCCCTGACTTGTCCCTGATATTTTTAGGTACAAACCTATTTCCCTGATTTTTTGCTGATTTCTCTGATTTGGCAGAAACCTTGATCAATTACTTAACCAATTAGTCAATTAGTCAATCAATCAATCAATCAATCAATCAATCAATCAATCAATCAATCAATCAATCAATCAGTTATCGAATTAACCACTCATTCAATCAACAAATCACTCAATCACTTAGTAAATCAATCAGCCCTTTTCTCAATACATCATTCAATCAGTCAATCAATCGATTAGTCAATAAGTCAATAAACGAATTGTTCAATCAATCAATTGCTAAGAAATACTGAAAGGAAGAAAATCAAAGGAGAGCTGAACAAATCCCTAAACGAAAAAATTGAGAAAAATTTACTATTTAAAGCAACAGATGAAAAAACCTAAAAAATGAATGCTTCGAATTGACAAACTATATAAACGACAAAAGGGCCCCATCAAACAGTACGCACCCTCCATCGATTTTTGGAACCCTCTCCTCCTGTACACCTTTGTATTTTTTCAAGGTACCCCCTTCCCCTTAGCGTACGTACTTTCAAGTCATCACACCCCCACTGCCTAAACATTTACTATTATTGTTTATCTCAGCAGAATTGATACAATATGTACAAACATTGCTTAGAACGCTATCTCGCGTGAATAATCTTCAAAAGACAGTTTTAGGTATTTAGGATGCTTCACAAGTAATTCCCGGTTGAAAATTACAAGAGCGAACGTACGTTCATTGAAGAGCCTCCCTCACCTTCATACAGTTTCGTATACTTTCTTGGGCACCCCCTCCCCCCTTTCAGAGTGTGCGTACTGTTTGAATGGCCCTAAATATATGTACTGCAAATCCTACAAACGTAATTCTAGTCCATTAATAAAATATAAAACGAACCAATATGAATAAAATGAAGGAAGAAACAAAAATATCAGAAAATAGAAAGAATATAACAGAGAAAAACTACAAGCATGGACATCAAAAATAAATCAGGCCAACAAATTACAATATTTGCATGCAAAAATTGGAGAAGCAAAAATAAGGAAATGAAGGAAGGCAAACAATCTACAAGTAGGTAAGTACCAAACAATTCGAAAAAATTTAATCACTTACTGATATATTTAAGTTTATTTTACTAATTTAGAGGAAGGGAACACATCTAAAATGGCCTACAATGTAGATTTAACAACTAAAAAGGAATTTTATCACTATCTACGAATCATTAATTGAGAGCTANGAACCCTCTCCTCCTGTACACCTTTGTATTTTTTCAAGGTACCCCCCCCCTTCCCCTTAGCGTACGTACTTTCAAGTCATCACACCCCCACTGCCTAAACATTTGCTATTATTGTTTATCTCAGCAGAATTGATACAATATGTACAAACATTGCTTAGAACGCTATCTCGCGTGTATAATCTTCAAAAGACAGTTTTAGGTATTTAGGACGCTTCGCAAGTAATTCCCGTTTGAAAATTACAGCCTCCCTCCCCTTCATACAGTTTCGCATACTTTCTTGGGCACCCCCTCCCCACTTTCAGAGTGTGCGTACTGTTTGAATGGCCCTAAATATATGTACTGCAAACCCTACAAAAGTAATTCTAGTCCATTAATAAAATATAAAACGAAACAATATGAATAAAATGAAGGAAAAAACAAAAATATCAGAAAATAGAAAGAATATAACAGAGAAAAACTACAAGCATGGACATCAAAAATAAATCAGGCCAACAAATTACAATATTTGCATGCAAAAATTGGAGAAGCAAAAATAAGGAAATGAAGGAAGGCGAAGAATCTACAAGTAGGTAAGTACCAAACAAATCGAAAAGATTTAATCATTTATATATATATTTAAGTTTATTTTACTACTTTAGAGGAAAGGAACACATCTAAAATGGCCTACAATGTAGATTTAACAACTAAAAAGGAATTTTATCACTATCTACGAATCATTAATTGAGAGCTANAAGATTCTAAAATGAACACTAAATTATGGAGATCTAAAGAAGATGCTAAAAATTAACACAAAGAAACTTGAAAAAACCTAGTAAATTCGGTGTCGATGACTTCTTTACAGCAGAGCAAGCAGGTTGCCTATTTCCACTCAACTGGAAGGCTACCCTTTACTGATCCTCTCTATAAAAATACATTTTCAAGGCTCAACATATCTAGCTTGGAGATATCCAAATCTGCTTCAGTGTTGCAAAGCTTGCACAAGAAATAAAACGACTTTTTAGTGAAAGCGGTACGTAGGCAGTTCACATCCACATTGCTCACGAATTTGCAGAACATGAATCTTGACACAGGGTTTACAATTTCAGATGCAGCCTTCGATCCTAGATCTTTCTACTAGGTGTCTGCTACATGCATCAAACTGGCTGGAGGTTATCACTCTGTTGGCACGGTATCGTAGCCTACACAAACTGGCAATCCCAGCAGAATCATATGCATCTCTGCTTGAACTGTGGCTCAACAATGTTCATTTTAAGAGGTTTCACGCTTTGTTTAAGGTCACATAATTTAGCATAATTTAACGATTCTCCAATAGAGAGAGAGAGAGAGCTGTCAATGTGTATTCTAAGTACTCAGTTTTTCGGAGCAAATCGAGTTTTCGTGTCGTAGGAATACCCAACGTCTTCAACATGCACTCAAGTCAGTGCGACTCTCCGCTATGTTTACATACCTGCATATCTGATAGAAGGCTGAGATCTCAATCCAAGTGTAAGTGCTTTGTTGTATTGCAACACTGTTATAGGCATCTGATGGTCCATCATCTCATTGGATGGTCTTGCGTTGTGGTCACCAAACGAGGATCGTCTCGTTCTCGGTTTTGACGATAAAATTCCTCAAAAGGCAGTAACTGCTCAGTCAATACAGTAAAAACCAGCATAAAAGAACCACACAATTTAAGACACTCTACCTACCTTAAAATCCATTATATAAATAGCTTAAATACGAAACCATCTTACTCTTAAAATTTCCAAGGTTTTTACGGTCAAAACAGAAAGTATATCGAAAGAGCCATTTTGTAAAGACAGGCTCTTTCATGACTTCTGATAAAGGTGATTGGATGCAAATATCTCTAAGGACTTGAAAGTTAATTTTTCGAACTCTATTCTTTCATTATAGCAGTTTTCATATGTAAGGTTCTATTATTGTTTTGCCCCTAAGCTGACTGGTTCAAAGCAGACTTTAAAGCTTTAATACGAACCATACCACCAAATTTTTATTCATAGTTCTTGTACAAGACTCTTTCTAGCCTAGGCCCTAAAAACGGAGGTTTCTCTATCCGGGTTTCTACTGTATTGAGCGGATTCTACAATGCATAAAAGAGCTATCTTTTGATAGTTCATAGAATGCTGGGTGAATATCCAGTTACAAAATTGAATTAGACTTTCAAAAAAGCTCATTTATAAAAATTTTGCCTCCATAAAAAAGCCATGTTATGCTCCAGCAATATAGCCCGTTGCCGGTCAGGGCAAAAATATATTAGGGGGGCTAGAGAAAAAAGCCTCCCTTAGAGGTCTCGTTATGAGATATAGGAAATGGGACATAAGGAGTGCTTGAAGCCCTTCCTACAGGGGCATGCCGAAATAGGGGATTTGGGGGTGTTACCCTCCACATTTGTCGAACAGCTCGGTAACTCTATAGCATGTCGGTAAAAACTTGTTTTGCAACCATCGTTTGTCGGTAATCTATCACCGTTTGTCGGTAATTCTGAGACATATAGTTGCATGTCTCATGTCTCTAAATTTCTGTTGCTCTACCTCCACTCAAAAGTCTTTCGGCACGCCACTACCCCTCTATCGATGATTTTCTAACCAACCCTGTCAAACTGAGGGAAATCAACATCTTGTCAATTAGACAGATCATGGTCGAAGGCCGCGATCCCCAACCCGCGAGCAGCAGACCACACGGGGCCGCACAAGAAGTATTGTACTACTTGCCATTTAAATCAGTGACAGAACTTAGTGAAAAGGGGTCGCTATAATATAGTCAAATGTTAAACAGTCTGTAGAGATTAAGAGGTTGGGGACCACTGATCTAAGGAACTGTATGACAAATATTACAGGGGACACACAAATCAGGGGGTACAAAGCTAGAATGGGCAAGGCTGGAACCATATTGAAAGTCTACAAGTACAAATGGATTCTAAGACCATATGTCAATCTTTCAAACGCAGGAAAGGCAAGGAGAATTGGTGGGGATAACAGCAGGGACGAAACTTAAAGGCACATGGGGGGGGTGAGTCAGCCCCAACCTTGAAAATTTGCCAATTCACAGGACAAAAGTGGAAGTGCAATATACTTCTGCAAGGAGATTTACTGGACTCAGGACCATTTAATCAACTACTGTTAATAAAAAAAGGTCACATACAGAATTTTCGCAGGGCGAACCTCTGAAACCCCCCATAAATATGTTGAAATGATGTCCATGGATGGGAGAAGAAGAGAGTCAAAAAGCAGTTGATAGTGGGAGCCTGAAGATACAGTTAAAAATCCTTTGGGTTTTGAGAAGGCCGGACGAAGGAAGTAAAATCAACTAGTTTCTTATAACACCTAGCTTTTTTCAGCTAATTTAGGCCTACTATACACAGTACCGTCGAGAGGGGGGAGTAGCTGGGGTAAAACTCCGGGGCCCGGGCCTCAAGGGGGCCCGTGAAAATTTTACTATTGCAAAATAATATTCAAAAAGCCGTTTGTTGGACGTTCATTCGTTAGCTCCCTAAAGACTTCTTTGCTTGTCAGCTTTGTTCTAAAACTTGGTTGCATTATGGAATACCAATGTTTTATAAGAGTTTTGAATTGATTTGCATTTGTTGTAGCCCCCTCTTGCCCCTGTGCTGCTACTCCTACACAGGGGCCCGTGCTGTCTATAGCCCCAAGGCCCGAGCTGGCTCTCGACGGGCCTGACTATGCATGCTGCATCCAGGCATGGGAACCCACGTTTAACGTCCCTTCCGAAGGACAGCGAAGTGAGCTGTTTTGGTCGTTCATCTGGCACAGCCATGCTTAAATTCAATGAAGCTAATGGAACTGGCCGGGCCGCTTGGCCACTCTCCCGCTGACAATAGTTGATTGAAGAACTACAGTAAACCTCCTACAGTATCTGCTTTGCACAAACACCCTTTCTCCAGCCAAAATGAATACCGTATTTGCTATAAAGAACACAGCGGCGTTCTTAGCTTTATGATGCGGCGTTCATTAGAAATTGAAATATGAAATTTTATACAATGTTTTCTTCCCCAAATATGTGTAACAATGACTGTGTAGAAAATGTCTTAAAAGTCAAAAAGATGTAGTCACAGTATGAAAAAAATAAAAAAATGTCATCAACACTGTCTCCATCGCAGCCCTCACTCATGATATGAGGCGGCATTCATTAGAGGGCGGCGGCGTCATTTACAAGGGTTTAGCCAGTGGTGCGGCTTTGGAGGGCAGCGTTTATTTGAGGAAATATGATAATGAAAAATAAATAAATGTATTTATCAGTTTTTACATTTTCATTACGGCGATGATGTAGATAAAATAGACTTACTTTCTTTAGTTTTTCTTGATTCATAATCATCTTCAGTTTTAGACATAATTTTCGTATGTCGCGTTGTCTTATCCTTTCTAACTCGATGATTATCACTGCTGTTTAATATCTGATCCGGTGTTTTCAAGCCAGGACTAAAGTACAATTCCACTTGAAATCTACGATCCGAGTGCGGATCTGCCATTGGGTCTTCATACTGCATCAGGACTATTTGTGTTAGGTAACTTAACTCGGCCACTTCACTTACATAATCACAAGCTCTTTTCCATTCTTCATCTTCTGCTTCCTGCGTACAAAAGTTCATTCAAACTATGACGTAAAATAAGAAGCAAAAACAAATAATAATAGTTTGCTTTAATATTGATGGACATAAATAAATTTATAGTCTGTAAAAAGAGACTAACTCAATTGAAACCATAAACTTCATTGATACTTACGTCACAAAGTCCTCCATATCTTAGGCTGGCCAGCATAGAATGCACGTGACTCTCACTAGTAAAGTACAACCTCGTTCTGACATGCCGGTGAGGGGTCACAACGTCTTTTGAGTATCTAACAACGTAAGAAATGCGAGAGTATAAACAAACAACAGTTACAAATGTTTGAAGGACGTCATCAACACATTTAATACCTCCGCACGAAGCCAAAAAAATCGCTGGATGGGCAGAATCTCTACACAGAAGACCGATAATATTATCTCTCCTTAAATCTGACTCTAAAAATTGGATATACTTATTTTACTACGAAAATGATAATTCAAAACTTTTGATTACGAATCAATTTAGAGCTATATGAATTAATAACTTTTCTACATAACATTTTAGCCTAGACAAGATGGTAATTTGGCTCTAGATATGAAGCAAGATTGGTCCCAGATTTCGCAAAGATTACGACCCAGTTCAATCTAGAGTTAGCACCAGGATTAACAAAATTTTGCCCCAGGTTTAACATGAATGTGACCTCAGATTTAACAAAACTTTGGTCTCAGATATGACACAAAGGTAGCCACGTGCTAGACAAATCTGATCCTAGATTTGACGTAAATATAGTCCCTAAAAATAACAGTTGAGTAAGTATTGACCTTGTCCACTCGCCACTACAAACGAGATGCGAAATTAAGAAGCTAGTTTAGTAGCTGGGAATATGGCAAATAAGTTTGTACTTGTTGACGAAGATTACCTTGGGTCTAGGCGATGAACAGTCTCATCATCATTATTGACTGTGTGTTGTAAATCAGCTCGTATCTTTCTAAACAATCGACTACAGACTTGCTTTGATATATCCAATTTCTCTTCCTTTGTGATCCCATATTCCTTTCGAAGCAAAAGGGGGACAAAAAGGATAAACAATTTCATTCAATGGGTGATACACAATTCAATAGGTGATAGACTGACAAGAAATCAGTCATCTCGCAGCGTATTGCAGTTTCTATGGTCTCAATTAGCAAGGGTTCTTGCCCATAATACCTCCAAAATCTGATTTAAGGTGATATTTTTGTGGTTCTGTATCCACACATCGACCAAATGCACGAAGACAACCATGTTTGCATGGGTGTCCTATGGTCAGAGCAAGGTAGGCCATTTCCTAAACGATTCGCTTACTGTGCTATGTATTATATTATACTCGTTTTTCATAAGAAAAAAGCTTATAAGAAAATGAGGCTAAAATGGTCAAAATCTTAAGAAAATCTTGAGAAAAAGTACGAGATTCAATTTCCAAAATTTAGTGCTTTATAGACAAAAAAATCGATATTTCGTCATTATTGCATTCAAAATGTTAAAGATGAAATTCAAATTCAATTATACAATAGTAATAACGAAAGTGTAAACCATTTTAGCCAGTTCATTTCAGAAAAAGTTAAGAAAAATTTAAGAAAATCTCAGGCTCAATTTCGGGAAAAGTTAAGAAAATTGAGGCTCAGGCAAACTGACAGTATTCTTATAAAAAACATGTATAAAGGATAGGAAAAACTTTACTGGACCACATAAGAGTAGCATACACAAATAGCATGAATGACAAGCTCATGAAGAAGCCGGGTTATTATTGATTGGCAGAAATAAGCGGTATGGCAGCCACTTAAAGTCCAAAATTTCTCTAGCAGCTTTTTACTTATTGACTATACTGAAAAGTTTTCTTGGGAAAAATATTCTTGATGGATGCATGAATCTCTCTGATTAAACGTATTCAATAAAAATTCTTCTGTGCAGGAAATGCAAAATTCCATTTCAACATAGCAATTAGGTACCATCTAAATTGAATCTTTAATCATCTAGACTGCAAACTTCAATCCTAATACTTCAAACTCTCAAATAGTGAAGTCAATTTTGAGATATAACTAAGGCTCAGTCAGACAGTCAGATTAGTCAGATCAGTCAGATTAGTCAGATCAGTCAGATTAGTCAGATCAGATCATTCAGATTAGCCAGGTTAATCAGATCAGTCAGATCAGTCAGATTAGTCAGATCAGTTAGATTAGCCAGATAGGTCAGGTCAGATCAGTAGCTACTGCAATGAACCGCTGCGTGCTTACGAGGTAGAAAGAGGTAGCATACATACCTGTGGGATGACAATATCTGCCAGGGCCTTTGACAAATCAAATAATTCCGGGATGTTCTTTAGCCCTAAGGACCTAAAAGATGGTAGGAAATATCAATCACAATTCGCACCAAAGTAGCTCCACAAGACTCCAATCTCGGACCATTTATATGCAAATCGTTGATTGTCTAAAATAGTACACAAACTGAACACACCTGTTATGAAGATAATCATACTTCACACAGTCATAAATATCTGGGATGAGACTTATGTCGTATTTTCCATCA
>OLMO02000006.1:17602501-17623673 GCA_900291935.2 Cassiopea xamachana
TACTAAAAAATATAATTATTTTTTAAAAGACTACGAACTTCTTTGATGAGTTTCAACATTCGTAAAATTTTTTGATTTTGAGCTTAAAAATTATTTATAACTTCTTGAGCGGCAAATGGTGTAATTTTGCTTGAAAGTCAAATGAACAACTTCAACTCTCTGGCAATGGGCTACCTCATCATGAAAAAAGCAAGAACAGGAAAAAGCAATATACTTGGTATCTACAAAGTAAAATTTGATCTAGAGAACACTCAAACAAAAACGAAATCTAATTCTTGATGAGCCATGAGCTTTGTGTTATTTCTAATTGTTCTTAAATTTCAGGGAATTGGAACCTCAATAATCTTATAAAACGAAGGCCTACTGTATCACCATGGGCAAGGTAGCATAGTGGTTAGAGTGCATGCCTCCTGTGCGGAAGGTCTACGGTTCGAGTCCAACTCGATGCCTTGACTGGATGCTTGCTTACTGTTCACCCAGCAGCGAATCGGTACCTGCTGCCAACACTGGGGGGATAAAGGCGGCGAGGAAAGGAACAGGCCACCCTACCTCAGATGCCGATGGCTCAGGATAAGTGTCCTCTCCAACGGGCACTCCCCTACATACGAAAGTATACGGCACTACCATTACTATATCACCAACCAATAGTGATGTAGAAGCCAATTGATGGCTTGGGGATCTTTTCTTGCAAGTATCTCTATAACAATTTGAAGTTATCCCACCTAGCATTATACGAAAATGGTAATGTCGTCCAGCAAATGACGCACTTTTCATACCTTACATTCTATGGACTAACAATTGCTCAACAACATTTTAAATGTAAAACAGTTTTACAACAGAATAAGCATTCCTCTATGCTTTTACTTCAAAAAATTTAACGAGTTTGGGAGGCTGCGTCCTCGTCCCCATCTTCTACACCACTGCCAAACGCCTCTCAAGCAGGGGTGGCAACCAATGAGAAGCTAAGACCGCAGTCTTTACTGTGATACTGCAAAGAGCCATATCAAACTCATAGGGACACATAATCATTACTCCCATCCTGTCCTCTATGTAAGAAACACACACTTCAATATAAGTAAAAGAGACGCATAAAACCAGGCAGAGAACCGGATGCGGCACGCGAGCCGCGGGTTGGCCACCCATGCTCTCAAGGTGCATTTGTATATAAAGCAACAAAATCTGCATTCAATTAGACTTTAGCGTATGTTGAACAATCAGCTCAGAAAAACTTATATATTATACCGTATTTCTCCGCCTATAAGCCCAGGGCTTATCTGTATTCGTAGGGTTTTTTCGGTGGGCATATCTGCGAGAGGCTTATCCGCGGGGGGGCTTATACGAGGTGTAAGACAATGTTCAGTGAGAAAATGATCCAAAATTCTCAGTTTGCTAGCTTAAAAAGTGAGAGTAATAGTATCTTGGACAACAATCTAAATAATAACTACTTATGATCAGTTCGTCACAAGTTACACTATTAGTTTCACTCTCATTGTCATTCCTTTCAGTCTGAAAGTCCAGGTGAGGCATGATGATATGATATGATATACTATGATAATAAATTATTTATACAAGATTCTACCCTTCAGCTTTTTTATTTTACATCGTAATACACAAAATACCAAGTAGATAATATTTAAAATAGTCTAAATACATAGAAATAAAAGAGTAGGTAACTAAATTTATATCCTAGGACGTGCTCTTCCAGGGGGTCGTGTTTCTAAGTGGCCAAGCATATTTTTAATCAGCTCTTTAGGAACTCCTTTAATTTCTTTTTGAAGTGACTAATAGTTGGGAGCTCCCTAATATCAGTTGGAATCGTATCCCAAATTTTCACAGTAGAGTATTGATAGCTCTTTTTCGCATGTTCAGTGTTAAGCCTGGGAATTTGTAGATTTTTACAATGCCTTGTTGCACCCATGCATTGAGTTACCTTGTACCTAGAAACTCTGTGGTACAAAACAGCACAAAGAGAATGTTAGAGATTTGATAAGAAAGGTAGAAAACTATTCATGAATTGACTGTTTCCTTCGATCTAGGAAGCAATCCTATAGGGCCTATCTGTGGGGGAAGCTTATAGGCGGAGAAAAGCATGCGTTAGGGAAAGGTGGACTTATCTGCAGGGGTGCTTATGTGCGGGCGGAGGCGGAGAGATACGGTATAATCAAATAACACACTAACCTTTTCAAGCTTTTGCCAGCGGTGTTCCATTAATTTAAGACTTTCTTCATGATAAAGTTCCGAAGCTATAGATATAGAGATATATGACAAACATTTTAATCTGCATAAATGTGATGGGTAGAGATTTACTATAAATTTCTGCTACACAAAGAATTACGTTTGGTATTGATTCTATAATATTTCGAGGTAGCCTATTGTGGAATAGCACACCTGATTGAATCAAAAGAGCATCATCAGCTGCTCTATTTCAAAAGAACATGGGAAATTGGAATGGATGGTAATTTAACTGTAAGATATGTAGATAATGCTTCTCAGTTTTATACTTTGTAATTTATAGTAGTTTTCGTTTCATCTTTTGATTGTAAATACTTGGTCTGAATTAGCTCGCACTTTTGAACTGTAGAACTAGGAAAAGCACCAACTTAAAATAATCAGAAATACATCAATGACGTCTAGTTTCCAAAATCATGACCATTGCTATTCGCGCTAAATACTACATACTTTGCTGCCGAAACAAAAATTAGACAGATCAAGATTTGATGGGCTTCTATTTTTTTGGTTCTTGTTCTTTTTTTCTCTCTTTTTTTACATTCATACATAGATATGTACTACACATACTATATTTTTTTCACCCAATGTGAAACAGCCAATATTTTACTGCCTACTCTTAGTGAGGTATAGTATTGTAGAGTAGATGTTATTATTGAATGAACAATGTTTTAAAACAATTATTATTATGGGTGTGGAGAAAACCTGGGCCAAACCATGGTCCTACCTATGGCCTACTCTAAAATCAATTATTTACATCAAATATTGATCAACAATGATTCTGCTGTTGCTCAAAACCATGAGAAATATGCCTTACCAAGATGGCCAACAAATATTGATCCAAAAAGATTCTGTTGTTGCCATAAGAAGCATGCCGTACAGAGGTAGCCCATGTTGTTTCCACAAATAAGCCAAAATTTCAGTCACGAAAGTTGAAAGCTGTTAAGAGAACTTCACACAAAAAAAAGAACAAAAACAAACACGTAACAGCCATTCCAACTTTGGATGTAACTATTAATTAGATGATGTAGTAAAAGCATTTTCGTTGAACAGGAATCTTAGCTGTATCTTTTGAAAATTTAAGGCCTTTTACTTTTTATCAGCTTTGAACTTTCCTACTTAGCAAGAACGCTTTTACTACATCGTCTAATTAACAGGTAACCCCCAAAATTTGGAAAAAATGTTGCTTGGTTTTTTTCTTTCTTTTCTGTGTTTAAAATTCGCTTAACAGCTTTCAGCTTACGTAACTGCTTCGTGTGAAAGTTTGGGTTATATGTGGAAACAACATGTGCCACCTCTGTAAGGCATGCTTCTATGGCAACAACAAAATTTTTTGGATCAATATTTAATGGCCATTTTGGTACGGGATATTTCTAATGGTTTTGAGCAACAATAGAATCATTGTTGATCAATATTTTATGTAAATAATTGATTTTAGAGTAGGCCATGGCATAGCCTATGGCCTGGCCCAGGTTTTCTCCACACCCATGATAATAATAATCTATTTATTTTAAGTTGGTGCTTTTCCTAGCTCTACATTTCAAAATTGCGAGCTAATTCAGACCAACTATTTACAATCAAAAGACAAAACGAAAACTACTATAAATTACAAAGTATAAAACTGAGAAGCATTATCTACATATTTTACAGTTACATTCCTCTCCTTTCCAATTTGCAACGTTCTTTTTAAATAGAGCAGCTGAAATTTTGGGTAGGCCATAGGTAGGGCCATGGTCTAGCCCAGGTTTTATCTACACCCCTATTTGATACAAATATGGATGGACTCCACGTAACATCAAAAAACACGTGTGGGAAAAGCTTCTGATAACATTATCTGAGAAAAACAAAAACATTTATTTCATAAATGCTTGCTTCAAGCGAATTGACTTTCTAATTAGCCCAAGTAATGGATTTTCTCATTAGCCCACTATCCCATATCCTAGTCAATCCTTTAGAATAATTAGCCCAGTTTGGAATAATCAATCCCTTTCAGAATATTCCTAGAGACTTTCCCTGAAGTTGCCTAAGCCATATCCTTTTACTGTTCCATAGATAAAGCATACGAAAGATTCGTTCTAGAAAAGCCTGAAATCACTTCCTAATAATACCTTAACAGAGCTTGGAATCATGGGAACCGCACACTAAGGAATGTTAGTGGGCTCTCATAAACATTCTTATGTCGGGGAGGTGGCTGTTAGAGAGGGCACTTTTCCTAAGCCATCAGCATGTGAGGTAGGGTGACCAGTTCCCTTTCTCGTCGCCACTATCTCCCCAGTGTTGCCTGAGGGCATGTTTATTTGTGGATTTTTGATTAGGGGCTTATCCGAGGGGTTTTAAATTTTTCTGGTAGTTGGTCATATTCGACTTGAAATTGTTTTACCCATACGCTACTTTTTGATGCTACAAATACGATTTCATGTTTTCTAAAGCCGAATCTCCGCTAGGCAGAAAATGTCGAGGTGGAAAAATTTCCCGTTATCTCATTGGTTACTCGAAGCTGTTGCAGCGGAAAAATCTATCAGCGAAAATTAGGGATTGGTTCTACTTTTCGCAGTGCGACAGTTTTCCACCTAGTAGAGATTCAGCTTAAAGGACATGCGATTTTTCGTTGATTAATGGGTGATTTTTCTTTCGTAACTCTATAAAGTAATAATATGGAAGTCTCAAATGGATACAGTCACATGCTTGGGTGGTGGGCTTATTCGAGCGGGCATATTAAAAATTTGTAGCTCAAGGGTGTGGGGAATTGAGGATCTACGGTAGCTAAAATGAGTCTGCTACTAATGAACGACTGTCTTTGTATTGAAAATAGTTGACTGTGACGACAGAATAAAAATACGTAAGTCACTCACCATTTGGATCTCTATCTCCTTTCTCCATAAGCTCATTGATTTGGGCAATCAGAGACTTTACACCTTCATAAACTTTTTCACACATCAAATGTGGATTATTTATTTTAGCCATTGCGTGTAGCAGAGATGCACCGTTGGTAGGCACGAGCTGTGAAGAGAGAAATGTTCAAGCAAATTTGAGATATGGGAGATCAAGTACACAAAACAAGATAGGGTTTTAAAGCATACACGTGTGCCATCTTCAAAGAAACACTAGATCGGTAATGGGGCTAATTTTCAACTCTTTAAGTAGGGTAAAGCATGCCGCTAAATACTTATTTTTGGACTGCAGGGCAGCATAGGCGCCGACTACATGGGGGCTTGGGGACTCGAGTACCCTCTGGGCAATGCTACGGGGGGGCTGAGGTTATCCAAATCACAGAAACCCAAGGCAATTATACAAAATTTATATATCTGCTAATGGATAGCTTTTTCCTTTGCTATCTTCAGTATAATATATTATACAATATATGACTACAAAACTTATTCATAATAGGCAATATTCTGAATTTTCTAATTTGAGTCCCCCCTAAGAGGACCAAAAGAATTTTAGTTGCATGCTTTACCCTACTCAAAGAATTTAAATGAAGGAATGAAGGAATGAAGGAATGAGTGAATGACAGACTGAATGAATGAAGGAATGAGTGAATGACAGACTGAATGAATGAATGACAGAGTGAATAAATGGTGGGTGAATAGATTAGCTTGCATGCTTTATCCTAATCAAAGAATTTAAAATGAATTAATGAATTCGTGAATGAATGTATGAATGACTGGATGAATGAATGAATGAATAAATGGTGGTACTAATGAACAGTGAAGTTGCAGGAATAGTGTGGAGCCAGGCGCTGATGCGAGTCGGGGGCGGGTGCGGAGACGGGCCTACATCTTACATGTCTATCAAGGCTCCAAGGCATCGTTACTCTGGTTGTTGTTGTTGTTGTTGTTGTTGTTGTTGTTTAATTTAATTGAGTAGGCTGTTATACCTAGCTCATTCAGCTAATTTAGGCCTACTATGCATGCAGCATTCAGGCATGGGACCCCCAGTTTAAAGTCTCTTCCGAAGGACGCCAGAGTGAGCTGTTTTGGTTGTTTATCTTGAAGATCACCCATCCAGTTTCTGACCGTACGCAGCAATGCTTAACTTCAGTTAACCTAATGGAACTGGATGGGCCGCTTTGCCACTCACCCCACAGGTGTGAAAAGTCAAGCCAGGCATCCCTTTATTGCGTTGGATTACACGTTTCTTTTGAAAAGAAAACTGGCGTAAGACCTAGTAATAAAAATGTTTTGATTTTTGGCCACATCTCAGTACCGAAAGTTTCTTAAAATGTTCTTAATTTAGCCAATTAAATTGCTGTGAAAGTGTACGCTGAATATCAATGTAGCAAACTATTTGTCCTACAACAAAATGCGTCAGTGGGAGTTACATTCTAAAGTAATTTTATAAGCCGTGTCCACACTACACAAACTAGCCCAGGCTCGGCCCAAGATTTCGAAAACCTGGGTCTGGTCCATGCTAGTGTGGACGCGAAAAACCTGGGCTCGGCCTATGCTAACTTGGCCCAGGTTTTGAGTAGGGCTCGGCGCCCCGATTTGTATAGTGTGGACAGAAACTTGGGCCGAGCCCCGGGTTGCATCTTGGGCTCGGCTCATTTTATCATTTATAGTGTGGACACAACATACTCTTGGGCCGAGCCTGGGCTAGTTTTGAAGTGTGGACACGGCTATATTCACATTGTTTTGGTACAGTGTTGCGTTGATCAGGTAATGATTTCAAAGTGCTATTTGTCTAAAGTTTTTTAGCTCTTTCCTTGCAGTGCTAAAAGTTTCTTAAATTTTAGGCTGTCTAGACCAGGTTGCTGATAAACTAGTTTCCTACTTAAAAAGACGTGTAGACCCTTAGAGATTGCTTCCGCTCGTTATCATTTAGCAGCGATTGATTTTCAATGATCTGAAAGCTTTCAATCAAATTCCATCCACATTTGTGCCAAGAGGGTATAATGGTGTCAAGTGACGTCGAGCATTCGTGAATCAATTTACTTCAAGTCAGAACTACAGAGCACGGGGACTAGGCAAATGTGTTCAAGTGGGTTCGAGTAACGCTGAATAAGTATTGACAAAGTTTGAGAATAATCTGAAGGGAGCCAAAGATGGAACACAAGTGAAAATAAACTCCTGTTGAAATGGCAGATTAGTCGATTGGCCTGAACTCAACCATTAAATGTAAATCCAAAATAAGGCCAGCCTGTGAAATTAAATTACCCGTCCTTTTCTTCAGTAGCGGTTTTCAAAAAAATTCAGGAGGGGCACAGGGGTTGAATTTGCCGAGTATTTTAGACGAAGCACGTGTAATCGACAAATACTTAGGAACACTTGTCGATTACATGCGTTTTTCATAAGAAAAAGTGCAAAAGAAAATGGAGTATCAAGCAAAAATGTGATCTTCTTGTTACAGAGTCGTGTATTTAGCTTTCGGTCTACTACTTTTGCAGAGAACCTGCCGACTCGATGGCACCTGGGGGGCAATTTACCCCCCTAAGATCCGCTACTGCTTCTCTTACCCCCCCCTTACCCATATCACCAATGTAGAAGAGTCGCTGAGTTACCCTATGTTATCCCAATTTGCCTAAAATATGCAAAATATGTAAACATATAGTTCTACAGCTCAAGCTCCCAGTCTGCATTCCGTGTAAAACTCACACCGGAGTTACGCCAGTAGCTCTTCACGTGTAAGCCAAGGTTGAAGGTTGGCGTACATCTGAGGTGAAACGATCAAAAGAACCGTATGACGAGATTTGCATCTTGTTACGCCAGTACGCCAAAGAGTATAGTTTAGGCTATATCCATGACGTCACGCCGTCAAGAAAGCTACCTTTACGCAAGAGATCTTCGGGCCTAACTGCATGGAATACATCTGGGTTAATCTCAAGTGTCTTATGACAACAAGAAGTTGAAATAAAAACCCCCCTGGTTTCTCTTGACAGTTGCTGATTTCAGTCGGCTGGTTGTTCTTGATGTCGGCTGCTTGTTCTTGATAATGGTCAATTTCTGGCTGGGTATAATGTCTGAAAAAGTAGTACTGTCACGTTTCTCCATTTTTTCTTTTGCTCATTTCACCTTCCTAACGTCACGAAACTTCACATTGTTCATTGCTGCATCACATTTTATCGCTTGCTAGGCCTATTCTCGCTTCCATTTTCATTTGCGTATTCGCCTCTCTTTCGTTCCCTTCTCATCTACTTTAGACCTTGACTATATTCTGACTAATGATTTTCCCTATATTTTCTCACACACACCTTTCCTGTGTTTCTTATTTCTTACTGGTTAATTTTCTCATGTAATTCCGTTTAGCTTCTTATTTAAACGGTAGAATCATAACATTTAACTTCAAATGCGTTAAGTTCCATATCTCATTGGAGTCATGTTATTCCTTGATTCATCATAAAACGCTTAGAAAAGGAATCTTTGTCGTTTTATATTGTGTTGAGTGCTCGAATCTAGCTGACGCCACAGTACACAGAAAATTACATCAACACCAGTAAGATTCCAGTTAGGCTTCATTTTCATCGCAAGAGAGTTAGAATTCCCTAAGTGATGGGATGTAGTCCCCCTGGTCTCTTTAGTGACACTACTTTGCTTAATTTTACAATATTTACCCTTTTTCTGTCTTCCTTGGTAAAGTCTCTCTCAATGTGCAAGATGTCGTGCAATTCTGACTTGACTCTATATCAAAAGATATAAAAATAGGTAATGTACTGACCGCATTGATGATACTAATAGGACATCCAGTTCAATGAAATTTATAAAAAAATCAAAGATGAAATTCTGAGTGATATCAACAAACCAGTTTAATTAAATATAATTAGCACTTTGATTTTGGGGGCCTGACGCCCTCCAACACTTCTGAAACTACAAGAAAGTTGGTCAAACAATCAGTCATGCTGCAAGAGAGTGAGCCAGAGTGATTTCCGTGACTATTTTTTTAGCAACAGTAGTTAGTTACATGGTCAGAATGCCCCCACCTCAAATGGAAAGTGTCTCGGCACATCTCTGAACATAATAGGAAAGTATGCTTTGTTGCTATTGTTGTTTACTTTATTTTGAGTAGGCTGTTATACCTAGCTTATTCAGCTAATTTAGGCCTACTATGCATGCCGGACCCAGGCATGGGACCCCTAGCTTGACGTCCCTTCCGAAGGACGGCGGAGTGAGCTGTTTCTATCGTTCATCTGGAGGTCGCCCATCCAGTTTCTGACCGTACGCAGCCATGCTTAACTTCAGTTAAGCAAATGGAACTGGATGGGCCGCTTGGCCACTCACCCCGCACAAAGGGAAGTAAACGAACGAGAAACTAAAACACAAATGATAAAAAAAAGCAATATCAAAATCTGCAAAAATCATTAATTGTGAAGCAGCTTACCCACTATAAAAAAGATGTCTACGGAAAATGCTAACAATAGTTCGTCGATATATTTCTCTCTGCATTTTTCATATCTCCATAAAATGCTACCCCCTTCTATTCACTGACATGAACAGTCCATGCGAGAAGAAATTTACGCAAGAGCGTCAATTCGCCCGTGCGCCCTTACTTGCACGAGCTACTGCTCTCAATTATTGGGCATTGTACGTTCGATCCAAGATTTATGTATCCGAAATTGAGAGTGTCTTGTAGCTGAAGCATGTCACAAGTCTCATTTAGGATACCACAGAATAAAGTAGAGTTACGCACGGGTGATAGTTATGTTGGTATAAGAGATTTTTCGCTCATGCTGGGGATTTTACACGCGTGTGGACACGCAGACGTGCCATCGCACTGTATGTAGTATAATTCATCTAGTGAAGAAACAGTACAATTTCTGGGAGAAAAGGGCATAGGCAGTGCTTACCGTAACATTTTCAAAGTGACGTCAGCGGTAGTATCCAGCATTCCAGTAACGTGTTTGTCGCTTCTGACCAGCGATGCCAGGATTGGTGGCAGTTCACCTTCAAGCTGCAGAAGGCCCTAAAAGAGAACGCAGAAATAATGCAGAAATACCATATAAACTTGTGCGGGAATTTGTACTGTTGAGCTTGGCACTGCCCAGTGGGGAATTTCAGGCGCTGCTTATATGGAGAAGGGCTACCTTCTTACGAAGGCTAGCTCTCTTTGCCAGCACTCTTCGAATACAGTTCTGTGCTTATCTGGGGCGTGGGGGGGCGTGACGCCCTTCAACAGTTTCAAAAATGCAAAAAAGTTCATCAAAATTCGGCCATGCTGCAAGAGAAATAGTCACAGTATTTTCCGTGACCTTTTTCTCTAGTAACAGTTGTCCCAATGACAAGTGTCTCGGCACATCTCTGCTCTCTTATAAATAAAACAGTACATGATTAAGGATATGATCTTCAAGGGAAGATCTCGGCACAGAAAGTCAACCCGCTTAGCAGGGTTGGCCCTTCTCCATATAAACAGAGCCTCAGAGGGTCAGCGTAAAGCAAAAAATACGGTCAGTGACTCACCTGGTCTGAAATCAAATGCCTGTATGCATACAGTATTTGATCAAATAATTCCCAGTATTTGACGATATCCTCTAAATCAGGGTTCTCCAAAGTTTTTTCAGATTGGGCCAAATGAAAAATAGGTTAAGGATGGGGCCACATACTAATTACAACAAACTGGCACGTGAACGAGTGAATTTCTAAATAATCTACACGATGTAAATAGCATTGCCCTCAGTAGGAGTAGCAATGCTTTACTTTGGATTTATTGCTATTTGAGTCATTCCATATCAAATCATCAAGCCAAAAGACATTTTGAACCTCTCCATCTCAGCAGATACTAGACCATATGAAGGGTGAAATTGGAAATTTCACTTCAAAATGACGGAGTGTCACCTAGGTTGTAAAGATACATCTTTGGTTATGCTTCCTTATACATAATGGAAACCTACTATGGTGGTTGTCCTTGATGTCAAGTTGCGGCCATATTTTTTACTGAACTTTGCAAGTGAATATCTCCAAAACAAGGAAAAAGGCCCTCATCAAATTCTAATCAAGGTAAGATCTATGTCTGATTACTCTATGGTTGAAATCTGAGCCAGATATAACTTGTTACTTCCTACCTTTTCCAACTTTCAAAATAATCAGTCAAAGTCCTTCCGGAAATTCCAAATTATAGGACTAGGGAAAAAGGGGAAATTTGTGTGGAAGTAGCAAAAAGTAAGCAAAATCTGAATTTATATTCAAATTCTCCAAATATGAATTAGGGAGCATGCAAATTCTGAGGGTAGTTGGCAAAATATTGTGAAGTTGACAATAAACTAAAGTCACCCCAAAAAATTATCAGAATTCGTAACCCTTCATATGGTCTAGTATCTGCAGTAAAAAACCTGGCCAATTCTGAGACAGAGGGTTTCATGACCTTGATGATCTGAAATTGAATGACCAGTTACTAATAATATATGCGAAGCAAAAATTTAAAAATAAGCATATGTATGTATACAATTATACTTTCAGAATTTTATGCGGGCCAATGAAACCTGGATGGTGGGCCGCAGTTGGACATCCTTACTCTAAATTCATGATTACTGGGCCATTGTTTCTTAACCAGAAGTGCCAAAGGTGGGATAGAGAACAAAGTTCAAACAGACAATTGTTGAAAATAATCAAACTACACGATCAGCATTAAAAGAAAGGACATAAGAGGTGTATTCAATTTTGCGAAAAGCATTATGGAAAACAAGAAAGACTATGGATGCCGGGCCGGTTAGAATCTAGAAACGGCTTAAGAGATATTTTTCTCGAAAAGTTTTCATACATCATTCAGAAATAAGTACAAGACTTAATGCCAAAATGCTCAAATATTGCAGAAAGTGTCATACCCATAATTGTCCTTTGATAAGTATTCCTATTCCCCCCAAATTCTAACCCACCCCAGCACCCAGAATCCCATAATTACCAATTACTGGCCCTTAACGTAAGTAAGTTTCTAATTCTGCATAAAACAACTCCCCATTGCCATGAAATTCTAACCCAACTCTTGGAGAAAAATCTCTTTGCACCATTAACTAGAAAACACTAGCTATGTCAGTGATGTGAATTGCTTAATGGATTTTTTTAATTATAGTCTTTATATGCTTTGCTTTTATTTTTGTTAAATAAACTGTAACATTAATGGAAGGTCCCTTGGAAAACAGCGTTTTCTGAAAGGCTATCCTCCCAAAAATGAAATGAAAATGAATGGTTACCACCTAAACATTTTCTACTTTTGACTAAGCAAACTACTTTTCGCCCAACATTAGAGTTGGAATGAAATTCCTGACAACATTCGAGAACAAGAGTCACTTGCTCGCTTTTAAAAACATCTTAGAGTACTTTCTGAATCTTCCAGGCCCAAAAACGACCCCCTTGGTAGACCGCCATATCTTACTACTTTTAATTTTGTCTTTTTTGTCATTTTGTTGTAACTAAACATTTCTATCTTGCTGAAAGATTTCGTTCGTGTCAAAATATTAACTGAAATAAACACAACTATACAGCATACTCTACACATTGCGACTGTGTACAAAATTAGATCTACAACGTCAGGTAATCAGGGGCGAAACTTTTGGGGGATGTGGAGGTGAACCCACAATGATCAAACTGAGGACATTGTCAGGCATTTTTTTGGCTGCTCGTATATTGTTCGGGCAATTCTGAGGCCAAGCACATACTTGCAGGAGGTATGGGACTATGCCCCCAACCAAAACATTTTGCATGGCTTTGTCCCCCAGCAGAATCAGTGACCAGGAAATATATATAGGACAATAAGGCTTTGCCCCTTCAATGAACTTGTACAGGCAGGTTTAGCCCCTAGGGCATGCCCTCTAGGTTCGTTCTTGGTGTCTGGCATACTAGATGTCCCTCCCTTTTGCGTAATTTTTTGCTGGGGTCATTCCATTAACAAAATGATTTTTAGGAGTAACACACCCTTTTATTATCGACAAGTCACACCCTTTTGATATTCAACTATGTTCAACACCCTTCCCACAATGGAAGCATCCTAGTTTCACTCATGCAGGTGATGTGTTGAAACAAATCTCGATTTCTTTGATGTTTGCACCATGACTCTAAAATGTAGAAATATTCTGTGGCTACTAGAAACAGTAAAGAGCAAACAGCGCTCATTTCATTCCTGTAATCTCAGCTCAAGTGACCTACATCCAATTCAATTTCATTTCTATTATCTCAACTATGGTGGACTAAATCCAATTCAATTTCATTTCAACTATCTCAACTCAACTGGCCTACATCCAACTCATTTCTATTCCTGTCATCTAAACTCAACTGGCTTACATCCAATTCAATTAATTTCCTTAATTTCAATTCAACTGGCTTACATTCACTTCAATTTTAGGACTTACCTTTGCAAAAGCAGCAGCAGTCATTTGCACTCGCCCCTCATCAGATGCATATATCTTCAGATCATGTCTATATGTGCTGTGAAGGCGCAAGAATCCACACCCTGGAATAAGGCCATACTCTCCTGTTGAAGAAAACAGATGATACTGTTAGTAGAAGACAAACATGCAAGGGGGAAGGCAGTATTGCAGCTAGAAAGAGAGCCGGAAAACTGGAAAAAAAGCTGCAAAGGGGGCTAATAGGGGTAAGGAAAGTGGCTGCTACAGCGAGCTATTTCTACTAATTTACCATGCTCTGTTCAATGGATACTTGCATGCATAAAGGAAGGCAATGCTGCAGCTAAAAGAAAGCCGGAAAGCTGGAAAGGGGACTAGAACGGGGGGTGGAAAGGGGCTGCTCCAGCGAGTTATTTACACTAATTTACAATGCTCCCTTCAATGGAGACGCCTTTCCTTGCCCATATGACATTAGGGATGGTCATTTTGTTCTGCTGAAAGGGGGGACTGAGGCCAATCTTACGAAAAAATAAGCGTATTTTGCCGACTGTCCTATGATTCCATCTAAAAATCCACCATAACATAAAGAATTATGTCTGATTCAAAATATTTCAATACAAAGTGAAAAAGGCTTAGTCTATTGTTTTGAACTTGCACTTTCAAACGCATCTACTGAGCTATAACACAACCCAGGAAGATCAGCAAAATATCATTAAAGACTGAACAACTTTCTAATATTGTATTTGTATTGGTATGTGTTCTGTTTTTTTATAAGACTACCTAACATTTAGTTGAGCTTCAATGTTATTAAATTTTTCCGTTTTTGAGCCTAAGATTATTCTTAGATTATTCTTGAGTGTCAAAGGTCCAACTTCGTCTGAAAATTAAAGGATTATATTCAAGTCTTTGTTGATGTTTTACTTTAGCATAAAGCAGAATAATAACTACTGCATCGATAAAGCAAAAGTTAATGTACAAAGAGAAGTAGCAGCTATTGGGGGGGGGGCAAGGGGTCAAAGTGTCTCAAGGTGTCATCGAGTTCACAAAAGGCTGAATGTACCTTTTTCTACTAAGAGAACTACTTTTCGCTTTAGTCTCATTTTTGCTGCAAAACCTTTTCTAATACACGTAAAATACACGTGTACTCGACAAACATTCTATTAATTCTGAAACACTCGGCAAATTCAGCACTTCTGTCCCCTTCAAATGAATTTTTTGTTGAAAAACCACCACTGACAAACATTACTATAATATAATACATTTAAAAGTCTTCATGGTTATTCTTAATCATGACTAATCATGATTAATCATGATTATTCATGATTATTCATGTTTATGTCTTATCATGATTATTCATGATCATGATTATTCATGCATTATTCCTAAATCATTCTTAAATTTCATCGATTCTAATCCCTAATATTTTTACAAAATTTAGCTTTATAAAAAAGTGTGTATTTTAGATTCAGTGTTTTAATTCGCTGCGGGGTTATCTGTGTATAAATATTGTTACATGAAAAATGAAATGAAATGGATAAAGGCAGTCCCTTATACTTTCGTAAGTATGGGGAATGCCTGGTAGAGGAAGACACTTATCCTGAACCATCGGCATGTGAGGTAGGGTGGCCAGTTCCTTTCCTGGCTACCTTTATCTTCCCAGTGTTGCCACTGGGTGAACAGTGAGCGAGCATCCAGTCAGGGCATCGAGTCGGACTCAAACCGTAGACCTTCCACACGGGAGGCATGCGCTCTAACCACTATGCCACCTCGCCCATAATGAAATGGATCGGTCTTGCTTATTTCCGCCACACAATGCTTTCACATGATTCAAAAAATTTCCACCGGTCTTTTGACCTCATGGTTCAACATAGAGTCGCACTTCCCACGGAATCCAACAGCATAGCGACGTATATAATCTCCTTTAAGGGGGTAACAAAAATGGATAGAGAGCATAGTTGTCATCGGGAAGTGCTTGCCTCATATGGAAAAAACTTGTTGGAGCGCGTACCGACACGTATGTATCAGTGTTAACAAACTTCTGACAAGATGACACTATTTCGTAGTACTTAGCCATCAGGAGTAAAATCCTGGCAGAATCTTGTTTCTGCTATTTCGTATTTCGTAGTACTTAGACATCAGGAGTAAAATCCTGGCAGAATCTTGTTTCTGCTCTGAACAGTTCTTGCTCCAATTATGATGTTCAGAAACAAGACCTCGGCAATGGAGCTGCAATGAATAGGTTGAGATGGCATTCCATCTTGAAGGAACAGAAACAGCATAGACGGAGGTAGAAGGGGAGTGTAGCGGATGTGATACAGAAAATTCTGCAATTCTTCGTTCCATTAGGCTAATTGTACATATTTTCGTACCATTCGCAAATCTTCAAAAATATTAAATGTTTTTGTAGTAACAGGATTGTTCCTTTAATAGCCAAAGCTTGATATTTACACAATAAAAAGCAAATTTCAAGATGGGACAGCAAGGAAGGTGAAAAATGGGCGTGGCTTCAGCAAATAAGAATCTGAAGGGCGTGTTGCCCAACACCTTTCGCAATCCTACACCTCCAACAAACATCTCCTACATCCTTTCCTCAGATGGTATTTTAACTTGAAGGAACAAAAACAGCGCGGTGTAACAGAAATCGTTGCACAATGAATGGGTTTCTTGCATGGAACAGCTTATATTCAATATGAACCAATACAAGAACAAGTCACACATGTAGCTAAAACTTAATAAGCAATGAGTGACAATGGAAAACATGAAACAATGTAAAAGAAAACGGAGGAGGATTGATTTCGCCCGCAGGTCAGGAGTAAGGGTATCCTATACAAACCGGGTTATGATATACAATATAAACTGTACTACTGTATATCAAATGAATCACTGTGCATCCATGGACGAAACTCAAGGGGGGTATGGGGGTGAGCCACCCCCCCCCACAACCTTGAAAAATTGCCATTTTGCAGGGAAAAAAGTAGCACAATTTATTTCTTCAGGGCAACTTACTGGACTCAGGACCACTGGTCAACCACTGTTACTAAAAAAAAGAAGTCTCAAACAAAAAATTTTCGCAGGGCAACCCCTGATTCCCAAAAATTGAATTTACGTCCCTTTATTTGAATTGCATTTGCATCAAAAACAATATTGTACACCAAAAGCATTACTGTACATCAAAAGAATTTACAAAATCTCATGACTGAAATTTATAAGACTACTGACCAAATAAATCCTGCAGATATGTGGGAATCTTCTGTAGAACAGGATATGCCTTACAATCTCCCTACTAAGGTACTACGCAGACTTCCACGAGCACAAACAAATAGATATGAACTAGACTCTCTCTCATTTAGAGGTAGTCTCCTATGGAATACTCTAAAGGATGAAATACAGAGAGCTGGTACCTTGAAAAACATGGATCGTAAAGTGGGATGGCAAAGGATGCCATTGTTTAATTTGCAAACAAGTATTTTTTTTCTTTCATTTGCATTATAGTTTCATCCTTGTTTTACTTTGTTTTAGTTGGTTTTAATCAGCTTTTAATAACTATAGCTATAACCAGCTTTCAACAATGTTATCATTATTATTATTATCATCATGATGATAAATATATAAATATCTCTTTAACGTTGGCTATTATTTTATTTCGCAATACGCTAAAATGAAAGCCAAACATAAAAATTACATGAGAATTAACTATGTTTATGGTTCATGGTCTGTAGGTGACAGTATCGGCTTTATTTCTTTAGAAAGTTAACACAAGATAGCAAGCCAACGAACATCAAAGCAAGTGAAATTTCGTACCAGAAGAGGCAGTAAAAATGGTTTCGTGAGGCGACCTCGCAAGAGGTCCACCCGACAGAGGCTCAGCCAACTAACAGAGGCTCAGTCACATAGAAGAGGCTCGTCACTTAACAGAGGCTCAGTCATCATCGTATGCCATGAAATTCTCACGCTCCTTGAAAGTAATGTCTTGTGATGTCAGAGTACCTCATGAAAGTAACAACTTTGCCTCGATTGCTAACGAGGAGCATGTCCCCTAGCATTCAATCAAGGGCCGCTCGAAAACCAACTTTTCTGGTGGAGGGCTACCCCCTTAATGAAGCTGAAAATGACATGAATTGAAATTAATTCGTGAAAGCCACGAGAAAATGTATTGCTGTTCTGTTCAAAATAATTGTCGATGGAGGTATGGGAATAGACCCTGAAAATCACGCCATCCTTTGATAGGTAGGTGTACGTTAAATAGTGTCCATCTGCAGCAAAAAACGGAATGAATTTGGCAAGAAATAGATGGATAAAGAAATTAGTGAGCAAGGAAATACTGCAGAATTGGTTATGGGTGAAGTACAATAGTCATTAGTATATTAGAGAAAAACACGCACACGCAGATAGTTGCACACAAACGCACACACAATACACGTATGATTAATTCCATTGCAATTTGCAAAAACAAGTGTAGAAGATAACTTGGGCCCAAGGCGACTTAGGTGTCCTTTGCTCTATGGTTGGGCATTACACACTATTGTACTTATTGGTGGGGTAAATGCGAGGCTCTTGCATAATAGATAATGTCAAGAAATGCATATAACGCTTGTGCCTTCCAAGCTGCTGAAAACGCTACAAATGCCAGGATAGGTTATACATATGAGAGACCCTCTACCAGATTTATCGTTGTAATTCTTCCTCTACACCCTCGCAAACTACCAGCTGAACGTCTATTAAGCTTCACTATCCTTCGGGCAGGCAGCAGTCTTAAATGACTTTAAAAAGTCACGTTTATTAAACAAGCGTGTAAAAGAGCAAGCCACGAGGACTTACCGTAACGATTACTGTAGAAGCCATGTGCTAAAGGCAAAATAAAACGTCTGTTAATAAATATGCAGATAGAAACCTTTACTCACACTCGGCTTCCAAAAACAACTGAGAGCAAAGAATATGGCTGCTTTCAATGTATAGTTAAAGGCCTCATCTCCTCTCCGAAGGAGATTGTTTCAATCATTTCAACCAAAGACATACAGTTTGTAGTATATTTACAACTTGCAATGAGGCCAGTATTTTGCCTCCTCAAAAGCAGTCCGTTTGAACGGCAATCTATATCTAAGAGCAAAACAAAACTTGCAGAATATTCCTGCTGCGATGACAATAGCTTACTTGCTTAGGCCCATAATTGACAAGTAATCAGCTCAAGCGTATATTTGGATCTGCCGAAAAACGTTAACATTTTGGATTTATCTATGCTTCTACTTGCCACTCGAGTCTTTGGGAAGCTCAAAAAGTGTTAACTTAAGTAACATTACAAAAAACAGCACTGGATCTATGCAGCTATAAGGACAAAATAATTTCAGGCTAGCCATCGTCAAGGCTGTAAACGATAGTCCAGTTGCATTTAGAAATTCCAGATAGCTGGGTGCTTCAAAACATTTCAGTTAGTTTGGTTAGTATGATGATCATGTTAGTTGAAGACCGATTTGTCACAAATGAGCTGGTGTTGATTATGATAATGGTAACGAAAATGATCAAATTCATAACACTGATGATGGCCATGATGATCATGGTGTTGATGAAGTGATAGTGATGGTGGTGATAGTGCGATGACAGTGATTAGAAAGATAGTGATTATGATGATCACGATTGCAATGATGATGATTGATGATGATAATGGTGATGATTGATGATGATGATAATGATGATTATAATGATTATTGATGATAGTGATGATTGATGATAATGATAATTAATGATAATGATGATTGATGATAATGACGGTGATGATGATGATAATGATGATAATATTGAAGCTAATGATGATTGATGATGATTGATGATGATCATAATGATGATTATAATGATTGATGATAATGATGATTGATGATAATGCTGATTGATGATAATGCTGATTGATGATAATGATGGTGATGATGATATAATGATGATAATATTGATGCTAATGATGATGATGATGATGATGATGATGATGATGATGATGATGATGATGATGATGATGATGATGATGATGATGATGATGATGATGACGATGATGATGATGATGACTATGATAATGATGATTGTGACCATGATCATTAAACAGACAACCATTATGACTACTATTTTGAATGCTGTATTGGATTAACGCTTGCTAGACAGGCTAGATGAAATAAGCAATGGCTTGTAGAGGTACCCACAAAAATTCAGAATAGCCCATCCAGGATGCACGATGCCATCATACAGTCTCAAAACTCTACAACTGGCATGAAAGCCCGATACCAACAAGCACACAGGGGAATTTCAAAAGTACATAAATCCCAGGATAATAAACTAAACGGCCCTTGATGAGCTTTGAGGCAGAAAAGATAAGATAATTATCTACCAGGAAAAGCCAAGATATAAAATAAATATACGAAGGGTCATTTTAAAATAAAATATGCTTGCCTTGTCCCCCAGGATACATGCATCTGAATGCCCTGCCAAGTTCCTCTGCTTGTGATTTTCCCATGGGGGTTAGTTCTCCACCCCATTTCAGAATCAGCAGCAACGTGGGGTTCTTTGAGTCATCATTGGTGCGTTCAGCGTTTGTGTTTCGTCCCTTGAACTTCCGTTTCATGTCGATATTTCGCTTGTCATTCAGCGACTTCAGCTGCATTTTTCGATTGATGCCAGAAAAATGACCATACCTGGATTGCAATGAAAAAATTTATAACGAAAGCAGTGAAAACCAAATACCAGCTTTTTCAATAAGAAAGTATTTTTCGCCCCAGTTCTGAAACTTTCTCAGCATTTTCACGATTTCAGTATCAAAATTTTCTTACGGCTTTTAAACAAAATCTATGAGTTCCAAAGTTTGTGCATTCAGATAGGTGGAAAGTGAAAATGCGCCATGCACACTTGAAATGATGATAAGTCTTTGTAAGCAGCACAAGTTGATGATAATTCTTAGTAATTAACAGATGTTAAACTGTTAGAGGGCAGCCAACATAAGATATACTTTGTCCACAGATAAATCAAATTGTAAACACATACACATTTATAAACAGTTTTAGGTCTGAACAAATCCAGTACTCAATTCTCTTAACTCCTTCAGCAGCTCAGTACTACTTTATTACGAACCATTTTCTTATAAAAAATGTGTAGCTAAAAATAGACATGTAAACTAAAATTCTAATATAAATAAAGCATCTAAATAAAATATTCCATTTTTAAACCAAACAACTGATTTGTATACATGAATAGTAATTAAACAAAATAACTTACAACTCATATAGCAAAAAGGATATATATATAAAATCACATGACTCTGAGTTTCACGCATTGAGCACTCTAACTTTACAGTTCTTTTGGATTGTTATATATACATAAATATATATACACACATATATATATATATATATATATATATATATATATATATATATATATATATATATATATCAGTGATGTGACGAGGCACCTTCTGTTAGGGGGGGGCGTTCTGACCAATTGACCAACTATTGTTACTAAAACAAAGGTCACAGAAAATACTGTGGCCAACCCTCTTGCTGCCTGGCTAACTTTCGACCAACTTTCTTACAAATATGAGAATATTGGGGGTGCAACGCCCCACGCCCCCACCGGCACATCCCATATACATAAATATATATATATATATATATATATATATATATATATATATATATATATATATAT
>OLMO02000006.1:17645841-17661040 GCA_900291935.2 Cassiopea xamachana
ATGCATAGTCTTAAAAGTATCACGGACAAATGTTTACATGTTTACTATTAAACATAAATTTGACTCTTTACCGCCTACGTATTTGAACTGAGGGTGGTTAGCTTACCATGGATTCCAGACATTCGTCACAATACGAAGGTCTCAATAAGCTAGTGCCTTTCCATAATGTCTATGCGTCTGAATGTCACTTTTGTTATGAACAGGAGCGCTGAAACTGGGGCTACAGGAAAGTGTCTTTTGAACGAAAACAGGCGTCAACCGTCGGTTTCTCCATTTGAATTTGTTCTCGAATGGCCTTTCACCCTTCAATGTCCCCCTGTCCTAGCGTTGCTCTCTCATCCTTAGGGACGGGTCATTATTGATAAATGGGGGCGGTAACGAAGAAAGGAGGGTTGTAATTATAAAATTTTGCCAACCCATGTTTCTACAATAATCAAAACTTCAATACCCAAGCATTTAGTGTTGACATTTAGCTTATTCAGCCCTCTGAGAAAGGTTTGAATAATCATCATGGCGTCAAAGAAGAACAATCTGACAAAAGAAATTTCTTGGCAAGGATTATATATTTTAAGTAACATTTGAACTTTTTATCCACCCCTTTGCCGTGTCTAATTTCATGTTACCCAATCTTTGACCAGCTACAAATTTTCTTTACCCAGCCATTTTATCTTCTGTACCAACCCAGGTTACAAATAATGACTGGTGCCTTACTTGAGAAATGAGATGAAAGGAGGGATGTAGGAAGCACGAAAAAGGTGGGGCACACGGAACTATGTAAGCTGTAAAGAGACACTTGATATAAAAACTTGTAAAAAGTTAGGGGTACATCCCCTTTGCCCGGCTCCTTGATCCATGGAGGCCGGTTCAGATTTGCATTAACTGGAGTATGGAAGATTTAGTTGCTGTTGTCTCTTCAATTTAAAATACTATATTAAAAAGTATATATTGGGTGTCATGGAGATTAGGGGCGTTGCCACGGGGGGACTGAGGGGACTTGTTTCCCCCCCCCCACTTCTCACCAAGATCAATTTTCTAATTCGTCCAAATTCGATGAGAAAATGTTAGGGAGAGGGTGAGGGACCTCAAGCAAGATTTTGAAATAGGTGTGGCAACAAATTATGCCATAATTTTGGGCGTGGCACCCAAAATCACCCCAGCCTGTGACGACTGGTATTGCCCCTGACGGAGATAATAGTAAAAGCACCTTTAAAGTCAGCAGTGGATTTGAACTTAACAGAAGAAGACTATGCTAGGAGAAAATAACATCACTACATGTCCTTGGATCTAATCTTAGATTCTTTCCTGCTAAAGCACTAATCTCATCCTACACAAATTAATCGCAATAGAATGAGTCTTGAGCAGCATATATCTCTATTAGTACACAAAATATTCATATAAATAATAGAACAGTAACTCATTATATTCAAGTTTCCTAAAATAGCTGAGATGTTGGATCACCTCTGGCCTAAGCTAAAAGCCGTCATTCCGATATGTGCTTGCTGTTTCGAGCTTCTAATGAAACAAAGATGTGTATAAGACAAGCACATAGCTGGAGGAAGTGCACCTGAAGAGGCAAAATTTGGCTGTACTATTAGTATAGGGAGTAAAAAACCATACATTGGCAAAACCATGCAGATTTCTTCATTTGGGGGAGAAGGTATTTCCCTTCCATGCCCCATGCTGCTACATGCCTCATACAAGTTAAAAAACTTGAAAGTTTTGAGAGAGGAATGTAAAAACATGATTGGCCAGAACTGCAGTTGGTAGTTGTCAATTTCCCACAAAATATAATCCTGGATGCCCAAAAAGCACAATTTTGCTCAGTGTCAAGAGGGGATCTTGATTAATGCAAAATGAAGGTACTTCACATCAGTTGAATCAATGACCCTCTTTATTTCAAGCAAACCATTGCAAATAGTTTATACAATTAAGGCTATACACATTAGACTTACCCATAACTTTTCATACCAGAAATTATATATAAAACAAATAAATTCAAGTAATACTTGAATATATCTGTTTTATAAGAAATTTCTGGTGAGAAAAGTGATGGAAAAAGGATAAATTGGATCTGATTGCAAAATCAGTCTGGTACACTATGTGGGACAAAGGGCAGCATTAGTGTATCTAATTCCAAATATATTAAATAGTACATGTTCTACTGCAAAATGCTTGACAAACTTACCTATCCATCAGAAGGTACTGGGTTGCTAGGTCATTTAGCAAGAAAGGCTTGCGCAGGTCAACATAGTTCATGGCCTTGTCTAGTGGAAAGCCAGTGGAGTAGAATGATATAAGGCAATCAACTATTGGCCATTTCTCAACATCTTCATTTAAAATCATCTCATCTTGGAACACTTCAAAATGGAGTAGGCGAATTTTTTTGAGTCTTGTAAGAATCTCCTTCATTGGCTTTGAATAGGTCTAAGAAAAAAATTGTAGTTAGTTAGTTAGTTAGTTAGTTAGTTAGTTAGTTAGTTAGTTAGGTAGTTAGCCAGTTAGTCAGTTAGTTAGTTAGTTAGTTAGTTAGTTAGTTAGTTAGCCAGTTAGTCAGTTAGTTAGTTAGTTAGTTAGTTAGTTAGTTAGTTAGCCAGTTAGTCAGTTAGTTAAGTAGTTAGTTAGTTAGCTAGCTAGCTAGCACTGTCCATTAAAATTCTTTGGCTTTGGTCACTGTCAGCACTTTGGTAGCATTAGCCAACAGCATATCTTTTCTGACACCAACACTGCTTCATTCCAGGAGAAAATGTGCTATGGTTCATCCTGACAGAACTTGCATGATATGCAACACCAAAAAATACATAAATGGAAACTTTTTGGCTACCTATTCTTACTTTGGAGCTTCCAGAACATTAATATTGGAGAAGGATAGTTGCTTGTATATAATGAGCAAGAAATTTCCCCCATAACAACATGATCAACTGAAATAACAAGAATCTTTCAGTGGTGGTTTTCTTAATAAAGTAGCAACAAGATGAATACATCAAAGAGTGACAAGAAGGGAGCCAAATTCAAGATCAAAGAGCAGGAACCAAGCAATATATTATGAAACATTGCACACTTTTATTTCATAAGAACACTTAACTTTTTCTGAGGCTCAATATTCTTCAATTTTCTTATTTTGTGCCTAATAATATTTAAAAACTACTCTTAAGTGTTAATGCAACTTTTCCTGGATATTCAAGGAACATAATCAGATCTTTGTTGATGTCTTAATTCATCATGAAGCAAAAGAACAGTGGAATAACAAAGACATTGCATCAATGGGGCAAAAGTTAATCTACAAGCAGTACTATAACTCAAATACACAAAAATTCAAAGTCTTGATCAAGCTTAAGCCTTGGGTCATTATTAAATTATTCTTAAATTTCAGCCAATCTGAGCCTTAATATTCTTGTAAACTTCATTCTCATATAAAAAGTGTGCATATCTACCTTTTTGTTCATTGCACAAATGCCAACTGTTATTTTTACACTACTTTCTTCCAACTCTTCAGTTTCATCCTCTTCAAATTCTGATCCATTTGGGGTTTTGATTTCTGATTCTACTTTAACCTAGTGTAGAGTATAACAAGACTTGTTGGAAACTACATTTTACAGAAATTTGACATATGGCTACCTCACAAAAATCATAAACTTACAAACTCTTTACAAAAACAGCTATCACAGTAGCATTAATTAAACTAAAATCATGCAAAATTACTTTCTAAAATTATGAAATTATGTGATTGTTTAAACAGCAGCTGTCTTTTCAGGGAATCATGCTTATTGTTGAATTCTGCTAAAAATGACAGTTAAAAATGAAATTATGAAATTATGTGATTGTTTACACAGCAGCTGTCTTTTCAGGAAATCATGCTTATAGTTGAATTCTGCTAAAAATGACAGTTGCATTATTTTTAACAGTCCTAAAGTTTGCTGTTTCACAAAAAGTAAATCTCACCATGAATGCATCCCTGAAAATTAGCTTCAGACTACTGAGTGATAATCCTAAAGTCCTATTTTGCTACTTCCAAATGTATATACATACACGCATATGAAAATTCAATGTTGTAAGCACTTTGTATATGTAAGCAACTAATATTAATATGGTGTCTAAATGTTCTAGTCAATATAGAATTTATTGAGAGTATTTAAAATGTTAGCATACAATTACAGTAACGAAAGCAGTAGTTTTGGATCGTCACAGGAATAGACATTAGCAAACTGGAGGCCAAAACTGAAGCTACGCTGCAAGGTTATCGAGCTACACATCGTTATTCCAAGCTAAGCTTCACCATATCTCAGATATCCCTTAGCTAATATCCACCTTTTGTGCTTATCTATGTCTGGCATCACTCAAATATAAATCTCTACGAATACTGTACACGCAAAAACTCTGAAACTTGGAAAGTGCTATTTCGAATTGATTCCTGGCTGTATTATTTCGTGACAACTAAGAAACTTGATTTAGGTAATTCTTGTACGCGCAGCTATAATGTTCAGTAAGCGAATCTCTTTGGCTTATAAACAAGTTATCCGGAAAGAAAAGTTTCTTCACTCATGCACTGAACACTTGTGAAGATCAAAGGGAAACAAATAGAATGTCTGCAAAAATGAATAGTGAAACAGTAAAACTGTTTTAGTGCCTACCTTTTTGGACGTTCTGTCAAGCAGTGGTGAATTTGCTCTTGAAGATGATGACTCGCTCTCGGTTCCGACTGAATCACTCCTCGAAAGAAAGGTAGGCCGCCTAGCCATGCTATTCATAGAAGCTAAGAATGACGAGGAGGGCGAAAATGAAGGAGAAGGTTGTCGTAAAACTTCATCTGAGCTTTGCAAAAATACATCTCTGTCTTCATTTGACTGACCAGATTCTGCATCGAGCCGTGGCTGTGTATCTTGAAAAGCAGAAGGGGGGTTCATAGCGAATTAGCTCAGTGCATTTAAAGTAGCTACTATGTGTTTACAGTACTGCAACAATACAGTCTTGCAGTTCTTTGCTTATGGAAGCTTTGTGGTCCTTCCTATCCTGAAGTGAAGCTTTTTCATCTCTCTGTAGCTGTCTGTCCTTGAAATTATTATAACCCTCAATTGTTTTCCAATCAAATCAAACTTCATACCATTGTTCATGTCACTTCCACAACTTGACATCGAGGCTGTAAAACTCTTTCTACTTGTGACAACTCTATGGTTCAGACAGGAAACTCACACACCTCCTGCACGTAAACTATACACGTTTCTTATATAAGAAAGCTGTCATTTTGCCCGAGCATCAATTTTCTTAACTTTTCCCGAAAATGAGCCTGAGATTTTCTTAACTTTTTCTGAAATAAAATGGCTAAATTGGACAAAATGTCGATTTTTGGCCAATATAAACACTTAATTTTGAGAAGTGAGCCTCGTGATTTTCTTAAGATTTTCTTACGATTTTGACAATGTGAACCTCATTTTCTTATAAAATTTGTTCTTATAAGAAAAAACGAGTATTTTGCTTTTCTCAACTGCTGCAAGTATGCAAAACTTTTAACGTAAAGTAATGAGTGATGCGCTGCTACCAGTAAAATGTATAGATGAAATTGCACGTGTTGAAAGTATATAATATTTATGTAAAGTGACTATGCATTATTACATATGTGGCTCCTGCAAGTACACGCTCTTCTTTTTTTAAAGAAAGTGGCTTATAGGAAACCATAACTCAGCTGCTCAAAAAGTTAAGAAGTTCAGTACTTGATTTTTGAGATCTAAGAAAATTTCTTAGTTTCTATGTAGTTAAAATTGGATTTACCTGTGTACAAAATATCATGTACTAAGATTTGTCATCGTTTCAAATGTACATGGAGCTTTTTCACTTTCAATTCATGTGCATGTGCAAGAAATTGGAACTCAAAAATGTCTATTAAGAAAGTCTTGAGGAAGTTTTGATACTGGAATTGTGAAAAAGTTATGAAAGTTTCAGACACAGGCGAAAAAGAACTTTCCAATAAAAAACAAAGTGTAATCTGCTAAGGAAAAATTAACAAAATCCACAATTGGCAGAGAAAAGCTAAGTGCTAGATTATCTTACAAAAGCTCGAGATAATGGTCTAGGAATTTTTTTTAGACATTTCCATGAAAAGTATTGGACTACATATTTCCAACAATTATTATAAGGTTGTTTTCATAGTTACTTATACAGTGCCGTAACCACGGGGTGGGCAAGGGGGCTGGAGCCCCCCAATAATTTCTTGTTAAAATAAATTTTTCAGCTCCTCCGCCTCAACCATGGTGAGGCCTCCTCCGATAGTGACTTCTAAGCCCCCCAAAATGAAAATCGTGGTTACGGCCCTGTTATATCAGTTTTGTACTGAACTGTTTAGCAGCAAGACCACAGCAGTTTCAAGAAAACAAGATATCATGCACGTGATAGCAGATGTCAACCAAGGGCTACATTATGGCTAAAGGTTAATAGCCCTAGTTTGACTGTTTGACGTTGTTACCTTTGTGACACNCAGTGGTAGTCGAATAGAAAACCATTTGTGCTGTAAGAAGCGTTATCCATAGTTAAGAGGGTTGTCAAATCTTAATTGTGGAATCTGAAGGTGGATTTTTCAAAACTTATTGAAACAATATTTTTGCTCGCAAGCAAAAGGTATCTAAATTTGATAGAAGTCAATAATCGAGCATTATTTAGCCAGAACTTGAAGAGCATTACATATTTTTTCATTAACATCGTGTTTCTCTCATGTTATATTTGAGATTTACAGTTAATGATTTGGTCTGCCTAGCAAACAAAATTACCTGTTTGCCTTTATTCGTAGATAGCTTAGCACGTGTGACCACAACACCAACGTTAAGAACAATTCATGATACATTCGCTCATAGCCACGTCGTATCACGTGAAATCTTCAGACGTCTACGAAAGATTGCCTGAAGCTCACACGCAAATTGTGATCACTTTGCTAGTACTCGTCCACATGTGAAGCATCTATTCCAACGTGGGCCGGTGAAGGTTAGCGGGGCTACTTGCAAGAGAAAGAAGCTAAATATTGACATAGGCGAGTGACTCTGTGCCCAACTAAGACAAATCAATGTGAATTATTATCCAACAATTGACATGTGATAACTGCAGAGCATAAGTATTAATACCATATGTACTCTGTGCATATGACAGGGCCTACCAGTGCCGTGTTGAAGGACTTTAGAGGGGATGTAGCTGAAGAAATGAATGTACAGGCTACTAAACCTCCCAGCCGACAAGCGGCGATAAGATCACCTGCTTTTACCAACAAGCCAACGGCTTCGGCAAAAGATGAGTGTAAAACACTCACACTCACTACTTTGGCACGCCCCTGGGAACACGTTCTCTGAGAAATCAACACGCATTAGATCGGCGTTCCAAGAAATTCATCTCTTTTCGGTCCAACATCGAAGCTTTCTTCACCTTCAGACCCACACGTTTTTCCATGAATGCCTTTCACTTAGTTCCAATACTTCCAAGGTATTTTGCCTTTTAGCCTTCGATTATTCTTAAATTATTCTCAAATATCAAAAGCATAGCTACGCCTGAAAATCAAAAGAAACATATTCAAATCTTGGTTGATGTCATAGTTCATCATAAAGCGGAGTAAAAGTGGAGCAGGATGAAAATTCTGCATTAAGATTGCGAAGTTTATCTAAAAAGTATTATGATTCGAATATGCAGAACTCTAAGTCTTGACAAAGCTTATGCCTTGCATTTCTTTAAATTCTTATTCAATTTCATCAATTCTTACCCTTTCAATTCTTATAAAACTTATTCTTATAGACCAAGTATGCAATTGCAGTCTCTGTACCAAAATTTACTGGCAAAAATCTGCTAAGTTCCGATGCTTTGTGCATGTTGAAGACAAGAAAACATAACATAGATAACATTTTTTAACAGGTAGTTGGAATTTTGAATGGATGTGAAACGATCCACTTTTCCAGATCTCGAGAATCTAGTAGAAACAAACTCTCTGGCTTCAGCCTGGATGCTTCTTTATATTTCGTCAAATCCAGCCTTACATGTTTCCTAAACTTTTCTTAAATTTAAATACTTCCAATGAAAATAAGCAACCTAGATTTGGCAATTGTGATGCAAGGAAAAGGATAATCAGGTTTTGTGAGGAAAATAATGGATATTAATCTTATTTTCTTTCTAGTTTGATCAAAAATTTTCTTGCAAAAACTGTTTTTTCAAGTTTTTATTTGAAGCTCAGCCTGCTTGTGTTTCTTAACTCTTGCCTAATTTCAGCTTCATGTTTCTTATAGACATGTTTCCTAAAGAAAAAACGTGCATTGAACGTTCTCAACTTTTTGAGTTTTCGAGCACTTCTTCTTCTTATAGTGTCATGGCATTTAATACCGTAGACGGATCATGGCGGTTCTCTTTCTCTCCATCTTTTCCTATCTCTTGCAACATTGGCTAACTGTTTTCCATCTTTAACTCTAAATCTCTCCATTATCCAATCTAACATCTTCAATCTCTGTCTTCCTCTTGCCCTTTTCCTTGTCATTTCAGCTTCCAAGATATTTTTCTCTATCCCTCCTTCTCTCCTCAACTCATGCCCAACAAATCTCCACTGTCTCCTTCTGATAGTGGTTGAAAGTTGTCTTTTTGACCCTACTTTTTCCAACTCTACTTCATGAGTCAGTTTTTCTGTCCATGATATCCTCATCATCTTTCTCCAGAACCACATTTCTGTCGCCTTAAGCTTTTGCTCCATATTCTTATTTATTGTCCACGACTCGCATCCATACAATAGCACTACTTTTCTATAAACCACTCTGTTATAAAAAGTTTTTTACAGTGGAAGGTGTGTGGTCTAAGAGCTTTTGAAGCGAACGGACTACTTCTTTATGATGCATATTAAACTTGATTTTCTTAACAGAAGATCAATCTTAATCGGGTTTAAAATATTAATTCGAAAATAAGCTTATCATTTAATTGTTTCATTTGTGATCAAGGCCATGGAACGTGCAGTCTACCAGGCCATACTTTTTTATCAGAATATCAAACTTTTTGCCGAGCCTCGATACTCTTGACTTTTTTATTTTGAATCTGGTATTATTCTTAAATTATTCCTATTACTCTTAAATGCTAAAGGTGTTTACTTTGCCTTAAAACTCAAGGAATATTCTTCAATCTTTGTTGATGTTTTACTACATCATAGAACTAACCAAGAGTTTATATTTTGTATCGATAATGCAGAAGTGCATCTGAAAGCAGTATTGTAACTATTATGAAAACAATTCTTATGTCTTCATAAAGCTTGATCCTTGCATTATTTATAAATTCTTAAATTTCAGCGATTTTGAGCCTCAATACTCTTATAAACTATATTCTTATAAAAGACAGATTGTATTAACTAAAACGCCCTTCAACTAAAATACTTTTTTTTGAGGTGCTTCAAAAGAAGAGAAGGGAAAGGGTAGAATTTGCAGAATTGCATCACTCAATCATGTTATTTAACTGGAAGGTCGACTGCTTGAGTGAAACCCTTACAAGCAAAAAGTGGGGGACTATGCAAGCTTCAAAGAGGAATGTTTCTGACAATTTGAAAGCCTACATCTAGTACTTTCTTGGCCTTAGGTTTACTATTTTGTTGTACATTCATAAGCTCTAGAGCCCCATTTGCAAACAGGGGCTGATACAGTGAAGGACCGGTAGGCAATGTACACCTAAGTAGCAACACTTCATATAGTAAAGAAATTGTGTCAAGAATCTTTTTCTAGAAACAGACAACAAAGGTAGTCAGATGCACCACTCCAAAGTTCAGCTTTAGATCCGCCCCGTTTGTAAAGCTGAGGAAATTGAATCTTCGTCAAGCTCGAATCCATGTAACTTACACCGTATATCTCTGGCGTACACTCGAAGGATTGATTCCTTTGCGTACTGGTGCAATACAAGAATGAAGCAATGCGCTAGCTCAAGATGACCCAATTCAACAACTGACTGCACGTGTCTTTCGGCGCAGCTTCGCACTTCACTGGCCTAACCTCTGGGCCATACCTCCAGTATGTGTGCATGGATTGCACCTTGGAACTTCACACCTTCCTTGGAGTTTTAACTGGTGGCAACGCCCAACACCAGTTAAAATTAGCGTGTTTATTATGTTCTTTCTGTCACCTCTATGTGTGTAATGCAACTTGCTTGTTTTTAAACAAAGAACGAAGAAGACCGAATTTTGAATGAAGAGGTTAATATTACCTCAAGAGCAATGTACTTGTGGTAGACCATGAAGGAGCTTCATGAGTGCTAACCTTGGAAGCTTACTTAATTTCACTTGAGCTGCACAAAGATAGCTCAAGAGAGGCCTATCAACAAGATGCTCAAATTAAAATTGTCGAGCCATTCATACCATTGATTGGTTTGAGCCAAGATTTCAAGTTCAAACACCAATTTCATTTAACAAAGTGCCATCTTCAACAAAATAAAACCAATGATGCCTTTATTAGTAAAATGCAGCACTGTAGACAATGGAAGCAGGGGAACTCTTGCCCCCAGTAATTCTTTGGAAATATATTGACAGGCATATTGCAAAACTAAATTAATTCTCAGGAATACGCGTTGTTTTAGTCATAAGAAAGTGGTCTACAGTTTAAGAAGGTAGTACTCGAGTGCTCGAAATGTTAAGAAAGTTCAGTACATAATTTTTGAGACCTAAGAAAGTTTATAAGTGTTCAAAATTGGATTAATCTGTGTAAGAAATATTGTGTACGCTAAATTGGTTTGTATAACAAGTTACAATCTTTTCCAAACAAAAATCGTACAAATAAACAATTAGAAAAGAATCAATATTTATACATTTGAGACTGTACAGTTTCTTAAATTTTCTTGAGCATAGTTCTAGAGCTTCTCAATTTTTTGACCAGCCTAGTTCTTCTTTCTTATAAACCAGTTTCTTGTTTAGGAAAAACACGTGTTTGCATGCATTGTGTTACGTCCATTGTGCAAGTGTGAAATAGCATGGTTTCCGTTGAAAGTTCCACTTAGCGTAATGACTAAAGCACCAAGAATTAACGTTCAACACTTACAATTTCTTTAGTATTCCTGTTATAACATTTATAGCTAGGGTTATACAAAGAAAGCTTTCATATGGCGGGGCATTGGCTGCAAAAAATGATTTGACAATTGTGAAGCATTCGTGTGACAAATGTTACAAAGAGTTGTGAAATATTGGTGCCAAACTAGGAAACAGTTATGACACATGAGTTAAATGTATTATGTTGTGTCGGAACGTTGCCTAGTTTAGCCCCAGCTTAACATTTACCACAACTTCTATAGTATCCTGTTTTAGCACTTGCAATGTCAACTGTATCCAGTCTTCGAAAATAGCTAATTGTAAGTTGTGAATGTAGGGGAATTTCTTGCCTCTGTGGCTTTGCTAAGGGCGCTAAATGTGCAGATAAAACTAAGGAGCCATTATGGAAGTTAAGGAGCCATTATGGATGCTAAGGAGCCATCGTGGAAGGCTTATGACTAAAATGTAGTCAAAAGAGGGCCAAAAGCAAGAACTTTTAAGAACTAGGCCTAAAGAAGTTCATTGAGAGTTTGCATAACACTGTTCTGCAGAAGACCATCCATAACCACGCCTGTAACTTTCTGTTGTACCAAGTGATCCCTATTAACCAATAATGATTGGAATCAGCATGAAATTTACAACAGGAAGTGCAAGTTTTTTATTTTATAAGGAAGTTGTTTTTGGCCCAGTACTGAAACATTCTTAGCTTTTTAATGATTACAGTATCAAAACTGTCTGAAAACTTTGTCAGTTTATTGAGCTCCAATTTATGCGCATGCACACTAGAGGAAAGTGAAAGGCTCCATCTACACCTGAAGTGATGATCAGTCTTAGCAAACAGCAGAAGTTAAACTGCTAGAGGACAGCCAACATAACATACATGAAATTTTATACGCAGGTAAATCAAGTTCCAATAAACTTCCTTACGTCTTAAAAATAAAGTAATGAATTTTTTTAACTTCTTGAGTAGTCGAATGCTACTGTCTCATAAATCACGTTTCATATATAATGAAAGTGTACTACTGTGGGATTTAAGACTTAATTCCTGTGATAATCCAGTCAACACCTCCCTATTGATTTCTGTTTTTATTCATTAATTTCTATTGGCTTTCTTCTTGTTTCTTTTGCTAAAGGTGTTGATTCGGATGGTTGCTAATATCATTGTTGCAAACAGATCAACAACAACAACAACTTTCTTAGGTCTCGAGAATCCAGTACTGAACTTTCCTGACTTTTGAGCAATCGAGTACTACTTTCTCATAAACCACTTTCTTATAAAACAGAACGTGTTTATGCAAATGAAGCTCCTCGATGAGTTGCTCATCACGTCCTCTCAGCCTGGAATTCATTGCCTCATAGATTGATTTCCATGGAAGCTTCCTACAATTCAAAAAGGGTGTAGAAGTCTCCTATCAGAACAGAAACTCGAGCTTTACAGGTAAATGCTAAAACAATTTCATTCATCAATTTTACACTATTTCGTTATTATAATACAGTTTATAAGAATATTAATGCTCAAAATCCCTGAAATTTAAGAATAATTTANNNAATTTTTATAGAATAGTTTAAGAATTTTATAGATTTCAAGATTTTAATATTTTAAGATAAGATCTTATAGAATTTTATAGAATAGTCTAAGAATAGTTTAAGAATTTAAGAATAGTTTAAGAATAATACGAGCCTCAAGTTTCATCAAGACATAAGCATTTATTTGCATCCTAGTTATAGTACTGCTTTCAGATCTACTTCTGAGTTATCGATACAAAATATAAACTCTCTTGCTTAGCTTAAGATGTAGTAAAACATCAACAAAGATTGTTATGTATTCCTTAAATGATTTGGCGAAGATATACCTTTTGTATTTAAGAATAATTTAGGAATAGATATAGGCTTAAAATCAGAAAATGTAAGAATATTGAGGCTCGGAAAAAGTTGGGTATTCTCTAAAAATAAGAGGGGATATGATTTAAGGTTTACAAATTGTTTATATTGTAAGGGTGCCACAACGACTTTCAAAGTGGAGGGGCATGGAAACTAAAAACGGGGGTATGCTCGGGTAAAAGTAGTGAAACATACTACTTTATGAAAAAGCCGGGAAGGCCAGTGCCCCCCGGCCACCTGGTTTCGACACCCCTGTATTGTAAGATCTTTTGTGTTTGTTTAACTTTTTTGACAATGGGCCCTTTTGTAAAGAACTGTGTATACCGGTTATCAAATACTACCCACTCTAAACAGGATGTACATGCATTTTTTTAAAGACACAAACAATGTGCCTTCAGCCTGGATGTTTCTTAATATATATTCAAATCCAGTCTAATATGTTTCATAATTGTTTCTCAAATTCTTACGACTTCTAATAACAATAACAACCCTGATTATGCAACTGTGATGCAAGAAATAGGACATTCAGATTTTGAGTCATAAAATGGATGTTTTTTCATTTCATTTCTAGGTCGATCAAAAATTTTCTTGCAAAAACAGTTTTCTCTAGTTATTTCTTGAGATTCAGCCTGCCTATGTTTCTTAAATGTTTCTTAATGTTTGCTTAATTTATGCCTCTTGTTTCTTAAATACACGTTTCTTGTAAGAATAAGCGTTTATTATTATCATTTGAGGGTCATTCACCAGTTACGTAACGCCAAATTTACTATTTATGAGACCACCTCCCCCTCTCGTAATAGTCCGTAGTATAGCCCTCTATATATATTAAACAATAGCGCTACAAATAATAACACACAAATGTACCTTTCAGCTAATAACATTGATATCAAGCCTAGCAACTACAGAGTATAAGACCTATAAATCTTAACTACCTATTGCTGTTCTTCCAGAGATTTGTGCTTTAGTGTCATCTTTAGATGCGTTTTAAGTCTTTTTTGAAACAATCTAGTGTCGGTATCTTGCGACTTTTAGCAGATGTGTCATTCCAAGAATACTTCTTCTTGCGGGAAAATTATGGCACAAAGTGCCCCTAAGAAGCAAAATGCATGTAGCCAATTCAAAACTCAGACAACAATTGGAAACGGTAGTGTAGCTGTAGATTGTGTCGATGCTAAATTGCTAAGGCTGGATTTGTTTAGAAAGTCCCGGTGTAAATACATATGCAAAACAGTTTACTATGAAAATAGCTTTCTATTTTGTAACTTTACTAAAGTGGTTATATTTTGCCCAAAAGTAAATCTTGATGTTCCCTTCCAAGAGTTATTAGCCTGCAGTAGCAAGCAAGATCGTAGGGGGACATGAAATTTAGGGGGTTGTACATTTTCTATCCAAAAAGTAGCAACAATAAGAGAATTTCCTATTGTCCGTTCAGGAAAACTGTCCGAATTACACGGATTTTTGTACAACTGAGGGGGCTGCAGCCCCTTGCCACCCCCTTTCTTACGATCATTGTAGCAACAATTGTCTGATAATTGGAAGGCCAGTAGTATCTATTGGTCTGTGGGGAAGGTGTCATGGGAGCCATTTGTCTCTTGAAATATGTAAAACTTTTTGCAAATTTGACATGTTTAGTAAGCTGCCATGACCACCTTGTCAGTAAAGGCCTATTTTACATCCCCTGATAAGCATCGCCTTCGTGATGGCTCCGATTTTGCAAGGTATAAATACTGAAATTACTTCAGGCGACGAGCTGCGTGCATTGAAAATCGCTGAAATTTAAGACTGATTTAAGAATTTTTGCATGCTTGAGTTATAGTGATGCCTGTAGACAGGGCTGGCGCCAGGAATTTTCCGACGGGGGAGCTGACTCTTCTGACGAGAGCACTAAATTACAGTTTTCAGGGTACCATAAATGCCAAAAGTTTCCGAAAAAAATAGTTGTTCATCGTTTGATGGGGGGGGGGGGGCTAGAATGTTTTGCAAAAAGCCAGGTGTTCTTGTACAAATGTGTTCATGCTAATACTGGTCTGCTTCTAAAATACTCTAAAAATTCAGCACCAAAGTTCACCTGAATTTTCTTTAAAACCCGCCATTGTTGGCAGCAGAGGCCCAAAATTGTTTAGAAACTCAAAGCATCAAAAAGAACTCACACACTGTTGGTAGGGGCGATTTCTAAAAATTTTAGCAATGGGGATTCTAGGTACAATGTCAGAATATGGGTGTGGCCCATTTACAGGCACACCCATATTTTTGATGATAGAGACATGATAATTTAATCTAATTGTGATATAATATAGCCAACATCTACAAAGATCTATC
>OLMO02000006.1:17714998-17739046 GCA_900291935.2 Cassiopea xamachana
GAAATTTGCACTAATGCACATGTGAAGGAGAATAAAAACGAGGCTATATATCTGCTTGCAAAACAAGTAGAAATAGAGATTGGTATGAATGAATGTATGGCTTTTAACATAAAATAATATTCAAGTAGCGTAGATCAAGCCATAGTTTCTTGCAATGCCTATACTAAAGAAGAATTTGATGGACAAATGTACTGCATTTCGATAGTAAATAAGTGTCAATCTTCAACTTCACTTGCTCTTGTCTTTTGACAGTGAGGCTGAATAATAAGGGAGGGCAGCGGACAGTGTGCACAATGCAATAAGACACAAGCTTGGGGGGGTTATGTGGTTATTTAGAAAAAGCAGTTAAAAGTAGCTTTTAGTTCTTAGCATAAGCAATAATGTATGCGCTGTATAAGGAGCTGCATCCACCAACAGTCGTGGAGCACTGCTGCAGCTGTAATTTCTTCTCTGGGAAAGAGAAAAACTTAGTAGTGGCGGGAACAACACAGTTAAGAGTTTTTCGCCTTATAGAAGTTGTAGAGGTTTGTACCTTTGAAATCATAAACTTTTGAAGAGATTTTTAGAAAGCATAAAATGTGTATGAGGGAAGAAAAACCTAAGCATAGACTGCAAAATATTGAAGTCAAGTCCCAATACAAGTAACTTAATTGACAGCACAATAAAAATATTTGATTTCATTGCTTTGTATGCATTGTTTGTTGGGCGACTGAGTGTTGCTACATGATAAAAATGGTGCTATTATTTGGGTACGTATTTTGCCTCTAAGATTAGCTTCATGTTATATGAATGGCAATTGCCTCTGACCATTTTTTTCACCATCTATTTCTAGAATGATACAAAGATAGAGTCTGGAGGTTTGTTTGTCTCTTATTTTCCGAATTTTTTTGTCTATGGATTTTGCTTTCAGTTTTTTTTATGCAACTTGAATAGAAGACAAAAGACATCTACTCCAGTGTGCATTCCATATGAAACACACACTATTGTTAGGCCAGTAACTCCTCAGGTGTACACCAATGTTGAAGGTTGGTGTACATCTGAGGTGCAAATATGAAAATAATCCCTCATCAATATTTGCATGTTATTATTCCAGTATGCCATGCCAACAGGAAAGCTAATTCCATGCTGGAGATCTTCTTGCCTAAGTGCATGGAATGCACCTTGTCATCTATTCAAATTAGAAAGCTCAATGGAACTAAGCTGATTTGCACAACTTGTGACTTCTCTATGCAAATAGAAAGAAGTTGATGTTATTTTGTGTAATATGTAAAGAGCTATGAACTTCTCTTCTTACTGTTAAATGTGGAATAGCTATGATTTTTTTCTTGAGTTATTTAAAAAGCCATCCTGGATCACCATTTCTCTTTAAGTTATGAGCCTGTGCAGAAATCCCTGTTGTAGGTAAATGATTAGAACAAATATCATTTTGGATATCTTAGTGATGATCAATAGCTATCTTTTTTATTGCTATATGGGATTATTATCTGACTTTAGTGTGTTTCAGTTAATATTTTCAGTTGGGTTATGCTGTTTTTGGGTTGGCCTAGTGTTTCTTTAATCTAACTTTTGTTATTTTATTTATAAATACCAGTATTATCCTATTCCCCTTTATTTGGTTTTTGGGATTTATCCAATCCCAGATTTATTCTAATTCCCTTCTATATAGCACTAAAGAGTACTCAAATTATTGGGGGACATCTTTTGAATTGGAATGCAGTATTGATAATTGAAGTATTGAAATCTGCTTTTCAAGAATTGGGATAATAATTATTCTGTAACTTGGATTTACTACATCTGCTAGATATGCAAATGCTTGTGATATTTATAGCCTTGTGCTATGTACTTTGTAGTTTTCCTTGTTATGCTAAACTTTTGTAAACAAATAATGCAATAGATTTGATAAAAGATATCTTTCAAGAAATGAAAATCTGATATTGTCAATAAGGATTGAATATCCCATGCCCATAGACACATGAGATTACCTTCTAAGATCACTCTTCATATAAATTTTTAGACATTTACTATTTATATCTTTTACACAGTTTATGATAAGCATATATTCAGTAATTTCTAATTGTTCTCTCTCTACAGATAAAGGCAAGAAAAAATTAGACCAACTTGCTGAATATTCGTTATTTGGAAACATAGCCTCCATGAAGCCAGTTAAAATTGGAAAAAATCCAAGAGACTCATTGATTTTGAGTTTTAAGGATGCCAAGGTAATAAAATGCACAGTGTACTGTCACATTAGGTCTCAATAATACTTTATGCACAGAAATTCATGCACTTCTAGCAAAAGCACAGAAGAAAATTTTGATCCAAATGTGCATAGGAGAAGTAGGCATAGTATCCCTGATACTTTATGATGTATACCAGTGCAGAGCTTTCAATAATATTTATTGTAAACAGCTAATTATAAATAGTACAGGGCTTTGTCCCATAGGGGCAATTCAACTTTGTGTACTATTTGATGTTATTTTAAATCAAAGAGACAGCAGTTTAGGCAAAAGTAGCTGGCAATAGATCACCAGTAGCTGCCTTCTATTGAAAGCTCTGCCAGTGTAGGTAGCAAAACTTTTAAACATGTTTACATGGCAGAGTGAGCAATCTATGCCCTACAGTTAAATTGTCAAAGGTTGCATGGTCAATAGTAATGAAAAATTGGGAACCACTATATTGTAAGGTATAGCATTTCTCTTTCAACTCTTCTCCATGGTTAGTATAAATTGTGCATGATGGAAGAGTTGTGCTAAATTTGATTACTTTTTTGTGACTTTTTCTCAGCTATCTGTGGTGGAGTATGATCCTTTAAGTCATGATCTGAAAACAGTGTCAATGCATTTCTTTGAAAATGATGATCTGAAGGTGAGGCTGTTTTTCCAAGGAATTATGTACTGTGTATTGTATGCTTTGTAACTGTCTTCTGTTTTTACAACCCTTGGCTATCAAGCCATGAGGATGTAAGAATGATGGTGTTCCTGTCAAGTGTATTGGTTGTGACTGTTCCTCATTGGTGGTTCTGTACTTTTTGGCATAGAACAATAGACAGCCCCTTATAGCAGATTTTTGAAAAGTTCAGCACCCATTTTCATTTATTGAAGCCCCCCTCAACTAAGCAATTGAAAAAATCCAACCTCCAGTGTTACTAATTTGAAGATTTCAAAGTTTTTAAAAGGATAAATAAGTAAAAAAATTGACATTGTGAATCCAAATCAATATTAACAACTAATGAAATCAAAGCAAATTATTTACCATATACTTATACAGTATTAGCAACAAATTGCAATAATTTTGAAATTTTTGGGTCCCCATACTGCCTATGGAGCATTGGCCACCCAACTACTAACAACCCCCCAAATTACGCCTTTTTAGCAAAAATACTAACCTCCCTTCTTATTATACCCTCTTCTATTGGGTGCCAAAGAGTATTCTTTTTCTCTTCTTTTACATGTAGAGAATTTGGATCCAGAGAAGGGATGATTTTATTCATATGAGTTTATCGACATGATTAGCCAGTGGTAGTGCCAGGGGATTCTGGGGGAGACTTGCCCCCACTTCTTACCAAGATCAATTTTCTTATTTGTCCAAATTTGATGAGACTATGTTTGGGTTGGACCTCTAGCAAGCTTTTGAAATGGGTGTTGCAACTAAATTGAGCTGTCATTTTAGGGCATGGCATCCAACTTCTCCCCCAGTCTTTGAAGGCTGGCACCACCCCTGTGGCTAACTAACTGACTTTACAGCATAGATAATGTTATTTATACACAAATAGTTAGGTCTAACTTATCCTGACTGTGCACACAAGTAAAATAGTAGAATGCTCAGTAAGGGTTGAGTGAATTTGCTAAGCAGAAATGTGAATGAATTTTTGAGGAGAAAATGTGATTGAATTGGAAAGTACTCTACAATGATTACAATCACTAAAGGGACAAAGTAGCATCTATTTACAGGATACCTCTATATCCATTACCCTGAGCTATATTTGAAATTCTATCACCTTCATTCTATTTATCTAGGGATGCTGTTGAACTACCTTGATGCCTGTATATCAGCCTACTTTGCCATTGGCCATACCCAGGCCTCTCTGTGAAAAATATTCAGGGGAACAATACCCTCTCCCTTTGCCATTGGCCATACCCAGGCCTCTCTGTGAAAAATATTCAGGGGAACAATACCCTGAGCCAGTTGGATCTTTCAGAGAAGTGTGGAGATGCTCATACTCAATTGAATGCCTTTCATTGAATGCTTATTATTATATGCAGCCTTACATATGCCATTATTATATTGTCTTTGCTATGCTCTTTACTCTGTTTGTCTTGTCACATGACCAAGGCATATTACTTTTTTCCCTCACTGCTTCAAGCAAATCTGCTATTTTCCCATCTTCTACAGGGGTGTAGAAACTGGGAGGCTGAGAGGGCACTGTTCCCCCACTTTTTCATAACGTAAAATGTTTCCCTTTTTTTACCTGAGCTTATCTCCGACCGTAGTGACCAGACCCCTCTACTTTGACGCTGCTTTTCTGCTTCAATCACTTTCTTCACTTCCCAATTTGCTTTTCTTTGTGTCCAATCATTTCCTGTTAGGTGCTTGATATCTAAGCTACATGCTCATTTATGATGTAGAGGAATATAGCTGTGCAGGGATTTGTAACAGGTTTGTATGCTTGAAAAATTGGCTATTCTTCCAGCGGACTGTACCGTATTTTCTCGAATAGAAGCCGCTCTCGAATAGAAGCCGCAATTTTACAAAAAATCTAATAGAAGCCGCAGCTTCTATTTGAGAAAATACGGTATACATATTGCACAAGAAAAAGCTTCATTTGAAAAGCATAAATTTGATTGTGGTGATTCTTACCACTTGTTTATTTTAGGGTGGGTTTATGGAGAATCTGTTTGACCCAGTTATCAGAGTTGACGTTGAAAACCGCTGTGCTGCCATGTTGGTGTATGGAAGACATTTAGTTGTGCTGCCATTCAAGCAAGAAAATCCAGTTGACGACTCAGATCAGCTGCAAATGGGGTTCGATTTTCTGTTTTTGCTTTCTCTTTTTTCTTATTCTGTTCGTAGTATTATTACTATCAACGTATTTATAGTAAGCTTACATATAGCTAAAGGAAGCTAATTTACGCCTATTGCAAAAACTAAAAGAAATCTCGTAGAAGTTGAGACAAAAATTTACATCATGGAGAAAGTAATAAACTATAGTTATGTTGTTAATTGTAGATAACATAAGTATTTATAGGTCAAGATGCCAACTTGCACTGCGTAGTGTCTGCATATTCTACAAGGGAATTTTTCCTGACCTTTCCAATGCGTATAACGTGTTAGACATTATCTATAGTTCTGGAATTTTTAGCTTCATCTGAAACTGTAAGCCACAATTAACAGCCCCAAAGCACTCCACTTTTTATTCGTAGCTCAAAGATTTTCCATTAAAAGTTGGGAATAAAATGGGCTTCACTCATTTCTCTTAAAATAATTGGCACGACAGAGAAACATCACATTTCATTTGCTTTTCTTGCAACTTTTGACAGCGATGCATTTACAATGACAAAATTATTATATTTGATATAGTGATCAATTTAATAATAATAATGGTAATAATAAGGAATTTATTTAAAATTGGATACAATACGTAGTTTATCCTAAGAATACGGTAACTAATTCATACCAACTATTTACAGAAATACAATATAATAACTGTAGTTATTCTTACTAATTATAATGTATTAAGTATTAAATAAATTGTTGTGAAGACCCATTCTCAAGATGATTTCATAGGTGTTAGAGAGGCGCTTCTTTTGTAGGTTCTTTTCCCTCTACCCATATTTTCCATTTGCTTTTCTGCCTAGCACTCGATGGAGCTAAGCAAAATGCAGTACAATTATTGAAATCTTTTTCTCTTCCCTGCAGGGACAAATCGGGTTCAGCCCTGGCGACCTATACTATTGATTTGCGCACAATTGATGAACAGCTAACCAATGTCACTGATTTCCAATTCCTTCATGGATATTACGAACCGACTCTACTATTTTTGTATGAACCTGTCAAGACTTACGCCGGGTGGGTATCATAAGTCATTAAAACTGCCAAGGTTGCTAAGCATATTATTACTATTATTACTTTTTCTTCCTTTTTATGTTATGCCACTATGAAAAACCTTGTGGCAAGGATTAGTGTGCTTTAAACATACATACATTCATTCATTTTGAGACTGTCGTTTGCGTTTGCTGGCGCCATCAGAACTCATTCATCTGTGCGGGAGCCCGCGTGCCTCTCGCTAATCATCAAGTCATCACACTCCCTTGCTTAAACATTTGCAACTATTGTTTATCTCAGTAATTTCAAAGTTTAAAGAATGCATACCCAAGAGCTCTAAATATTATCAAATGTTTGTATAAAAATCAATGAGAATGCGATCTTGTCTTTAAAATCTTTAAAATACAGTTTTATTTATTTAGGATGCCTCGCAAGTAATTATCGTTTGAAAATTAAATTAGCGTATGTACCTCCTTTGAAGACCACCCTCCCCCTTTTACGTTTTCGTACGCTTTTCTAGGTACACCCTTCCATCTTTCAGAGCATATGTACTTTTAAATGGCCACACTGCAAATGCATGTACACACTCTAAGGCAGCGTTTCCACGGGTCCGGTTCCATTTGGAAACATGACGTTCCTGGTACGGATAGGTCTGTCGTGTTTCCAAGGGACTGCTTGAACCGGTTCCATTTGCAGCTACTAATCGGTTACAAATGGGTCTGCTTTCGAAGTAGGTCCTAATTGGAATAGTACTCGTGGAAAAGGGTGGAACAGTTCCAATTCGATCCGGATAACAAGGTTGAAAAATGTTACAACCAATCAGCTCTTGATTAGTTGTAACATAGCGAATTGATATAGAGACTTGATAGTGATGCCCTCTGAGGCAAGCTGCCGCACAGTACAAATTTGGTGAGTTTACCCAATTTTTGGACGGTTATAACTTTATTTCTAAAAGGAATTTCAAAAATGCGCACGATGGAAACCTAGCGTAACCCATATTTTGCAAAACACCAAAGTTTGTTTTCCTTAATTGATCTTTCACCTTGCAGCTGTTCGGAGTTTGTAGTGCACTTTCTCACACCTTGGATGCCTTTTGGCAGACATTTGCAAGATTCAGGGGTATTTTACGAACTCTGATTGGCCATTAGACCATTTCAGAGTAAGGAGCTGATTAGTTGTAACATTTTTCAACCTTGTTGTTCCGGATAGGAAGTGAACGAAAAAAGAAGTTCGAAGAAAAGTGATTGGCGCACTTCTGCTCTTCTATTGTTCTATGGTGCACCTGCAATGCAGTTGAATCCTGTGCCATTTTCATGCATCAGTTCCAAAAGGAACCGGTTTCGTTGCAAGGCAAGGCCTATCCGTATCTAGTTCTTGCGGTTCCAAATGAAAGTGTCCCGTGTAAACGCTGCCTAAATATATGATTGCTACACATACAGAGACGTGTTGTATGAATTGCTCCTGGACGACTTTGTCATGCACTTCACAGCGTTGTGTCGATGCTGCTGTTAATCATTCACCCATCTTGTACTGTTATTAGCTAATAGTCTTGGATGATATAACATACGGCAAACGCTTCATTTTAGTCGTGTAGCAGTCCGACAAGACACTCACTGCATCGCCACAGTTTCTTTGAACACTTCGGAGAAGGTTAATCCTATCATTTGGTCAGTAACTGGTCTACCATTTGATTGTCATTCGGCAGTTCCTGTTATGAAACCTTTGGGTATGCTTTTGCAATTATATATGTAAATTTTAGGGCTAGGCAGTAGGGTTATTTGGTTGGGGAGATGGAAACAGGGTGATAGAGACTGGAAGATGATAGAAACTCTTTTGCTGCGTGGCCACGAAATAAGGGAAACCAGGGAATTTTATGTTCAATCAGGGAAAATCAGGGGAAAAAGAAAGGCTTTTCAAAAAATCAGGGAAAATCAGGGAGATTTTGAGTCTTGTATTGTTTTATTTCAGAACAATGACTTCTCCATACTCAATCACACATTCAGTTGCATGTGAATCCTTATCAATTACAGTTCTGTGCTTTATGAAATCAAAAAGTTGAATGACCAAAAATTCGGTGAAGGCTCTTCCAAAGAAATAATAAAATCCTAATGAAGGGTTAAAAGAATATAAATGAAAATCAGGAGAAAATGATCAGGATATTGGAAAATTAGGGGATTGTTTTTTGAAATACTGGTGGAAAACCCTGTTATGTTTCACATCATACCTCTTTGCTATGTATGACCTATCTTTCCTTTGTATGGTGTTGCAGATTGTTGTAAGTTAGTTACTCTAGTATCTCTAATAGAAGAGGGAGGCAATAGAAAGGGGGGATGTTCATGTCAGCTAGTTTTCAATAAAAAGAGGGTGCTAATAGAAGGGGGTATGCATGTGTCAGCAGCTTTCAATAGAAAAGGAGTGCTAAGAAAATGTGGTTCATGCTGGTAAATCGTTTTATCAGAAGGTGATTAAATTTTCCACGTGTTCTGATCATGATCGATTTGTAAAATTTAATCGAAGGGGGTGTTAATAAGCAACGAGGGGTGGAAAATTTTCCTGAAGTTAGTAGACGAGGGAGCGTCTATTGGAAACACTAGAGTAACGTTGATGCATTTGTTTCGATCTCTAATTAGCTGCTGGGGTTTCCTTGTAAAATTAATTAAGACAGCATCATAGGACTATTTGGTCAAGGCTAGATCTTTACTATTAGGTCCCGAATAAGCGTCTTCCCCGCTTACTTTTTTCAAAAAAATTTCCGACCCCTCACTCTTGTTAGGGCCCCCGATTATTAAATTTTAAGTTTTTTTAGAAGAAATCTACAAAAAAGTTGGTGCTGTGCTTAAGCTGACCGAATGATGAATGAGATATATATGAGGCGATATTCCGAAAAGCAATTGCTTGTAGTGATGTTTATTGAAAGTTTTGTATCGATACTGATTGGTACATGATTAGCCCAAATTTTAGTCCCCTCCCCACTTATTCCAGCCCTCTGTTTATTTCATCTTAAGGAGTTTTCCAATCCCCCTTCTTATTTGGACCCCCCTCTTATTCGGAACCTAACAGTATTAACTTTGTCTCTGTGTGATTTACTAGTAACAGTCCCAAGGGTGACTATGCCCCATATCCCATGAGAGGGACATGGGGGCTTAAGTTCTATCGTCGGAGTATGCTAATTTCCCTTCGGAAGACTACACTTCTTGTAGAAATAGTAGCAGTTGTATTGCTTTGATGACCATAACTTTGTCCCTCTTTTGGAATAGTCAGCCCCCCAATGGAAGTCTCTGGTGCTGCCCCTGAAATGTCGTATGTATGTTGTGACAACTTTTGAGACTACTACCCAATAATTCTGTAAATTTAAGGCCTTTGGGTTGAATGCAATTGATTCCTCCATGAAAAATGACCATTTTCATTTCAGGTGGCGTGTTGTTGTTTGCCAATAACTCATTGATCTACTTGAACCAAAGTGTGCCACCATACGGCGTATCTCTCAACAGTATCACCAACTCTTCAACGGCTTTCCCATTGAGTAAGTTCATTGACTAAATTTCACATTCCTAAATTTCACATCAAACTATAACACTAGGAATATGGAGAACCTACATGTACAAAGCTAAAATTAGAGCATACAAAAAGAAGCTTTTTGTACACAGCTCCTAACACTTGGAATAGTATCCTACAGGCCATTAGAAATGCCGAGATCATTGCACGATTTAAAAAAGAGTTGAGATCTCGCCTTTTGAGCTAGAAGACACAATAGTAGCCCTAATTTGCACATAACCATGGAAGACCAGCAATAAAATACTTCTCATTGTAGTAAATTTGTTATTTTTTGTGGTATGGTAGCTTAATTTTCTTTATGTAATATTGTATTTGTTTATTTAGTTACACGTATAGCTGAATGGATTTGTGGGTAAATAAGATTAATAAATAATAAATGAAAAACAGTTAACCGGTCTACATTCAATTCTAGCAAAGACTACGTACCTGATCATACAGTGTGACGCTTGCCTATGTTAGTGGCATAGTTACTTAGCGCATTCTGTAGTTCCACGTCAATCCTTATTGGTCTTACCTTAGAACATCTATTAAACCCCGTTGGGCTTATCTATTTTTTGCAGTCCTTGAGGGGGGACTTAATAGAGAGAGGGACTTAGCACTATCTCGAGGCATAAATTTTTGCAAGTGTTCTCATACATTCCCTCTGCATTGCTTCCATTGCAAAGTCTGTTCTAGCAACTTCGAATATTTAACATTCGTCATCGGAATGCCCATATCTTCACTAGAATTGCCAGGGTTAATTGATAATCCTGGAATACTTTCTAAACAAAGTTTTTCCTTTCGGATTCCTTTAAAAAGATTAATATTTTTTAGGTTTCTAATACGCATAAGTAATGATATACATGGGCCTTATTTTACTCACATGATCTTTTTTTATATGTAAATGTTTGAAAATAAGCAACAATATTATTGGGACTTCATGAACACAGAAGCACTTTACCACACTACAAGGACGATACCACGAAGCAGGACCGCGGAGAGAATTCTAATGCCCTGAAGCAAAGAGAAAGACGAGGCTCCCTGCGAGCAAAGCTAGCAGAGAATTTTCAGAGTCTAGAAATTAGCTTTGGAAAATTACTGCTGGTTTACTTTATAAGGCCCCCCAGACCTTGAAGCATTAGGTGTTATGAAGTCCCTTGGAACTTGTGGCCCTGGGGCAAGTTGCCCCTGCCCCCCTCTCGGCAACCCTGCCACAGAGTGAAAGATATCATGACAACTCTGCAGCCATTGGCATTTAGAACATTTAACTACACAAAGATTAAATATACAACTACATTAAACATACAAACACTAATTATAAAAAATACTTAGGCTTGGTTTATTTTGTTCGTGAGGCTTACTTAGGGCAGTCAAAATCAATAACCATCAATAACTGGGTAAGTTTAGAGCAACAATTAGAATGAAACTTGCCCAGTGAGCCTATACGTCCAAAATCACGTGGTCTCATCCAGCAATATTATCCATGCCTTAGGGGTCCCTTCAATCATTCACTTTCATGAGAGTGGGGGCTTTTTTCAATTTGTGCTTGAAAAGGGGGAATTGATAGAGAATGTGCTTATTAGAGAGGGGGTTTATTAGATAGGGGAGTTTATTAGAGCTTTTACGGTGAGCAGCCTTGGTCTAGCGGCAATGCACTCGACTTAGACCAACGTAGTCCTGGGTTCGAGGCCTACCGTAGGCCATTGGTGACGCCAGGAAGGGCATACGCTCCTAAATGCTCGTGCCAAAGCTAGAGTACTCTTAGAAGCACCCTCCAAGCCCCACGGAATTGGGAGAAACGGAGGTAAGATCGGGTAAAAAAGTTAGAGCTTTTACGGTACATATAAATTACCTTGAAAACCGCTAAGTTTTAAATCAACAAAGTATCTTGAACCAAACATGTCAGCTTTACCTGTCGTTGGTTTTCTTTCTCTATTTATTTTCAATCAAATCTTTATTGAACAGTCAGGTATAGGACTCTGTTCTTGATTTCAGCATTCATAAGAATCCCTTAGATTTATCGATTGTGTCAATTATGTTTCAGAAATTCAAGACGTCGTTTTGACATTAGAGGGTGCACTGGCGACGTTCATATCAAAAGAGGTGTTGGTGCTGTCATTAAATGGTGGTGAACTGTAAGCGTTTTTTCAGTTGTTACCTAATTGATTGTAATAGTAACAAAGTACCCTAGTGTATGATAAAGAAGTGATTTCGCGCCTTACTCTCAGGTACCAAAAAACATCCCCCCTCTTATTAATTTTTCGATTTTTTCCAACCCCCCGACCTTATTAGGACCCCCCGTTCATTACTTTTAAGGAAATTGACTTTTTTAAAAACCCATCATTTCATTTCCTTTCTTAGTTAGTACTTTCCATGCCCAATACTCAAGGCAAAATAGAGTGCTTCTGTATATATTTTGACTCTATGTTATTTAATGTTATTTTCAATACTATAGTTTATGATTTTTTTGGTGGATTACGTTTTATATTATGAGTAATAAAATGAACAAACATGTGAAGTCCAGAAAGAAGACACGTAGATCAATATATACAAAACTTGATATCATATATACCTATTTACAAATATGAAGATTGATCACGTAAACGTAGGTTAAGCGTAAAGCTTGAACGTGTATAGAAGTCGTAAAACTGAACCGAACTGTTTGATATGTACAATGCTATATAAATGCCAGAACAATGAAATAGTCTCCAGGCTACTAGAGCCATTAGTTCCCAAACCTCAGTATGTGACAAAACATAACATATATGGTGTTTGATATGAAACTGTATTATATCCATTTTAGGATATCTATGAACTTTTCCAGGCAAGAATTCAAAACTTTTCCATAGCCATTTTGAAAAAACTCTCTTTTCCAAAATTACCCAGGTGCATGGAAAATGGCATCATCAAATCCACAACTTTCCGAAACCCATACAAAGCCTGTTGGAAAGCTTCACCACTGAGCCAAAAAAATACTTTTTAAAACAAGTGTGTCAGTAATAACAATAACATATAGCTTCTCAACCACAGAAAGATATCAAAATGAAATTACACTGCTCCCTACATATTTTTTTCCAGTTTCATTCTGTTTTCGTTCAAAGAGAAAAATTGCCTTAAGAAGCACTGTCAGCATAGCTGAAAGCCCTACCCATGAATATGCCATTGAGAGAGGATAATTGAAACACTTTTTGTATGTTGGAAATGAGCATCACTAGGACATTTTACCAGCCCCCCTTTTATTCAAACCCTCCGGATCTTTAGCTTTAGACTTTTCCAAGCCCCCCCTCCCCAACTATTGCTACCTCCTTTCTATTCCGGACTGAGGAGTATATGTGTAACATTTTTATGGGTACGTTATGTAGGAAGTAAGATTAATTTTTCAGCAGCAACATGGTATTACCTTTGCATTCTCATCTCTATTCTGAAGTATTCTTGCTTTTCATTTTGCAAGCAAAGCTGAAAATTTTAGTGCTTTCTTAGGTATGTGTTGACTCTCATAACAGATGGATTGAGAAGCGTCCAGAGTTTCAATTTTGATAAAGCGGCTGGAAGTGTTCTCGCATCGAGTGTGAGTTTGATTTTGCAGATGCTTATAAGCTTTGTTGCCAATGTGAATTTGAGTGAACGCTGAAATATCTAGGCTCAGTCTTCAGGTTTTAACCGTCTACTAATTTAGGTTATGTATACATCATAATTTTATTCACGAAAGGTAGGCCCACTTCTGTTCAGCTACCAGGTGCCGTCAGCTCACTTAGTGATATAGTATTTGTCATTGCTTTGAAGAAAGAATATGGCAAATGTTTTTGCATACAAAGGCTTTTTAATTTCAATATTTTTCACGCAATCAGTATAGAATCTGGATTTGAGTTGAAATTCTGGTCTTGCACTGTAGAATTGTGAAATTTTATTGTCGTCTTGTCTGCCTCACCTCTATTTCACTAGGGGCTATTTTTCCTATTTCTATTCCTACAGGGTTCATACTGAACCTGGAAAACATGGAGAACCTGGAAAATAGGCCATTTAAAAAAAAGTCAGGGAAAACCTAGAATAGTCAAGGAATTTTCTATGATTTTTGTCCAAGTCAGGGAAAAGTCGGGGGAAACAAATTATTTAGTCAGCATATCATCTTCATTAACTTTTTGCATGGTTGTTTGCAAAGTGGTTGTTCCATTTGTTTTCGGTAAATGTGAAATTTATCATTTAGCATCGTGAAATAGCAAGTATATGTATATTACCTGTTGATTAGGCTTCATTTTCTTTACTTCTTTTTGTAAATATGTGAAATGGGAGTCAGGGAAAAAGTGGGTGCTTTTGATTACCAGTCAGGGAAAGGTCAGGGAATTTTGATTCATGTATTGGGTATGAGCCCTGTCCTATTCTGGTTCATTTCGTTTTTGAATGTTTTAGGAAGGTCACCCTTCAGCATAGCTGGTTTTCAAAGAACCCTCCATTAAAAAGAATATAGGCTGCAATATAATTCTATCAAATACAAGTTATAATTACATTGGACTAATATATGCGAAAAAGTAGATAGAAATAGAACAAAACTTGAAGAAGATTATAGGGAACAAATGAATGGCGTTATGCAAGTATGGCCTTAAGCTTCACTTTAAACCTGGAATGATATTCCAAATAATATAAGAGAACTGTCATCTCTAAGTCTGTTAAAAGGCCACCTGAGGAGACATTTGATGAGCAATAAAGACTAATTTCTGCCCCCTCAAGAGAACGATCCCCTCCAAGATCAGCGGTTTTATTTCTTTGTTATTTTAATTTTGCTTAATTGTATATAAATAAGTTTATATTTGTAAGTATGCTGAAAAGATATCGTTATAAGTAAATTAATTTTTAAAAAAACGTTGGAAAAAGTACGAGCTGTTCTATAGCCATTTGGGAGTGAGTTCCAAATCGTAGCCTCCTTTATGTTCATCCATCTTTATGTTTATTCATAATTTTATATCGTGTGCAAAATTTTCAGATCTGCACTGTTTGTGATGGATACATTTTCCTTGGTTCTCGACTTGGCAACTCGCTTCTCCTAAAGTATACTGAGAAAGCCCCCGATGATGAAAAATCTGGTATGCTACCTCATTTACTGCAACAAGACTGATCTTCATCAGCACATTTACGATGCTTGTTACTGATTGAAAATCTTACTGAGTAGCCAGTGGCATAACTAGGACCTAATATGTGGGGGGAGGGGAGAAATTTTTGTGACCACACCCCAAGGTATATTGCTGGTAGTGTATGTGTTATATTGTTGGAGCAAAATACACGATTTTGTGAAAACTACCTTTGCTTATTTTTGGGAAATGACCGCTCCGCTCGCCCCCCCCCCTTAGATCTATGACCATGTTGTGGAGAGATGTGTATGCTATGTGGAGAGGTTTGGTAAGGAGTTTAGCATTTACACATCCTTCCCGTGATGTATTCCTGTGATGTACACCTCCTGCATTTGCCTGAAAGCATACAATAATAAAAGATCAATATTACAGAGCTTCTTACACTTACTAGATTAGAAAAGCAGCTAAAAAATTTATTATACGAGCTAAAAGCACATTCCAGTGTGACTTCCAGGAAGGGTAGCTGCCTTAGCATACGATTTTGTAGAAAGTTTATTTTTTAGTTCTGTATGGGTACAATATAAAAAGAAAGTAAAGGCAGTCCTGTATACTTTCGTACGTAGGGGAGTGCCTGTTAGAGAGGACGCTTATCCTGAGCCATCGGCATGTGAGGTAGGGTCGCCAGTTCCTTTCCTCACCGCCTTTATCTCCCCTGTGTTGCCACCAGGTACCCATTGACTGCTGGATGAACAGTGAGCGAGCATCCAGTCAGGGCATCGAGTCATATTCGAACCGTAGACCATCTGCACCGGGGGCATGCGCTCTAACCGCTAGGCTACCTCGCCCATATATCACTATGTTTATTTTGTTATTTTGTGTTTTGAGTGCTTAAGGGGTTGTCGTGACTGAAGGGGTTTTTGTGGGTAAAGATTTTTTTAAATAATAAACCAGTATATGAATGACATCAATTTGAAAGTATTTTGTTGAACCATCTCCCTGAGTTAGTTTCTGTTCCATATTTTATCCTCCAATCCAATTAAACAACGTGATTGTGAGATTTTCTACAGCTAATAGAAATTATTCAATTTTGTTTCATCTTAGCGTTTCAGGTGTTGTTGTTGCTGCTGTGGTTGTTGTTGCGATGTCTTCTGTAGCAGTGGCGGACATTTTGGCGCGTTTTTTGGGGGAGGGGGACAAAAACTTCCGTTTTTAAATACAAACATACCAAGTAGTAAGAGATCTTAAAACCCTATTTACAGCTGATGTTTAAGGAAAATTTTCAGAATAAGTTAAATACATAAATATATTAGATATATTCATAAATAATTAAAAGAAAGAAAATGATTAGCTCAATATTATCATTGTTCTTTATGCTGAGAACGACAAGCTGACTCCCCAAATCTGTTTAATTCAGTTTTAACAACTTAGAACAAAAAGTAAAAAGCCATGTTTGTATTCCAAAGCTATTCCTGTACGCTACTGGAAGTAGTGGCTCTGCTTTTTTGCTGTCATTTGCCTGTACACCAAAGCTTTGGAAAAAGCAATCTCACGAGAGTACATTGGCTAGTACGTTTTCATTTGTTGCTTATTGTGAGCCACTACCAATGAATCTTTGTCTCATTTTTGCAAGTCTGAAATTATTGGGGGGGCCACTGCTCCTCCGACTGTCCGCCACTGCTCTGTTTCACGCTTTTATTCGTCATTGCTTTTCTTTCTTTTGTCTTCTTTCTCCTGTATCTTTCTATTTTATTTCTTTCTTGTTTTCTGTCAATTCAAAGTCCTTTTCGTTTTCTTCAAGTCATGATTTGCTATACCCCATTGGGCTACGGTTTAATCTCTGTAACTGTCTCATTGTTAATTTAAACATAACTCTAGCATAGTTGGCAAAGTTTGATTGTGTTGCTAGCGAGCTCCCCATTTGGGGAATCTGCGTTTTCTACTATGATTTGCTGTGCTTATAAAACCGTGTTATCCAAGTATAGAAGTCCTTGAGAATTATTTCCTAGGCGGAGAAAAACTCCTTTAAATCTCCTACATTTTTAGAATCTACTCATAGTACAGGCCCATCTCCACCGCCTCCTCTAAAGAGAAGAAAGGTTGATCCTAAGAACCCATATATTTTTGGTAAGTGTACTTTGTCAGTTGCTGAAATAGCGAAATATTGATGACTACCATTTTTTTATTTTTTCAAGCTAGTGTTAAGTTTTGCAAGCTTTTTATGTAAATATTATTTCCATCATCATTTTCTTCTCATCTTCCATCATAATCTGCAAGCAGTTTTAATTATTCTTAATCACCACTTATCATTCTTTATCACTGCCAATCCTTCTTAGTCATCCACAATGATCACCCTATAATCGTCGTCATTTTTGCCACACTTTTTCATCAGCCATCATTAGTCACCTTCTACACAATCTTACTACCATTCATGTTGTCATGCAGACGATCTTGACGATTTAGAAGTTTATGGTGTAAGCACTGATAAAGATTTGGGACTTCAACTGGTTTCATACTCTCTTGAGGTATCAAACTCGCATATCTATTTTTCTTTGCAGTCTAAGAATTAAAATGGATTTTCATGCTATCTACGGCCGTATTTCCCAGTGAGGCCTGGAGCTTTAACTTTTTGCAGAAGAAATTTTACACGGAGGTTTTCATTGAAATTTTGAGCATCAGACATTTGTAGGCTAAAACTACTCTGTTTGGAACACTGTTTACAACCCTATGATGCATCCTGCTAGATGATGTGATTTGTTCCAATGCAAAGTTTTATTTGTATTGACTGTCATATTCCAGTTGTATGTGCTAATGGCACAGTTCTCAAGAAGTTAATGCACATATGACCTTGCTACACTTTGCTTTTCTGATTGTATGACCTGTAATCTGTAAGCTATAGTCTGTCATCAATTTTTATTCAATTTGTAGTCCATCTGTAGTCAATCTGTAATCAACTTGCATTCAATCTGCAATCAGTCTAGTTAATGTTTAATCAACCTGTAGCCAATCTGTAGCAAGTCTGTAGTCAATTTGCTTTCAATCTGCAATCAGTCTAGTCAATATTTAATCAATCTGTAGTCAATCTTTAATCAATATGTAGCCAATCTATAGGCAATTTGCATTCAATCTGCAATCAGTCTAGTCAATCTGTAGCCAATCTATAGGTAACATGTAGTCAATCTATCAATTTATCGCTGGTTGTTACGATGTAGTTCTTTGTATTGTAGCATGTTTCCAGGCTATTCCAACCGTATCTCAAAAATATCTTCTTGCATGAATATGAGAATTAATGCCGTTGCTTATCCTCATGCAATCGTAGAATTATGAGCAGTAACTCTAGTCTTAATCAAATCACCCAATTTTCCCCTCTGTGCATGGTATGTGCTTGAAAATTTTCAGGTCTGCGATAGTTTGCTTAACATCGGTCCGTGTGCAGAAAGTGCAGTTGGGGAACCAGCTTTTCTTTCGGTAAGACAATTTTCATGTTATACTTACTTTGGGAATATTAATTTTTACCAAGAAAATAGGTTTGTATTGGTTCGTGTTGCCTTTTAGGTTCGTATTCTCAATTTTCATAAGTATTTGAATTATGAATTGACGAAATTGGAAGACAAAGTTTATTGTTCTAGAACTAACTCCTGTCTTTAAATTCTACCATATCTAAATTCTTCTTTTCTCTAAGCCATTTCTAAGAAACGCATATCTCTAAATCACTCCTTCCTCTAGGTAGCGCTCGTCCCAAAATCACTTCAGTCTATGAATAGCTCTTGTTCTTAAATTACTTCCGTTTCTGTTGTCTCTAACTAGTTCTCGTTTCTAAGAGGCCCATATCTGTACCTGTTTGGAACTTGCATCTTTTTAGTAGCTCCTGTATTTACCGTAAATCATTATTTCTTTTGGTAATCAATTGCAAAGGGGTTATTCAACATCTTTACACAAACTTCATTGGATGGTAGATAAACAAAATACACTGCACACGACTTAGAATATTTGCTAGTAATATAGATATATAAGTCAATGAAGCAGAATCGAATTTTTGTACATGGTAAATCATTTGCAGGGCATAAGAGGCCACAGAGCGTGAATGAAAAAAGCCCCATGTGTACTATTTATTTTTGAATATCGTCTAGAAACAGTAAAGTTTTTGTAGTTTGCTGTGAATCTTCATTTATTTTTTGTAGGAAGAGGTCAGTATACATCGTGGTGAAAACTTCATTTTTCAATTTCGTTATTACTGCATTCTCAGTTGGTTTCAAGATTATTCAACTCACCATATTTCGCCTCAATTAACTTATCGTATTGGATGACTGAATGGTCACCTATTTTTTCCTTGACGAATCCCTTATGCACATCCTGTTATAGTGGGAAATGCACTTAGAAAACGCAGAGTAGACCAAAGTTAAGATATTCCCTGTTCCGCCATTTGTGCGGTCCAGGATATCTTCGATATAGTGAAATCCCTCAAACAAAAACCTAGAGACCGACTAAGTTCTTTAAATTGCCTTGACCGTGAATTTAATTTCAGGGTGTGGCTATGATTACAAAGACACTTACAAACACGATGCATAGAACGATGTGAATTTTTATTTACGGGTGGACTGAATGAAGTTCAAATTATGGAGGATGTGATATTTTGTTGGTGATAGACCAATTTGAATTACGCAATTCCTTGAAAAAAATCATCTTTTCCCCTGAAATTATTTGGTGTCCAGTTATCATAAGTTAGGAGTTTGTATACACTAATATGTCAAAAATACTGGGTCTGAATGTTCAGAAAGGCATAAGAACATAGAACTATAGAGAATTTTATGCTTCGTTCAATATGATGTCCCATCTCAAAAGAACATGGAAACAAATCAATGTTTTATCGGATCTTAATATTGGGTTTCTTCTTCACAAAATCAATCTGCAAACTCCTCTTACTCATTGTGCTTGTGTCTGCGGTTTTTGCTGCATCCTTCCTCTTGTAGTTCGCAGGATCTTCTCAACCAGATCTGGAGGTAGTGTTCTGTTCTGGATACGGAAAAAATGGTGCACTTTCTGTTTTGCAGGTTAGAATGACGGTTCACATGCCTTGAAATCATTTTATGTTTGAATAATCCTGTGCTAGTATGTCTCCTCCTTTCCATTCATTGATTCATTCATTGATTCATTGATTCATTGATTCATTGATTCATTCAAACATTCATTCAAACATTCATGCACACCTTCATTCACACATTCATTCACATTCATTCATATTCATTCATATTAATTCATTCAGTTATTCATTCAGTTATTCATTCAAACATCCATTCATTCCATTCATTCAAACATTCATTCATGCATTTACTCATATTCATTCATTCATATTCATGAATTCCTGTTCAATCATTCATGTATTCCTATTCAGTCAGTCATTTACTCATTCATTCATTCATTCATACACTCACCCGATTCATTCAAATATTCTTTATTACGGTTATTCGTATTCATTTAATCATATTCCTGCATTCATTCATTCATTCATTCATTCATTCATTCATTCATTCATTCATACACTCATCCGATTCATTCAAATATTCTTTATTACGGTCATTCGTATTCATTTAATCATATTCATGCATTCATTCATTTATTCATTCAGTCATTCATTTCTATATTTTTTCATATCTTTACTCATTTCTCATTCGTTCAGTTACCCTGTCATTGACTTAATCTTCCTTCATGCAGCGAAGTGTAAGACCACAGGTCGTGACAACCTTTGAATTGCCAGGCTGTACTGACATGTGGACAGTATTTTCAGATGCAAGGGTAGGTCAATGTTTTGAATAGTAGATTATATTGTCTCATCATTGTATTTTGTTCTAAGTTGAAAATAGAAATGTTTCTCCAGGCACTTTTGCTGTTGCCGAGACGATTCGGAGGCCCTGCGGCAAAGAGAAAGGCGAGCTCCCCTGCGATGGAAGTGAGCAGAAAATCTTCATGCTCCAAAAATTAACTATGGAAATTTACTGATGGTTTACTGTATGAGGCCCCCAGACTTTAAAGCATTGGGTGTTATGAGAACCCTTGGATCTTGAGGCCCTGGAGCAATTTTCCCCCTGCCCCCCTCGGTGGCCCAGACTAAAGCTTTACTAAAATATTTCATTGTCAAAATATAGCGTTGATCTCATGAAATCTCAGGCTTTGATTAGTAGAGAGAAATTCAAATTGTGACACAAATAGTTTAATTTTTAGTTAAGGCAATAAGAGAAGCAATTACAGGTGATTTAGTGGACGGATTCAGGTTTTGTTCAGTCCACCATATTCGGCCTTATATTTTGATATCAAATGAATGGAATTCTGATGTGATTGAAATTAAATGCATCCTCTAGGCAGTGTCTTAAACAGTTGTTGAAGTAGGAGTTGCGTTTATGTGAGTAGGAGTTGCGCTTATTTGAGTTGGAGCTGGTACACACCAACACCAGTAGCAGTTTATTTATTATATAATTTAGCTAAGGGAAAGTAGGCGTCGGAAATCACAAAGTTGCCGTCAGGTGTGACGGCCGACGGCTGATTTTGAAAACACTGCTATGAAACATTAATGTTTTGCTATCTCAGTTCTGTAGTCACATGTAGGCAGCAGATATGGTACAATTATTTATATATATATATATATATATATATATATATATATATATATATATATATATATATATATATATATATATATATATATATATATATATATATATATATATATATATATGTATGTATGTAAGTTTGTATGTTTATACATATATTTATATAAATATATATATGTATATATATATATATATCTATATAAAACAGGTACGTTGCAATTGTGCCACTATGAGCAAAGCTATGAAGTGTAAATTTTTAAATTTTGCATCAATTAGATCTGTATCACATTTTGCGTCATCACAGTGGTTGCTCGTCATGCACTGCAGTGGCTTAGTTTTTTTTATTCGCATAATTCATTCATAATTCATAATTCATAAAACATTATTTACAGTTGGATTTACATAGTAATAAGTACTAATTTATTCCAACTAAAACTAAAATACTTAACAAAGTAATTATGTGCATAGTCTGCAGGTGCACTTATCACCAGTCCACGATTTTATTTGATTTTTGAATGCTGCAAGAGTTGGAATTTGTTTGATTTTATCACTGAGTGTGTTCCAGAGGAGACTTCCCCTGAAAGAAAGTGACTCTGAGCCATAACGTTTATTGATCCTTGGAAGTTTACAGAGGTCTTTGTTTCTTAGGTCGTACGTTATTTCTTTCCTCTCGTGGAATTCCCATAGATATGACGGGTTCAATTTTTTCATTGACTTGTATATTTCAGTCATTAATTTTTGGAGATTTTTGACATGAACAGTTTGGCTGTTATCTCTGCTTAATAATAGTTGGAAAGGGGAATCATAGTCCTGGTAGAGTACTCGCATAAATATATAAAAAGCATAAGGAAACAAAATGATACCACAGGGAGCATGGAAGTACATAGCAACCCTGTGGCCATTACACATAAACAACTAAAAGAAAACAAATAAACATAAATAAATAACTAAATAACTGGATCATTCACCCGTTACTCAACTCCTCCACAAGGGACGTTGCTTGCTCTTGATTCGAGCAGTGTTTCGAAATAGTACAGGAATGTGTATACTGTTTTTATTGGAGCTAAAATCTTGCGAATTTTGATAAGGCCCTTTTTATGTTCACAGCAATCGGGAGACACTGATGAATTGCATCATTCATTCCTGATTTTAAGCAGAGAAGACTCCAGCATGGTTAGTAGACTTCATGTTATTATGGCTCTGTAGTTTCAAATTGCGCTATGTACAGAAATTCAAACGTTATTGGTCATAGCCAGTTGTATGCCAAAGAGCTTTTAAGTAGGGGGGAGGGGTGTAGCGACAGAAATCCATCGACAGGATACATAGGTTACCAGAGTTGTTGTTGCTGTTTATTTTGAGTAGGCCTTTATACCTAGCTTTTCAGCTAATTTAAGCCTACTATACATGCCGCATCCAGGCCGAAGGACGGCAGAGTGAGCTGTTTTGGTCGTTCATCTGGAAGGTCGCCCACCCAGTTTCTGACCGTACGCAGCCATGTGTAACTTCAGTTAAGCTAATGAAACTGGCTGGGCTGCTTGGCCACTTACGTTACCGTTAATCTATGATCGTTATGGAAACTTTTACCTACAGCCTATCATTTCTAGTTTGCTTCATTTGATTTCAGAACGTTATTTAATGCTGGTGAAATATACAATAGTGATAGTAACTAATTAAAACTAACATGCTGAGACAGGCTACCAAAATACATCAACTATTCAATTTCAAATTATGTAAGGAAAATTAATAGTTAACAGATTGATTGATAGTAGGTATCACTTACGATTATTGCACATGTATTGAGTACCATACCAGACTTTGATTTTTCTGTTTAATTATGGCTACCGAACGCTTGAGGATAAAGTAGCAGGAGTATGACCACCAGGAGCCTAGCCAGGACTATAAAAGTAGGGGAGCATAGCTGAATTTTTTGGCCACGCCCTCTTTAAAAATATGACCATGCCTTTTTATAAAAGTGCAACTTTAGTTGAGGAAGGATAGACCAAACTCCAGTGTTTCAAGCAAACACTCAGAACACCAGCCTCCTTTTTGTATTTTAAGGACTCGCAGAGCTTGCTGATATTTATTTTGATTAATCATCTTCCAGAACTGTTCTAAAGATTTGCTACTACTTCCTCCCCCCGCCTATTGTCTCGTCGATTTTAAAGAGATCTCGAGCACCTTCTTGGCAAACAAGTAGAGGGCAATTGCCCCTCATACCCTCTCGTTGCCACGACACTGATGACCACCCTAAAGTCCCTACCTTACCACACTCCTGTTTCTAGCTATTTATATATCTTAAGTAAAGGTAGTCCCGTATACTTTCATATGTAGGGGAGTGCCTGTTAGAGAGGACACTTATCCTGAGCTATCGACATGTGAGGTAGGGTGGCCACTTCTTTTCCTCGCCACCTTTATCTCCCCAGTGTTGCCACCAGGTACCCATTGGCTGCTGGGTGAACAGTGAGCGAGCATTTAGTCAGGGCATCGAGTCGGGCACGAACCGTAGACCTTCCGCAAAGGAGGCATGCGTGCTAACCGCTATGCCACCTTGCCCATTGCAAAATCTACATTGAGACAATTCAGATATCAGAAATTAGTGTTTTGTTGTTAGGCAGATTGTTCAATTTATTCCACCACTAATTCTACAATACTGCAATTCAAAAACGATGTCAAAATAGTTGCTTTGTCGGATATTTCTTTTAATTGAGTGTTAATAGTAGATATATAGTGGCATACTTTAAGTCACTTTAGTGCAGTAAACAATCTACGTTGTTGAAGTAACGTTGATGAAGAAATTGTGAGTGAAT
>OLMO02000006.1:17801294-17816851 GCA_900291935.2 Cassiopea xamachana
TTGGTGTCAGCCATTAAAAAATTTTGGTGAGTTGTCAGTACTGTTACATCATCGTTTTCAAATGTCTCCGCCTTCGCTGTCCACATCAATGCATTTTCAAAAAGCTGCATTTTTGAACAGCATTTTCAAAACGATCCGTTTTCAGAAAGCTCTGTTTTCATATTAGTGTGGACGGAAGGCAAAAATGCATCTAAATGTATGGGTTTTCATATGAAAACGCATTGGTGTGGACGCTACCTAACAGTTCTATAGCGCATTCCTGCGTGCACTATATATTACACCTTTTTTTTATAAGAAACAAATTTTCTGGCTCCGGCTTGGACGTTTCTTAATATTTCGTTAAATTCAGTTTTAAATGGTTCTTAAATCTAAAGACTTCCAATGACAATAACAACTCAGATTAGCCAATTGTGATGAAAGAAAAAGGATGCTCAGGTTTTGTGAGGCATGATATGGATGTTCATTCTATTTTCTTACTAGTTTGATCTAAATTTACTAGTAACAACAGTTTTTTCAAGTTATTGTTTGAAACTTAGCCTGCCTATGTTTCTTAAATGTTTCTTAATTTTTGCTTGATTTCAGCCTCATGTTTCTTATAGATGTGTTTCTTATAACAAAACATGCATAAAGTATAACCTTTCTTCTTTTCGTCAGTGGGGCAATTTTCTCGCCAGATGAGAAGGCAGTGAGTACCATTTTTAGAGTATTTAGTATGACTCAGCCGGGGCTCAAACTTACGACCTACCGGTTGTGAGGCAGACGCTCTACCACTGGGCCATCACTCCGGTTATGTTGGGTGCATAGCAATGAAAAATTCATATAAATTCATAGCATTAGAAAATTCATTATTTTCATTTGCAATACAGAATGAATAGTACACAAAAATTTTATAAGAATACCTATTTCTATCCGAGTTTCAATAATTGTAAGTATTGTTGCTTTTGAGCCTTAGATTATTAAATTCAATAAATCGGGAGTTGGAATAATTGGAATAATTATTATACTTATAAAATTTGCCTGACGATTCTTACTAAAGTGGGTACTTTGTCTAGTATTAAATGCAATGGATTTTCATTTTTGATTCACGTTTGGGACAAATTATGAATTCACGCCCACAATATCTTGGAAAATCAATAAATTGGAGGTTGGAATAAGAGCGGGGGAGGGTTGGAAAAAAATCTCCAAAATTAATAATGGAGGGGGGCGGTTATTCGGTACTCGAGAGTACACTCTTATTTATGAGAATGCCTAATTTTTCACTGAGTTTCAATATTCGTAAATATTCTTGCTTTAGCCTAAGATTATTCTTAAATTACAAGGCTTTACAAAAGTTGGTGAGATGCAAATGGATCTCGAAGAAATCTGGAAAATTTATGATGTTACTAAATTACTCGTTTGAAAAAATATCATTTTGAGTCATGCTCAAGGCTACTTTTCTCCTCTTCTTGCAACAGTGCATCATTACAATCTTTTTCAATTACTTTGCAATGTTTGCCTTTCACACAGAAATGCATTTCACTGCTGAAAATATTTCGATTCTCCCTTCATGTCTCCCCTTCATTCCCTTCGTCATTTTCTCCTCTTCAGTTTTCTTCTTCAATTCTCCACTTAGATTTCCCTTGTCATTTTCGCTGTCGTTTTTGATCTTTATTTCTTCCTTTATCTCCTTTGGTCATCCCCTCCTTTTCACTTCCTTCTTTTCACTCCCCCGTTTTAGCCCCGGCTTGCTAATTTCTCCTTCCCTAACATTAAAATATGGCCTGCAAGTTACTCCCATGCCCTTTGCTACCCCCTTCAGCTCTGTCTACCGCCCTTTCAGAGTTCCCACGCCTCCTAAAAATCCTAGAAAAAAGAACTATCCTAAAAGCCTTAAAATTTCAGGAATACTTTGCTGTTCTTCCAAATTTCTCTTAAAGTTTTCACACGTTGAATTTCTTTCCAGCAATTATGTTGCTTAATTAATTATTTTGTGAAAGTCTGTCATAATTAAAATGGTTAAATTATCAATTCACTCAAATTCTACCGTGAATTTGAATCAATTCATTCCTCGCGCTTTCTATTTTTTGAATAGGGATATTGGCTTTCTGCTATACCACCACTTTTCTGCTATAAGACTTTTTCTGCTATATCATAATGACCTGAACACTTACCGAATTTCTCTGGAGTNTCTGCAACACCTCCTAAAAATAAGGAAAGAGGTCTCCTAGATTCTCCTAAATATCCTAGAAAAATTGATGAAAAATGAATGGGAATGCTGCCTTTGCCCTCTTGTCAAACTGCAAACTTCAGACGTCATTTGCTTTGAATAAAATAATCTTGATTACTATTCTTGAGTCTCCTCTGCTTCCTGCACTTGTGGCAGGTGAGAAATAATGAAAATTTCATTTTATCATTCCTCGCGCTTTCTATCTTACAATCAAAATTACCTAATTTAATGAACAGCAAACTCAATTTATTTACAGCATATTTCGCCTTTTCTCAGTAGCAAACTGCGTGTTTGCCTCTCCTCGCTTTACATACGCTTTTCATCCCAGCCTTTTGGATGANATAAATAGAGCTTTTTTCGTACTTTCCCTATAAACAGCTGTTTACCTGTCTTCAGAACAGTCGAATGCTTTACTTGGTGCCTGTGTTCTTCTAGATTTTGCTAATTTGCCTTCAATGTGGAAAGTTCATCTGTCCTCCTCCACACATACATAGAGCTTGTCACTCATTTTAGCATCATACTTCTGGTTACTTTTATCTTTTAATAGCAACGGAGTTCTCTCAGTACAGTACTTATTCAATTATCCAACCCTGGTTTATCCGGATTTCGCTTATCCGGTCTGTGAAAAATGAAATGTGAACAACCTTTATGAAAAATCTTTAGCATTTTTGATAATATTTTGGGTGCGTTTTTCTTGCTTTTTTTTGATGCATTTATGTTTTGAGAGTATTTAGTGTGTTAGTTTGTAATGTGTGCTTTTGAAATAAACTTTCACAAAACTAATCTTGTTTATTTGAGCCGGTTTCTGCCGTTATTCGTATATTTTCGATTATCTGCACGCATCTTGAAATTTCGTGTCCCGAGAAAGCCGGATAATTGGATAAGTACTGCATCCCACTTCGTATATTGTTTGCAATAGCAATTGTATGGTAGTCTCTGAGTGGGGAAAATCAACGGACTACATTCCTTCTATAGTCATTTGTTTCCAAGCCTTCTTTCCCATAGCCCAGAACACCACAGATTTACATATTAGCACGAGATATTATTACTTATCTAGGAGACAGATTGCTCGTGTTGCATTTACGCATAGTTCCCAGTTATTTGAGGGCCAGATGTGAATCATATTTCATCAGAACTATAGCAGACTTTTCAATCAGCTAGGATCCGTAATCAGCTCTTCACTGCACAAATAGAGAAAAAAAATGACGCTTACTTTATCGAACCTGTAAAATTTTTGGCGTCTGATTTTCGAAAGACAAGAAAAAAGGAGGACAAAAACCAGGTACCAAACTCAAGCAATTATTGCCGTGTATTTCCTCAGTTCTTACAAAATGATCTTCTTTTTGTTCGCCTCCTTCGCTTAACAATTTGTATAGACTTACTTTCTAGGCTGTGTTTGGGAGTATACAATATTTGCATCATAAAAAAAAACAATTTTTGAGACTCTATACAAAGCTTTCTATAACAATGAAGTTTATAAGAATATTAAGGCTCAGAGTCACTGAAATTTAAGAATACTTTGGGAATAATGCAAGGCTCGATCTCCATGAAGACTTTGAGTTTTAAGAGATATAAATACTGCTCTTAGATTAATTTCCACTCTCAATTACAGTATGCATTGTTCTGTTCTACTTTTGTATTCCTTTATGAAGAACTAAGACATCAACCAACATTTAAATATATTCCTTTAATTTTCAGATGAAGCTANACACCTTTGGCAATTAACGATAATTACAAATTATTCAAAATACAATCTATTTTATAAGAATAAAGTTTATAAGAATATTAATTCTCAGAATAGCCGAAATTTAAGAATAATTTAGGAACAGTGCAAGCTTCAAGCTTCATCAAGATTTAAAATATTTGTGTATTGAAAATATAATACTATTGTTAGATTATCTTTTGCGTTATAGATACTATGTTTAGTAGCCAGTTAAAACCAGTGCTATTCGGCTGCAATGTCCCTGCATGCCATCAACGATGTTCAATTGTGTGTAGATTCTAAAATTGTAAGCGGCCTAGACCAGGGTTTTTTTAAAGAAAACTTTATAACTGTACATTAAATCCAGTGATGCTGTGTTCGTTTGGTTGCAGATGGGATTGAACTACTTGCTTTTGGCGAGAAGGGGTATATAAATGCTACTACCTCTAACAATTCCATTTATGGTTTCCTTTCTCCTATTAGTTCATACATCAATCTATCACACTAAATTGCTATTTACTCTCTTACACCGTTGGATCACTACATACTAGGCTTGTGAACAGCAAACTTCTTCGTCTGAACTGCACAAATTTTTATAGAAATGCACATTGTGTGTGTAACAGCACGTTAAAAAACCCTGGCCTATGCATGGCCATAACCTTTTTGTTCAAATATACAATTACCATTTGAAATTTAAACAAAAATCTCCAGAAACCTTAATCTCTGGGGAATCCTTCCACCTTTTGGGTTCTTTCCAGTTCAGCCAATGCCCACTTCCGGTTATCTATCTCGGCAGTTAAACGTGCATATTCCTTTACCAAAGAATCAAACCCGGATCCAAACGACTCGTAAATACTCAAATTCTGTTCAAGCTTAGCTAGCTCTATTTTGCTCTCTGCCATGGCTCGTTCAAGTAGCTCCCTAGAATATACAAAATGAAATATTCCTATTCTTGAACAAGGAAATACAACAGAATTATGATAAGCAAAATAGACAGGTGAATGGTTAAGGAAAGATGGTCCTATTTCAGAGGTGGCAAACCCACGGCTCATTGCCTAGTTTCATGCGGCTCTTACCTTCATATTGAATGATTACAACATGTTGGAAATGTGCCAGCATTCTCTGTTTAATTTACACAAGAAGGATACATTTGATAATGCAAGTTCTTTGGTAAGGCTGAAAACATTGCTTTACAGCACCAGTGCCGGTCAGAGGGACATCTGAAGTTCTGGTGTTAGAANAGAGAAATAAATACCTTTTGCATTAAGCTCTGCAAATTTTATATTGGCGAGAACCTATGAAAATGTCAGGGGCAATTTGGGGAAAACATCCCTAGCAGAAGGCATAAAACATCTTTTCCCAACCTGTTCTTTGGTATAGAGCATATTTGCATCAACTTATGCAACAGTATTCAAATTGATCCAACCAGAGACAGGCTCATAATTGCAGGGGACACGGAAGACTAATGCCCCCCAATGAACAATGCTGCATGGTTTCGCTCCCTCCCAAAAAAATTGTTGATCTGGAGGATTAAATTGTCAAATAAGGTTCTTGACCTGTGAGTCGGAGGAAGATTTTTATGCTTACCCCAATATTGAGGAAGGCTCAGTAATTTCATAAAGATTCTGACTTGAGGAAGATTCTAATGAATGCAAATAGATGATGTAGTATGTGAAAAATTGATAGAAAACATAGAAAATTTCATTTTGATGTCGTATAATGAGGAAGGCTGTACAAAAAGAAGTGGCTGCTGGCGGAAGACTTGACTTTTTCTGGCCTCTGAATATAAACATAATGAGAATTCTTCAATTGGTGACCAACGAGGAACAAGAATATGGAGGAGCAGATAAGAGGCGAGCAACTATACTGCAATACAAAGGCGAGCAGGAAGCCAAAGTAAAACAACAACATTTCTATCTTGCAGCAACTGTAGAGCAGCGAAGCATACCTTATTTTTCTCAATGCAGCCAAAGTCTCTTTAGTGTAGGTGTCTTTCAACAGCTGGCAATGAAGCACCCTGACAAGAATGACATTTGAAGGGTGTAAATGCTTTGAATTTTTAAGTTTTCCAATAATGAAACAGCTGCACATAAGTTGCAGCTGTTTTCGTAAGTACACAAAGTTTGTAAAAACTCCTTGAAAAATATTTCCAAAACTTTTTCAAAGCCAAATTACCAAATTTCCCAAACCATGAAACACACTTTCGTTCGCATTCTGAAACCCCATAAAAATAGAAAAAACGCTATTTGCAATGCTATATTGTATGACTTTTCGGTGAATTATGTTTTTGCACACGTGCCTCCGGGCATGGACTGAAGTTATGGAAGTATAAATGCAGTAAGAAAACGCTAGTAACTTCAATCCCAGGGAGGCACATATAGCAAATTGCAAAAAGTATTTCTCGGAAATCGCAGCTGAATTATAAATTTCAAGAGAAGAGCCACGACGAAAAACATGTCAGAACGTTCTTTTCCTCTTCAATTAAATCGACAGTCCATTAGTTCGACATAATCGATGTTAATACAGACTTAGCTGATAGACAATCGATGTTAAAACGTTTCGAGACATCATATCTCATCCTCAGTTAATATAAAAGTGGCAATAGGAAGTTTTATAGATAATATTGGAGAAAACAACAAGTGGGAAAAACAAATGGGAAATCAGGAAAAGTTAACTGATGGGGAGACCATAAAGGGGAAATGAACATAAATGCTTAATTGGGAATACCACCAAACAGCGAAAACACTCATAATGCCTAAATAAGAAAGGAATGAACTAAAAAGTACATTAATACTTACTTTATTTTTAATTGCAATGCTTCACATTTTGCTTCCAGCCATTCAGCAGTAGTTTTTGTGTTGTCAATTTGTGAGTCAACTGGATACTTTCTAACCAACTCTTCTAGATTCACCATGTATTCTTTCAATTCCTAAATATTAAAAGAGATTGACTGCAATTAATAAAAGAAGAATTATAAGCTACATATTATAGCCAGTGTTCGTGCAGGATTTTGATGCGCAAATCCAAGGACTTTTCATGGACAAAAATAACAATATTCAAGGAGCTCCAAACTGACATTCACAGGGCATGTGTGAATAACAGGAAGCCTAAAATAACAAAACGAGACATTTTTTGGCATATCAAGAGTTCTCTTGTACGATTTTCTTTAAACTTTTTTTTGGATATCTCTTTAAACTATTTTTTGTCTTGTTTGTTGCTGTGAACAAAGAAAACAGTTAACATTCACAAATTTCAAGGCGTTTTTGATCAATTTTCAAGGAAAAATTCTCATTTTCAAGGAGTTTCAAGTGCCCTTGAAATGGCATTTCACATTCAAGCACTTTTCAAGTTCAAGGACCTGTTGTTGTTGTTGTTGCTTACTCTATTTTGAGTAGGCTGTTATACCTAGATTATTCAGCTAACTTAGGCCTACTATGCATGCCGCATCCAGGCATGGGACCCCTAGTTTAACGTCCCTTCCGAAGGACGGCGAAGTGAGCTGTTTTGGTCGTTCATCTGGAGGTCGCCCATCCAGTTTCTCACCGTACACAGCCATGCTTAACTTCAGTTAAGGTAATGGAACTGGCTGGGCTGCTTGGCCACNAGAGAAATAAATACCTTTTGCATTAAGCTCTGCAAATTTTATATTGGCGAGAACCTATGAAAATGTCAGGGGCAATTTGGGGAAAAAATCCCTAGCAGAAGGCATAAAACATCTTTTCCCAACCTGCTCTTTGGTATAGAGCATATTTGCATCAACTTATGCAACAGTATTCAAATTGATCCAACCAGAGACAGGCTCATAATTGCAGGGGACACGGAAGACTAATGCCCCCCAATGAACAATGTTGCATGGTTTCGCTCCCTCCCAAAAAATTGTTGATCTGGAGGTTTAAATTGTCAAATAAGGTTCTTGAGCTGTGAGTCGGAGGAAGATTTTTATGCTTACCTCAATATTGAGGAAGGCTCAGTAATTTCATAAAGATTCTGACTTGAGGAAGATTCTAATGAATGCAAAGAGATGATTTAGTATGTGAAAAATTGATAGAAAACATAGAAAACTTCATTTTGATGTCGTATAATGAGGAAGGCTGTACAAAAAGAAGTGGCTGCTGGCGGAAGACTTGACTTTTTCTGGCCTCTGAATATAAACATAATGAGAATTCTTCAATTGGTGACCAACGAGGAACAAGAAAATGGAGAAGTAGATAAGAGGCGAACAACTACAGTGCAATACAAAGGCGAGCAGGAAGCCAAAGTAAAACAACAACATTTCTATCTTGCAGCAACTGTAGAGCAGCGAAGCATACCTTATTTTTCTCAATGCAGCCAGAGTCTCTTTAGTGTAGGTGTCTTTCAACAGCTGGCAATGAAGCACCCTGACAAGAATGACATTTTAAGGGTGTAAATGCTTTGAATTTTCAAGTTTTCCAATAATGAAACAGCTGCACATAAGTTGCAGCTGTTTTGCAAGTACACAGGGTTTGTACAAACTCCTTCAAAAATATTCCTAAAACTTTTCCGAAGCCAAATTATCAAATTTCCCAAACCGTGAAACATATTTTCCTTCGCATTCTGAGACCCCATAAAAATAGAAAAAACGCTATTTTCAATGCTAGATTTCATGACCTTTCGGTGAATTATGTTTGTGCACACGTGCCTCAGGGCATGGACTGAAGCTATGGAAGTATAGATGCAGTAAGAAAACTCTATTAACTTAAATCCCAGGGAAGCATATATAGCAAATTGAAAAAAGTATTTCTCGGAAATCGCAGCTGAATTATAAATTTCAAGAGAAGAGCCACGACGAAAAACATGTCAGAGCGTTCTTTTCCTCTTCATTTAATTCGACATTCCATTAGTTCAACATACCATAAGATCTGGACTTAGCCGATAGACATAATCGATGTTAATACAGAATTAGCCGATAGACATAATCGATGTTAAAACGTTTCGAGACATCATGTCTCATCCTCAGTCAACATAGAAGTGGCAATAGGAAGTTTTAAAGATAAAATTGAGAAAAACAACAAGTGGGAAAAACACGTGGGAAGTCAGGAAAAGTAAACTCATGGGGAGACCATAAATGGGAAATGAACATAAATGCTTAATTGGGAATACCACCAAACAGCGAAAACACTCATAATGCCTAAATAAGAAAGGAATGAACTAAAAAGTACATTAATACTTACCTTATTTTCAATTGCAATGCTTCACATTTTGCTTCCAGCCATTCAGCAGTAGTTTTTGTGTTGTCAATTTGTGAGTCAATTGGATACTTTCTAACCAACTCTTCTAGATTCACCATGTATTCTTTCAATTCCTAAATATTAAAAGAGATTGACTGCAATTAACAACAGAAGAATTATAAGCTACATATTATAGATAGTGTTCGTGCAGGATTTTGATGCGTAAATCCAAGGAGTTTTCAAGGACTTTTCATGGACAAAACTAAAAATTTTCAAGGAGCTCCAAACTGACATTTACAGGGCATGTGTGAATAACAGGCAACCCAAAACACCGAAAACGAGACCTTTCTTGGCATATCAAGAGTTTTCTTGTACGATTTTCTTTAAACTCTTTTTTGGATATCTCTTTAAACTAGTTTCTGTTTTGTCTGTTGCTGTGAACAAAGAACACAGTTAACATTCACAAATTTCAATGTGTTTTGATCAATTTTCAAGGGAAAATTCTCATTTTCAAGAAGTTTCAAGTGCCCTTGAAATGGCGTTTCAAATTCAAGCACTTTTCAAGGAGTTCAAGGACCTGTTGTTGTTGCTGTTGTTGTTGTTGCTTACTCTATTTCGACTAGGCTGTTATACCTAGATTATTCAGCTAACTTAGGCTTACTATGCATGCCGCATCCAAGCATGGGACCCCTAGTTTAACGTCCCTTCCGAAGGACGGCGGAGTGAGCTGTTTTGGTCGTTCATCTGGAGGTCGCCCATCCAGTTTTTCAACGTACACAGCCATGCTTAACTTCAGCTAAGGTAATGGAATTGGCTGGGCCGCTTGGCCACTCACCTGCACGAGCTATGTATAGATTATGCTGTATCTGCAGTACTGACCTAGGGTCTGATTATATGGGAAAAATTATGCCGTTTAGCAGGGGCAGGGCATATGCCGGGATCCCGCTGCTACGGTCATACCATTGTAAAACTCGATTTGATATTATATGAGGAAAACGTCTCGTGTGGTTTTCTGCAAACTGGATGAAATCTATCAATCCCATGTGATCCGAATTGTGCAGGATTGACTGTATTAACATTATATAAAATTCCAAACTAGTAATCATTGGCTTGATGCAGTTATTTCCGTACACCAGGGCTCACCAACCTGTTTGGGCTTCAGGGCTTAAGTTACTATACACGATCTTGCCGGGGCCAGACGCTGACAATAATGGACCTGACTATATGGGAAAAATTATCCCACCTAGCAGGGGCAGGGTAGATGCTGAGATCCCGCTCCTATGGTCATACCATTGTAAAACTGGATTTCATATGAGGAAAACTAATTTTCCCGGCTAAGCGGGACAATTAGTACACTGGGCATTTTTAACCAGCCCGGATCTCGCTTAGCCGGGGCAGTTTTATCCATATAATTCAATCTCCTCGGTCAGGCGGGATAATACTCCTCCGTGTCACCAAAAATGCTGCATTTGCAAGAGATGGCTTCCTCATCCACAGAATCGAGTTATCGCAGTGAAAAAAGCAAAAAACGCATGCTGAGGTAGACACCAGCTAAGGTAGATTATTCAATAACATGCCTCAGAAACTTGCAGTGAAGCACACCAAAAGATAGCATTGCTGTGCAAGGCTCAGCAATAGCAGATTCTTCTTTTGCAAGCATGGCGTCATCTTGAAAGTCATCGTTCAAATTTTTGGCGCCAAACGAGATCCCAATTTATCCCGGCTAGGCGAGACGTTTTCCTCATAAAATATCAAATCCAGATTTACCATGGTATGACCGTAGCAGCAGGATCTCGGAAAATACCCTGCCCCGGCTAGACGGGATAGTTTTTCCCATTATAATCAGGCCCTTATATAAAGCAAAAATGAATTCAAAATTTACAAAAACAAGAAATAGCAGCACACAGGGTATGTTTCCCCAACTTTCCAGCATTTTAAAACCAGATGCCCCTGCCAGAACTAGTTAGTTTGTGTGAGGGCTGCTCACAAGCACAAACCATCACAGGACAAATTTCTACAGGCACTTTTCATCAAAATCTGTATCTGATCATCTATTACACTCCATTTCCACTTTTCTGTAAGCACAATTTCCCCCAGATTTGCACTCACAGTCATGAAATACTTTTACTGAGGCCTGACCTTTCCTGTGATTTGAAGAAGATGCCACATACATCATGATTCCTACTATTCAATGTACACAGAGAACTTTAGATAATGGATTAGGGACTGACTTAGGAGATAAGTATTGGAGGGTGTAGGACTATGAAGAGTGTTGGGCATCACACTACTTAGATGTTTCGATAATGAAGTCCTACTCAATTTTCACTTGCACTGTTTATAATTTGTAACTTAATTGTAATTTAATTTATAATTTAATTGTATTTTCCTACAATAAAAATATTGAGATAAGAATAATGACAATTTTTACACTCAAGCCTTGGCTATTAAAACTCTTATCACTATAAAATACAGCTAACATCTTGAAGCTTACCAAAAAGTATGAAAATATTGGAACATTTACCAAACAGTATGAAAATACTGGATAAGTTACCAAATGGTACAAAAATATTGCAGAGTTTCCCAAAAGGTACGAAAATGCTGCAGAATTTGCAAAAGATACAAAAAACTTGCATGATATACTGAGTGGCAAGACATGTTTGGGAGGCTGTCTCATTTCTACCCCCCCCCCTGATAAGTTGATCCGGCACTTTGTGCACAGAAGAACATTTCTGTGACTCATGTGACTTCAGTTTTCACATAAGAGATACCTTTAGTATGTCTTTTGATTATGCTTGAAATTTACTGAATAAATGCTCATGAATTCAATCCAAACATGTGTCAATAAAAAGGAGAAGGAATCAACTAAAAATACCTCCTGGTAGTTGAGTACAAGTTTTCTGTAATGTCCTTCTTCCTTTTTCAATTCCTTTCTCATATCAGAAATTTTCTTGACTTCGTTTTCAACCATCAATGGAAGCTTAGCAGCCTTGGCTAAGGATAATCCATCACTTTCTGCAAAACAAATAAATGCACCATCTGTAACAATGAGTACTTTTCTAGTATATTGGGCCACAAAAACCTGTAATTTACTTGCACTGATACCAGGGTAGGCTGTTGGGACAAATAGAATCATTTCACTATGTCACTAAAATGGACATGTCACTAAAATGGACATGTCTCTAAAAAGGATATTATTACACCATGTCACTAAAAATCTATATATCAGCATTTTCCATACACTTTCTAAATAATATTTCCACTTGGCATGCAACCATTTCAAAATATCAAAATGATTATTAAAATTTTCTGTAAAGCTCCTCATAATACAAACTGTAAAATGACAAAATCAAAGAAATACCTCCTTCAGCTTTGCTATCCCACAGCTTCATCAATTTTATACATCTCTCCTTCAGTCTCTGTTCAACATCAGGCACAAAATACTGCTGTAAAATCTAAAATGAACAAAATCTGGCTAGAGAATAGGCAGCTAAAAAAATGCAACAAGCTTTGTATAACAAAAATATTTTGTAAGTACACAAAAAAATTGAAGCATTGCCAAGCATTTCAGCATGGAATGCTAGACAAAGTTCATCTCTTCATTCAGTCTGAAAAGATTTATTATTTAAATATTTGAGATATCAGTACAAGAAAACAAGTCATGAAATGAAGAACTAGAAAATGTAAACAAGAAACCAAGTCATGAAATGAAGAACTAGAAAATGTATTATCACCAAATGCCACAAGTTTTGAACTAAGCACACAGCCTTGTTTTTTTATCTAGCATAGTCAAGGGGATGTTGATAGAGGAGGCTTAGTGCAATATATGTACCAAGCCTGTTTGTGTGTGTGGCTCTTCTAATAATGCCATAAGAATCCTAATTAAGGTGCAGTAAAATAGCAAACATATACTTAGGCTAAGCAAAAATATGTCATTATAAAAGTATGTGTCTATCTTTGAAATTGTGGAATTTTGATTAGTGGTGGGACTAAAAAGCAAGGGGCTTACTTTTTCCGCTCTCAAAATGGAGAGCTTACTAGAGAGGGGGGACTTAAAAGAGAAGGGAGTTAAAATGCAGGAACTGTGGCAAAGCATTTAAAATTCCCACACCTGCTGTATATTTCTCTTTTTTGATTCTTTATGACCCAATTTTTCTTCTGTCAACCCAAAAATGTTACCACTTTTAGCATCTTCTTCAGTCCATGATATCCTTAAATAGCACTTTGCATCTGCATTTCTTAGGGCTTCTTGGAGCATTTCATGCACCTCAAATTTGATTTAAACATGTGAAAATGGCATTTAGCTATGCAAAACTTTGGGAAATTGTAAGATTGACAAGAAACTAGAAGAAAGACCCTCCAAACTCTACACTGCTGAAAAGAACAGCTAAAAAGAACAATAAAAATTGTAGCAATAACAAGGGTTACCATAGCAATATCATTTCAATAATGTGTTTGTGATTGGCTTCAGAATCAATGTTATGACAAAACTGACAGCTATGTGAAGTCAAACATATTACTTGCAATTCTTCAACAGAGACACTTTCTCTATTCTTTCTAGCATGATGTTCCAGCACAATGTCTTGCAATTCGTTCAAAATAATCTCATTTTGAAATAATGATCTCTTTGTCTCTTCCAGTCTTTCCTTGGCCTTAAAACAAACCAATGCAAAGAAATCAATGTTATAATCAAATTCCTAAAACATTGATTGAAACAGGCTCCTGGTAATTGTCTGGTATATAAGACTAATATATAAATTCATGTGTAATACCACAAAACCTTAAATGAAACTCATACCCTACAAATGCTTGCCAAACCTAATATCTATTGACAAATAGACATAATTTCCTTTCAGGACTAATATTGAGACAATTTTGCTTCAAAAAAGTATTGAAACCAAGCACTATTTATGTAACTACTATACAAAATCTTGAATGCAAACCTCTTTGAGATCCTCTGCAACTGGAATGCTAACACCATCAGTTGTCATATGAGATTCAATAATATTCATTAAGGCTCTAAAGTTTGGATATCTCTCCTTTTCATCCATTTCAAATATCTTTTCAAGAACACGAAAAGTCATGTCAGCATAAACAAAATATACCTGATTATCAATGAAATAATATAGAAATAGGAATTAACCACATAAAATAGCAAAAAGGAGGGAATTACATCTCAATTATGCTTTCCACGTTTAAAGAAAAATAAAAAAGACTTTGCAGTCGGTCAAAATAGCGTTTCTCTCTCTCATGATCCTCTTTTGATCCTATTCTGGGGGACAAGTGTGATTTGTGGCCCATACTGAAGAAAATGGCAGCTGCAAGTCAAGAGTGCATATACATACAAAACCCATTACTAACAGGGGGTCACAATAAGTAGAGGGGGAGTAAATATGTGAGCATATAGCAGGCCTTGTCATGAGCAAAATACTGTATATGTGGTAATTAGCATGCACAAATGGTTTGTACATGTAATTGCACTACTCAGAAAAATTTTACACATGCGCAATCTGGTCAAATCAAGAAACAAAGAAAAGAATTTTACAGTGCAACAAAGATCAAATTAATCAAAAAATTTAGTTCACAGAAGGAGCACAAGATAGGATGATTAACTGAGTTTTAATGCATCCACATCTTTGGGAAAATGATCTATGCAAATTTGAAGCAACTCCAAAATTGCTAAAATTAACAAATGGGGAGTAGGTCAAAACAAACTTGCCAAAATTAATAAATACCCTCCCCCTGTATATTATGGGGTTTAGATTGTGTGGCTAGTGTCCCAAAGGGATGGTGTGTGTATTGTCAATTAAACAATGACAGATGGTGATCAGTAACTTGCCTTTGTAAAGAATGTAAGAGCAGTTACCCACATTGATTAGCTAAGTTTAGTTTGACTATTTGTGGATGCAGGGCCTGTATCTATGCATTTGTTGTTGTTGTTGTTGTTGCTTACTTTAATTTGAGTAGGCTGTTATACCTAGGTGTTTTCAGCTAATTTAGGCCTACTACACATGCCACATCTAGGCATAGGACCCTAGTTCAATGGTCCTTTCAAAGGATGGTGGAGTGAGCTGTTTTGGTTGTTCATCTGAAAGGTTCCCTATCCAGTTTCTGACCATACACAGCCATACTTAACTTCAGTTAAGCTAATGGCTGGGCCACTTGGCCACTCACCCTGTAATAATATTCTAATACATGCACACAGGCATCTACAGTTACATGTCTGAACAATAACTGCATGTGTATACATGACCTCAAGTTGCTTGCATGTATGAGATCTCAATGAAAACTATTTAACTCCTCATCCTTGTTTTAAGCTTTAGCTAAATTGAACTACAAGAGCACAATTTACCACCTGTGCACCAAGATTTCTGTGACACCTAATTCCTTACCAAGGAAAACATGCATAATTGTTTATTGTGACTCCTAATATCTGCCAGATTTTCTATCACGAACCTATATT
>OLMO02000006.1:17825488-17838645 GCA_900291935.2 Cassiopea xamachana
TCCACAAATAGGATTAACTACTAGACTGTGGATTTGTTCGGCACTATAGCCCTGTTTAAACTACACAAACTCACCTGGGTTCCCCCCAGGTTAAAACTAACCCAGGTTAGTTGTAGTCGCGTTTACACTTGTGCATTCCAAATTTGTAATGTAAACGAAATCTGGGGCGAATCGAGGTTAGTTTAATGTCAACGGGTGCGCAGAAGAGAAAACCACAGTGAGAGAATTCTTTTACTAACTGAAATGTTCTTTTGAAGCTTTTCTCAGCCTCCATTCTCTTTATAAACTTCCCAAAGATCCGCCTCTTCCTTGTGGACGAGTTAAGTTGCCGCTGACTTGTTTCTTCAGCCGGAATCCTAATTTGACCTGCCAAAATTTCTGCATCCTCTAAGTAGCGAATAATGTTTACACGCATCGCGCATATCTAACGGATTGATCGAAAGTAGGAATTCCCTAACTATTGAGAGCTTTCTGCTGTTCTGTTGAAATGCACACAGGGCTTTTATTAATTGAGCATGCGTAGAGGAAAAGCTAACCCGGGATCGCCCCAACTTTGCGTTTACATTACACTTTTACAAAACTAACCTAGGGTGAACCCACCTCCAGAATTGGTTGAATCAACCTTGGACGAAACTGGGTTAATTCGCGTTTACACTACGAAAAACTAATCTAGGTTAGTTTTAATCTAGGTTAGTTTGTGTAGTGTAAACAGGGTTTATCGCTCTTGATAACTTCAGAGAGATACCTGACGCCAAACATTAGATTAGAGATAAACATTAGTTTATTATCCCCGCGCGCATCATTTTTCCCTCCCGCGTCAGCTTTCTTTTAGTTTTAAATTCTCTTTTTTCATGTTTATCTGGATAAATATTCCATCATTGGGAATTAGTAACGTTGCATTCGCAATTAAACGCTGTTATTTTTGTCAATTAGGTGGCTAGGTTCATTTTTCTCAGCTGTAAATCAACAAGGAAGTCAAGGTGTGAATAATGCACACTTTTCTACCTTCTACGAGAGCGCATAACGTCATCGTAACGGTATTTATAGTCAAAATATAGCGTTTAATTACTGCGATGAGGAATTATACAATCACCCAAAGCAGCCCAGACTGTAATCCTTTATACAGAGAGTAGAAACAAAAGAAAAGCGCCAGCTCGTGTTAAAAAAGCTTCGAAAAAGGATCTGGTCTTTACCAGGGCTACCAAATGGGATTGGAAAGAAGTTGCCAAATTTAGTATGAAAAGTTGCCAAATCAGTTTTTCCTATAAATGACGTCATAAATTTTATACAACGCATTCGTATTTTTGACAGTACTCAGCATGAAGTGTCGAAAATACGCATGTTCAATGCCAACCAATCAGATTTTTCAACACAAGTGGTAACTTTGGGCCTGTACACATTCGTACTTGTACTACTTTATGTTATTGATAGGAAGTCGGCAAGATTAGCGTGACACAGAAAGGCTATTTCCAATGGAATACTGGCAAAATTTTAGAGACGTGAAGATAAAGAGCATTTTGTCTAGAAATTTTCTAAACGTGCCAAAAAGTTGCTATCATTTAGAGAGTTGCCAAATCTCGATTATTGGCTGCCAACAGGCACAGAAAAGTGCTAAAATTGTCAATTTTGGCAATTATAATAGAATTCTTTTAATAAGATTATTTATACGCATTGATATGATGGTTGTGCCTCATTGTTGTAGTATAGAATAGTATGTCATGGAGAGGCTTCTCAGTACACTGATGAAAATCATCTCCGAATGTATGTTGGTCGAATATAGGAGTAAATTTTAGCTTTTAATTTATAGATATATATATATATATATATATATATATATATAATATATATATATATATATATATATATATATATATATATATATATATATACAGATAAAAACTCACACATTTTTAAACATCTAAAGAGTTCGAGTTCATGTAGGGATGCTTGTGGTGAGGGATGTTTTAAGGTGTTGGATTCGGCAAGCACATACCACAGCTTAAAAATTAAAGAGGCATTGCATGTCATGTGGGAAAGGCCTAATTTAAATAAGCAGTTACAGCATTATAACGTTTCGCTGAGTTTTTAGCGAAACGTTTATTTTTGGAAGACAAATGTATTTTTGGTTTTATTATATGTAATATATATACATTTATATATATGTATATATATATATATATATATATATATATATTTATATATATATATATTTATATATATATATGTATGTATTTATATATATCAATAATTGATTGACAATTTTCATCCATACTTTTTTCGGTACAAAGTCAATGAAATAGATGCAGGCATTCATAAATGATAATACAGTTAAGTGAATTATGCACAAAATAATTAATTTATCCGTCAACATGTGGTGTATTTAGCATGATCAAAGTCGGTAGATTGAAGCTAGAGTCACACAACTTATTATCTGCTATTCTTTGGCCTCTCCATTTCATCACACAATCACGTAATTATTCAAATACCGGCCTTAATTGCGGTTATTGATAAATATGTTCCGTTTATTTTTCATGTTCGCCGGACCCTTTTCGGTATAACGCAACTTTCTTTCTGCACAGAAAGTAATTATCGGAATGAGTAAGTTAAAATCGATTGCGTACAAAGGATAAAAATGCAGAAATCCAATTCAGAAGATCACTTCGTTTTGTTGTGGTATTTATTCGTCCTTCTTTTATGTTCCTAGTCCTTATTTTCTTGTATTTAAAACCGCATTTGAGTGGCTTTTGTGCAGATGTTGTCCTTCGTAGTTGAATGGCACTACGCCTCGGCTTTCCAGTCTTCCAATACTGATGTTATAGATCATTTTTGTATGGCTAATCAATGTATTCTACAAAGAGCAGATATTAGGCAAAAGACAAACAGATTCTACCCTGAAATATTGTTCCTTCATAGCTGTAGGTGCTGCCGGCGTCGATCGGCTTCTTACTTTTCATTTCATCATCCATAGTTAAAGTTTTTAATAAAGTTTTTATTAAAGAATACAAATTCAAATCAACTTTTTGCAATAGTAAACAAAAAATAAATGCTAGGAATAAGAATTTGGCTGCAAATCCTGCAGCTGCATTCTTTTCCAAGCCAACATTCGATCTCAACTATCCCGGAAGCAAGTATTCGAAAAGGAGCGTGTTGGTAAAAGTTAGCAAAAGATACACGCATATTTGGAAGCATAAATAATTTCCTGAAATGCCCAATGGCAGAAAGGAAATTTTGTTACTTACTTTTATAGAAAAAGTAAGCATTTGACCTTGCTATTTGATGCCGTAACAATCATAAACTAAGCGAGTAGTTCCGCAAGCGTCCATGACAGCTCCTATTTTATTTCCTAATTCTCAGTATTGCTTCTGCGAGGAGATATTTGCTTTTTAAGCTATATTGAAAGCCATGACATACTTGGCAGTAATGAGCTGTACGTGGTTGAATTTCATTTATGAGTTTTACTCAAATAAAGCGTTAATGATAAGCTGTTTGCTTACCATTACACATATACCAACACTTTCCTACCAAATTCTCGGAAAATTCTACAAGATTGCTTATGTATGTGAAGCAGAAAAAGCGGATTTATTTTCAATATTACGGTCTTTTGCGAAAAACGACTGTTTGACATCTCGCTGATTGTGCAAACCTATTGTGTTATGTCAAAGCGCTTTAGTCATGTGCTATGAATACTTAATATAAACAATAAAGGTCTCTTTAAAACTCGTAATCCAGCCTCCGCAATTTCACAAACCTGCGCGAGCATATTTAGCTATGCAATAAAGAACTCTCTTGCTTGAATAGTGGTTCGGGGAGAAGTTCAATCGGAATTGATCAGATGCAGTACACAACTCAGCTTTGAAAAAGAATTTGTGCTTTTCTTTTGAAGAAGAGCGGGCTTTCATTCGAACTCCTCGCAGAGCGTGTTGCTTTAGTTAACCTTTGTTGAAGAATTTGATCAAGGTCGTCAAAGAGATCTCGGAGAGTTTTTTACTTCTGTTTTTGCAATAGCAGGTAAGCTTTGCTTTTGCATTTAGATTGCATCTTCGGTCTCCACAAATGTTGACCTTCTTTGTATATAATTTCATATCAACGAACGGATTCAAAATTATGAAAACATATATAGTCTGTAGAGTTATGCTTCTTTGTTGACAGGAATTTTACGAAACAGTCATCTTGGTGGAGAATGAATATTTGTCTGATCAAGCAACTTTTGCTCGACATTTTTAGCTTCCACTAGAAAACGCCAATCAACCGTAGAGATGGTGACCGAATCAAGCTAGTTGTTCTCATTTTGTACCCGTTTTTATTTCATAAGTAAATTTTTTTCAACCCAGCACTGAAACTTTCTTAACTTTTTCACGATTGCAGTACCAAAACTTTCTTAGCGAAAATATTTTACTTCAGATGCTTAACGCATGCTCGTTAGTGTAAAGCAATGGTCGGGAACCTTTGCGGCGGAGAGAGCCATGAATTTTTCGTATTTTAAAATGCATTTTCTTGAGAGCCATACAATCCGCAAAATTAGTCTGATTCGACACTGACTTGGCGAATGCTCTGTCCAGCTAATACTAAACCTGATACGGCACCAGTGGTAACTTTGTAAAGCTACTCTGGAGGTATTCGCTGTCTTCAATACTTTGAAGAAATGTCTGCTAAGATTTGTCTACGAGCCAGAGAGCAAGATGCAGTCATAAAAAAGCCACAGGTTCCCGACCCCTGATGTAAAGCAAGATAGTTTCATGTGCACCTGAAATGATGATAAATTTTAGTAAATAAAAGAAGGTAAACTGTTAGAGGACAGCCAACATCACATATATTTCATTTTACACACAGGTATGTCAGCTTTTAAATACATAAACACTAAAAACACTAAATCTCAGAAATCCAGTAGTGAACATTCTGAACTATTTGAGCAACTGAGTATTACTTTCTTATAAACCACTTTCACATAAAAAACGCGTGTTACAATATTCTTAAAGTTTTTTATTTTGAGCCAAGATTATTCTAAAATTATCCTTAACTGTCAAAAGTGCTATTTCATCTGAAAATGAAAGGAAAATATTCAGATCTTTGTCTATGTCTTGCTTCATCATAAAACATTATAAAAGAGGAGCAGAAAAATAAATATTATATCGATATTGAAAAAGTTATTCTACAAGCAGTACTTTCTCTCGAATACACAAGAATTCTAAGTCTTGATGAAGTTTGAGCCTTGCGTTATTCTTAAATTGTTCTTAAATCTTACCTAATCTGAATTTTAGTGTTTTATATAGTTTATTGTTGTATACAGAGGTTGTAATAGCGTGAGAACCATAGGGGAAATTCTGTAGCTTCTGCTTGTTATCAGTACTACCTTCATGGAGATCGCTTTTTAGGCCAAAGTGATTGCACTCCTGCTATATCGAGTAAAAAATTTTAAGTTGGATTTCTTCAACCAGAGGACCATGATTGCTTGCTGCATTTTTTGTTGTGTGAAAAATCTTGAAGCCTTCCAATCAGATGAAATCTATAGAATGTTATGTCATGCGATCTCGCCTTCTTCACTTAATGATACTCTTCTGATATAGCTCGATGGAGAGTTTGTTTGTACAATTAAGGAAAGACTTTAAGTAATTTTACGCAGCTTGAACATTAAATTTTTATTCCTATTACTGCAAGGGCGTCAAGCACGGTCACTGTTCATCGTTGGACTTGCTAAGTTGAAAAGGCTTCTTAGAAGTATTAGAAAATCATTTATTTTAAGATGCAATGATTTGTTTTCAGAGCATCACAAAAATAAGCCTTGCTGTTTCTCTTTCTAGCTTCTACAAAGTTAGCGCCTCTTTCCCTTTTACAAAGTTAACGCTTTACATATCTAGGCGCGAATTCCAGTCGTCTCCAGCTGCATCGTTCTCTCCTGGATGGCTGATTTGAAAAGATTTCGGCTATCTGTGTCGGTTTGAGTTTTGATAGAAGAATTGTAGAAGTAAATGTCTTTTGGCTGCTCTTCATAGAATTTGAATCTGTTACAAAGAAGCAAATATAAAGCGATTGCCAAATTCTAGCTTTACATAAACAATACAACTGTTAATGATTTTTCATTGGAGTAGACCTGCGTTTAACTCAATCTGAATTTTAAAAGAGTCCATGTTGGCTAAAACTCCTCTATGTTTTGTGGAATACCTGCAAGAAATTGGCTTAGCTCTTTTGACGGTTCACTCTTATTTATCACTTTTTGTCAGAAATTCATTCACAGAATATAGCGCGTACTCACAATAAACTCCGTGGAATATGTCCTGCTTGTTTTCATTGCGCTGAGTGTCCTATGGACCAATAGCAATCAATCACTTAATCAATTAATCACTCAATCAACTTCTGATTTACCCACAAACACGCTATCAGTATAAGTAGATAAATTACCACTACTGTAAAACGAACTCTTTAGTGTAAAACAAACAAAGCTTCACTGTTGTATCTAAGGATTGTGCTTTGGGAATCCACTAACTTTGTAGGATTTCCTTCAAGTTTTGTTTGAATGAAGAGATTGTGGGGCTCATCCTGATGTTCCATGGGATTTCATTCCATGTTCTAGCACCGGAATAAAAGAAACCACCCTTTAAGACTTGCATATTTCGCCTTGCGATATCAATATCAATGTTCGGGGCTTAAACAGTCCATTTTGATCTACGTCATTACATCCAACTGCCTCGATATTTATTTCGACAGTCGGCAACTTTTTCGTCTTTCCTAAGCCATTGGCAGAGATTTCTCTGAAATTTCTTGCGTTTCTGCGTGTGTTACACTTATCGAATAAATCATTTGTTAACTGATTCTGGTTTCGCTTCCTTCTAGGCCTCTAAAGACGACTTTCTTTGGCGGTTTTACTATGGAATGCGGCATATTGCCACCCGTGTCAGCTATGGACGAGATCACAATTTATTCATTAGTCGCAATCAACATTTGCACTGCTGTACTAACTGTACTCGTAAACTACTGTTTTATAATTGGTATAGTGACGAGCCCAAACCTTCATACCCCTACAAATATCTTCATTACATCGCTTTCAGTTAGTGATTTCTTGGTAGGCTTGATCGTCCAACCCCTTGCTTGCGTAATGATGCTCATGCATATTTCTGGAAACTCTCATTGCGTGCTAGAATACCTAGTATTTATTTCACTGAGCATCTTCTGTGGTGCCTCAGGGCTGTGTGTTCCGGTCATTAGTCTTGATAGATACATACGAATGAAGAAGTTGCAGTACTACATGAAGTACGTCAACAAAAAGCGTGCTTGCTTAGCGATTGGGTGTATATGGGTGAATGCCTTGGCTTTTGCTTTCGCGCCATTCTATGGAATACGACAGGATGTCTTTTACATCACGCTTATGGTTTACCTCTTCGGTTGCATTGTCATTATGGCGGCAGCATACAGATCAGTTGTACAAAGATCTGTCGTGCTTGGCTCAAGGCGCTTGAAAACTCATGAGAAACACAATATTATCTATACGCGTAAGACCGCTTTGGATGACGGTGATCAAACGGATAGCGGCCATTTTAGGATGGACTCTTTGCAGCAACCGGCCACGCTGAATCCAAATGTGTCAACACACGGCCCCGATTGCCCGAAAACTAATACAGAACTCTCGGTTAGTGATGCGAATGTTGAATCATCCGACGCGTTTAGACCGGAAAATGGGCAGCGTATAGGTGCTATTGCCTTAGAAAGTAATGCCAATCCCGAAGAACGAAGGTGTCTCGGTAACAGCGAGAATTCTCGGCAAGTGCGAATAACTGTTACAGTTTGCCTATTGGTTGCCGTAATAATAGTTTCATGGATGCCGACATTTGCGTTCAGTTTGATTTGGTCCTTGGATAAAAAGCGAATGAACTCCAACGAATTGGTAGTCACACTGCATTATATTGCATTGACGTTTGGATTCTCATGTTCCTGCGTGAACCCTCTTCTTTATTGTTCTAGGATACGAGAAGTTCGCAAGTCAGCGACTAATGTGTTTTGGAAGACTTTTAAATGCTTTTAGTAGCTGTAGAGAAGTTAGCTACACTGACACGTTGCAGTTTATTGTTGCGAACTAGCAATGACAATGCCCTCGATTTGTTTGAATGTGCAGTGGAATTTGACAACATTTGTTCACTTTTTTGCTGTTTTATTTCAGTTCCTACTCTGTTGAACTACCGGTTGCCATTGTTTGATGAAGGCTAGGCATTCAGAAAAGAGCGTCCATTTTGCAACGTGAATTTTCTTAACATAACAAAAAGGCGCGAAACCTCGTTATGACAAAAAAAACATATAATGGGAAAGAGGCAGAAATGCCTGTCTATATTTTAACATATTCACACTTTATCAGCCTTTTACATTTGTTGTAGTCGGATTACATTTGTCATTAAATCGTTTTGCTGCAGCTTATAATTGTTGATGTACTGTATACTATGGTTCCTTGTTTCTGCATCCTTTTAAAATCAGTACCTCTGCAATCAGTTACGATTTATGTGGGTACTGATTAGGGAGCTGTCATTTTTAATTGTGGGTGCAGGAGTGGAAGAATTTTTGGGATAAATGGAAAAGTTTATGTGCCTCATTCATTATAATCAATAATATGTGATACCCCATTTTCAAATGTTAGAAAAATTTCATTACCCAGCGATATTTCTATTTGTGTCATTCAATTTGGATCTAAAGCCTGAAAGTGCCAAAAATGCAATCTGAATATGAAAGAAACGAAAATGGAAAAGTAAAAGGGAATCAAAACAATAGAGAACACTAACTGATTATTTCAAATAACTGTTCACTCACAAATTTTTTTGAAAAGGAAAGCATTTTTATACAACTTTTTTTAGAAAAATAAACATTCTGCACTTAGAATGTAAATAATATTTATGGTGGGAATTTTTTCAAAATTTTACTACCCCATCATGAATTGGTGAAAAATTTCGCAGCCCAATAAAACAAGGCTGATAAATTTGACACCTCTCCAAAAATTCTTCCACCCCTACCCTGTATTAAAAATGACAGCTCCCTTACAATCAAAGACTGATTTTACTTATTCTGAGCGCCATTTAATGCGGCTTATAATCGGAGAAATACGTTATTTCAGCTTTTGAGTATATGGGACTGGTCATTATCACAGAATAAGAATTAGGCAGGAGAGCAACTCTTGTCAGCACCTTCGATGTTTTGGTAACGCAAAGGTTTCTCCTCGAGGACATAGTAACCACTGCTTAACCTCATTTTCAAGACGGCGACTGCAGTCGGGCAACCATTTTTCCATTCAGCGTTAGAAGGACGAGTTGGAGTACACTGATCAAAGCTACAAGAAGTTGGATTTTTTCGATTTCTATGCATGTCTTATTCTGTGTCATTATTAATGCCAAAGACCAGGGTGGGAAGGGATGTTGATGGGACATGAACATTATGATGGTAGAGAACAAATTAACATATAGACAAATTTTGTAGCATAAACTTCAAAATGTATGTATTTTGTTGTCTGAAATTTTTGTTAGATTTGTTGATGGGGTCAGTCTGAAAATGTCAATGAAAGCCTGGATTAGTTGAGACTTTCAAGAAGCCACTACTTTACCTTGCACTCTGGGTTTTACTGCAGTAAAAGCCCGCGCATAAAAACCTATAGCTCTTAAATGAGCCAGCGCGTGTTCCTATGTAATGAAGTAGTTCCAGTAATCATGGTTCTGGTTCTGAAGACAAGGTCCAATTCAAATGCTAGAAAAAGGATAGCTGACCATTTAGCATACAAGTACTATGGCCATAAACTTAACCACCCAAAGAAGCTTTGCAGATCAAAACACATGTAAGAACCTTCCTATCTCATTTATACGTGTAAAATTTTAGAGGATCCATGAAAGGGGTTGATTGGCAAAAAGGCTTAGTATATTTCCCAGTGGATAGACAATGAGCTATTTATAAGCACCTAGTTGGAATTTCAGGCTGAAAAGGCTCTAATTATTTGAAATCAAAATATGTTATTCCAGGCTGTAGGTTCTTAATAGATAAAGGTTGTTATGTGCGGGTTATTACTGCATTCTTGAGACCAGAGCGACTCTGACTTGGACCGACAACATTATCCAAATATATATATATATATATATATATATATATATATATATATATATATATATATATATATATATATATATATATATATATATATATATATATATATATATATATATATTTATATTTATATTTATATTTATATATACAATAGTTCTCAGGTATTTGGTCGCTTCACTTCCGCAATTCAACGTTGTTGTGAAGCTACACTTATGCTCTGGCCAAACAACTCGATGTTTCACTCGATTTTTTCCCCATCAATTGAGCTAAAAGTTGAGCATAGTCAGTATGTGTGGCCAAACGACCGATTTTCTGCTCCACTTCTCTCTTGACTTACCAACTGCTTATATTTCCGCAACGTATACCAGCTAAAAATATTTACCATCTTAAATATTCACCCACCCAATTAGACGCTAATGCGCATGCTTTCACTCGACTCCCTCGACAAGGTGCCCAAGCGAGTCGATTTTCACTCAACCACGATTTTTAGCTCGAATTTTTTGACAAAGATCAAACTTCACTCAACATCATTCTACTCCACTCGACTCACTCGACAAAGTGGTAAAACCATTCGATTTTCCCCACAAATTTTTGTTGAGCAGAAAAATCGAGTCGTTGCGGCAGGGCCTTAGATGCAGTGGAACATCTGAAGACTAGGAGCCACGCCCCATTTCTTCAGCAAAGTGTAGTTTCCACACCCTCCAATAGCACTTTCTAGTAGTAGCTCTGGCTCTCACTAGTGAAGGAACAAGCAGTTTAATTCGACCTTTCTCTTGTTACCGAATTATTCCTTTGCATATACTGGTAGAGGATTTATCTGCACGCCTACCCATTTTACGTTCATCAAAATATGACTAGGAATTCTCGCATGCTACAAGATTACAGAAACAAACTACTTTGTTCTATAACGAATTTTATAGACTAAATATATCTGCAAAAATAAGTCAGACAGGTAATAGTCACTTACGAATACAATTAATTTAATTACAATTTCTGAATAGTAGAAAATTACTTCTGACTAAATAAATGCTTGTGTGTTTTTATTTCACGATCCACTTTTTATTTGTAATTATGAAAGCATTACAACTCACACGGGGGCAACGGATGCGATTTCTTCCTTGACTTTATCCAAAAGGAGCAGAGGGTGAGGTATGACCATATAGCAAAATTATTCATTACCAGCAAAATGATTGGTACACGATGAGGCAATAGAATCACATCTATGGTGCATTGTAAATATATTCTCCCCACGCCTTTTACTTACGTAGGCGCCCCAGGCTGTGTGTGATATTTCAACTTATGAAGCCATATCCTATACGATTTGAAATGTGGAGTGAGACTGTATCTCCCTTATTTGCGACAAGCATAGTCGTGTTGAGCATCCTACTACAAAGGTAGACGAAGACTGTAAAAAGAAAGGGAATTGTCAAGGATGCTTGTGGTATAGCAGATAAATTACTTTGCACTTTCGGGGATATGAAACAAATAGGCACATTCAAGTTAAGAAATTTGATCTTTATCAAAGCTCGAGGCTAAACTGATTGTCTAATATTATGTCACATGTATGGAGTAAAGCAATTGACTACAATAATTGATTGTGCATCATATAACATACTGTCTGATGACTTTAAGATGCAGTTTAAGATAGGAATTGGGAATGCATCTTGCGTTTGAAAGCACATTTATGTTCATATTTAAAAGTATGAACGCACAATATGATCTGGCGTGTACCGCTTAAACCAGTTAAGATAGCGTGTAAGTATGTAATAATGTTTTGACTTATTTCACTACAATGCGTTGACTACCAGGAAAAAGTCAGGGAATAGTCAGGGAATTTTGATTCATTTATTGAGTATGAAAACCTTACTACACGAAATTAAAGTGATACATCAAATAACGCCAACAAAATTAATGAGGACCAAATAATGCAACTTGGTTAAGAAACAGCGTTTCATGGACATTAATTAACGTGGGTGGAATTGTGTCATACCAAGTTTACCTCGTGGATGTCTCTATGTATCAGAAAGGACAACAAACTGAATAACAACGAATCACATCGCATATATGATTTTGGTTCTCAAGAAATCCTATACTTTTATAATGTTGACAAATTTCATTTCTCTTTAACTTCTTTCTTATACCATATTACAGCCAAGACTTTGGGATTTTCTTCTAACGACGTGCTCAAATTAAAGTTTTAGTAGCTAATGCGGTACAAAAATTAACGCAAAATAAATTAACATTGGTGAAGAAACATCGCGTTAATTTCGTGTAATAAGGTAGTAGTTTAAAATTGTCAGATCATTTGTACGCGTTGTTACAACCATACGCGTAGGAGGAGGAGAGCAGGAGGGCTGCAGCCCCCCAAGCTGGGCAGAAATCTGTTTCACTCGGGTACATTGTCTGAAAGAACAATAGGAAATTCGGGCAGAAAGTTTGAATATTTGCAGCCCCCCTAAAAATCTGATGCCCTCCTATACCCATGGCTACAACGAATAGCATAGTCGTCAAATATTGATTGGCTAACAAAGGAATCACCATCGACGGATTCCTGCCAATAAAGTTGCGAGAATTCGTTCGAGAAGCGTGTGTTGGTAGTAAAAAGTGTACTTTCTTTGCAAAAGAACTCATAACAGATAGTTTGAAATAATTGAAAAATATTTTGCAAGCTTGGTCAGAATGCTTCAAACAAAAATACGTTACGACTGTGAATGGGTTGTTCCATGTATCAGCACTACTACTATACAAGGCAAATAATTTATCATTTGATGCATGCCTAATAGAATAGGTAAGAGTAACTCTTATGAATCTTCAAAAGCTGATGCTGGAGGTATTCAGTGCTCTGAACTATTCAACTCCTCATAGCTTTGAGATTTTTTCAACACAAAGCAAGTCGAATACAATCTGAGAGCCAGAAATGTATTACTGTCAGTAGCTGTTTTTCAAGAAAAATCAGGGAGGACAAAAGGAGTGAATTTGCCGGGTGTTTTGGAAGAAACAAAGGTGCTTGAGAAATTATTGGGAACATTTGTCGATTGCACGAGCTTTTCATGAGAGAAGGTTTACAAGAAAATTTAGGTTCAAGCAAAAGTGAT
>OLMO02000006.1:17845805-17856302 GCA_900291935.2 Cassiopea xamachana
AAAACATATGAACAGGGCTTGGTTTCCAACACGGTTCAACCCACACCAATATTAACAGGTGACGTAAATAGTACGTGAGATAGGATGCAAGCAGATTTTCCACAAGGAAAACCGTGAGTATAGATTCCGTGAAACAGTGCTGTTAAGTAACAACACTGTTTACTTCTGTACGACAGAATATGGCAGTTCTTGGGCTTCTTTCTCTTTTACCTCTCTTTCTGTTGGCTTACTCCTTGCTTCTGTGCTGTTGATGTACTGGCTTGTACTGCTTGTAGCTTGCAATAATCCTTTGCGTTCGCGTAAACATGCCTTTAAACAATGCACATTAATGTTATTGAATTTGATAAGAAAATAATATTGGTGAAATATGTTCAAATGAAAGAAGGCTTTGTCATAAGGAAACGCTTTTGCTATCAAAAACTATTATCATAGTTTGCGCGGTCTAGTATCTTGTGGCGTCTTATCAGTTACTTTTAACATCATAAATAGATACGATAAGGTTTTCCAGGACGAGCAAATTACGTTTGCTCTCATTTTCTGCTTTCTGTTTCTTGTTGAATCACCTGCCTCAAAGCGTCAAATAACAGCAAAGTGAATGGATTCCTGAGAGACCAGCAAACTACGACCTATAGCTACAAAGATTAATACTTGTAGCAGATGGTGCCCGAATGTGTAATCAGTTTGTTTCGATTTGTAAGCACTGTATCATTCGTTTGACAAAGCGACAGCGTGACATTTTTTGATGTAAATTGAAAGAAATATCAATGAGGTCATTCATTCGTTACGTAACGCCAAATTTACTGTGTCTTAGACCCTCCCCACTCTTGTAACGCTCCGTAGCATAGTCCGTATATTAATTAGACAATAGTATAGCAAATGAAGGTACGCTCCCTTCCCCTAATAGGAGTTGTGTAACAAGAGAATGGTTCTAATCAGTATCCTTAACGAGATCATTTCACTCTTTATGGTTGATAAGAGCAATCAAGAAATTCGCAAAGCCACCTAATTTATTATCTACTTACCGTGACGCTTCTCTACCTTAGTAATTCTCTACCTTAAATTCTCTACCTTAGCTGCTCTCTACCATATCACTCTATCCTATGAGGGAATTTTTCACAAAGCTTACCGACTTACCTTGACAATCCTGTACCTTAGTACCTCTCTATCATAGCGTTTCTACCATAGCCCCTTTCTACTATAGCAATCTACACTAGAAAGTATTATTTCTCAAAACATCATGCACTGTCTCAATTCGTGAGTATTCTCTGCATTGATTTATGCTGCTGGTCACTTTGACTCGTTAGCGGATAGCAACGCAAAATCTTCGAAACATGCTTAGAACAGAAACTCGGATATGTCAGGATATTCGAGCGAGATAGGAATTGATGGTCTCATCAAAGGTGGTTTTAAAGTCAGGTGAAATTTACTAAATTCAGTGAATGTATTTCCTCAAAATTAGGAATATTTTAACTACGGTCAAATGAAGGTGTAAGTTCGATATGACGACCTATCTAAAAGCACGAAAGATTTTTTCAGAACAAAATAATTTCTCACAAAGTAGAAACTTTCATAGCATGAACAGCTACCTCTACAAACTGGGGCAGGTTTCTCCCTTTTCTGGAAGTGGGAGGCAGGTATAACCGGCGGTACAACTTAGTTCCGCCATCCCTGATTAGATGCAGCTTCCCATACACGTAGTTTCAGGTCAGCACCGCTTGGACTCAATATACGTAATTTGTTTTTCATTCTTGAACGTTCTGCTTGCATGAGTCTAAACCTCTTATCCCTAAACATAACCAACCTTCAGTGCTACGTTTACAGTCTTTTATCTTCAACTATTGAAGTGGAAAATAGGATTCGTTCCTGCTGATTCTTGGGTTCTCTTCATCCTCGTGATCTTATCAGAACAGCCAAAGCTAAAATTCATCGTAGAAGACAAAATGCTTGATTATCATTCTTCTGTCCCCCTCTCCCCAAAAAAATTTACAAGTTGTAGACAGAAAATTGTCATAAGTCCTTGTAGACAGCTCCAAACCTGGAATTCAAAATTGATAAAAAGTGGAGAAGTCGCTACTATCTAGTATAGACAGTAATATCATTTTCAGTATCAATAGTGAAAAGGAGTCATTGAGGCGTGTTGTTTGTGCTGAATTCTCCAAAAACCCTAATGAAAGCGCATACTCATCGGATTTTACAGACAATGTCAAAAGTAATGAGAATAAAAGTTCAGTGGTTGCAGTTGTTACCAACAAATACATTAGTCATTGGTTACAATTTGAGCTCAAAGGGACAGACGTTTTAAGGCCTTAAGTTAAACTGTTGTCGATGGTGTTTGCTACATATATATATATATATATATATATATATATATATATATATATATATATATATATATATATATATATATATATATATATATATATATATAATTAGGCTACAATTTCATGATGCAGAGGTGAGGAGGTGGGTACACTGCATGGAGTCTCTCCAAAAAGCATGCCACCACAGACTCCGGTAATAATACGGGTAGGGTAGCGCACTTTTACGATGCAGTAGCGTAACAGAGGCACTGGTGGTCCTACAGAACTTCCATGAAGTAGGTGTTTTATGCAGGGTTCGCGAAGCAATAAGGAGCCAATTAGCACAGTACGGTATAAAAATGACATAACTTTTATGGTCAGACCTCCTTTGTTCCTGGAGTTCAGTGTACTAAACAGCGTTTCGCCACTGGCAAGATGCTGTGACAAAGCCAAACACAGCATAAATTTTAAGCACAAATTAACATAATTTTTCTCTTTAATCCACTATTTTTATGATGCCATCCAAACTCAACCATTCTCTCCAAACTTTCCCTACATATTCATTCGCAACTAGTAAAACGTTCACAGGGTTCATGCTGAGCCCGGAAAATCTGGAAAATAGGCCATTTTAATGAAAAATCAGGGAAAACCTGCAATAGCCAGGGGATTTTTTATAATTCTTATGGAAGTCAGGGAAAATTCAGGGAAAGCAAATTATTAGGTCCTCAAGTCATTTTCATTAACTCATGCATGGTTATTCGCAAATTCGCTATTCCATTTGTTGTCAGTAAATGGGAACATTAACACTCTGCTGTTAAAGCAAGTATATATACATTGCTTATCTATAAGACTCTTTTTACCTGATTTTGTAAATGTGTAAAACTGGGGTCAGAGAAAAAGTGGGTCTTTTTGACTATCAGTCAGGTAAAAGTCAGGTAAAAGTCAGGGAAAAGTCAAGGAAAAGTCAGGGGAAAGTCAGGTAAAAGTCAGGTAAAAGTCAGGTAAAAGTCAGGTAAAAGTCAGGGAAAAGTCAGGGGAAAGTCAGGTAAAAGTCAAGGAAAAGTCAGGGGAAAGTCAGGGAAAAGTCAGGTAAAAGTCAGGGGAAAGTCAGGGAATTTTGACTCACATATTGGGTATGAACCTTGTTCCATTCTCCGCGTTTTGTGAATAAAGTGCATCAGAGTGCGTAAACCATATTTTTCAAGTTGATTTCCTAATCTACACGTTCTTTTTATATGAAATAAACTCTCTGGCTTCAACCTGGATGTTTCTCTTAATATTTCCTAAAATCCAGCCTTAAATGTTTCTTAAATTTAAAGACTTCCAATGACAATAGCAACCAACATTAGTCAATAGTGATGCAAGAAAAAAATACGTTCAGGTTTGTAAAGCATGCAATCGATGTTAATTCTATTTTTTTTTCTAGTTTGATCAAAAATGTACTTGTAAACAGAGTCATTATTTGAAACTAAGCCTGCATGTGTTTCTTAAATGTTTCTTAATTTTTGCCTAATTTCAGTTTCTTAAATAAAAAACGTGTATCTCCAAATTCATTTCAAGTGGAAAGATCAAGCAACTAACATCACAAAGCCACAGAAAATAGAGGACATTATATATATATATATATATATATATATATATATATATATATATATATATATATATATATTTGTTTGACAATCCAAAAAATACATTCAAATCGTGCACATTGCAAGCTGCGTATATAGGTTAATTTAACAGTTTTAACAGTCCAAAGACCTCAATGTACTCTAGTAAATCTGAGTCCACAATATCCACAGACGTGGAAGCCATCTGTATCCTGCAAACAGAGAAATACATAAATTGAAATCACCGTTCATTTTGTTTATATTGCACACTACCATATCATAGGTGAGGTGGCATAACAGTTAGATCGCATGTTTCCTGTGTGGAAGGTCTACAGTTCGAGTCCGACTCGAGTCCTTGACGGAATGCTCGGTCACTGTTCACCCAGCAGCCAATGGGCACTTGGTAACAACAGTGGGGAAATAAAGGCGGTGAGGAAGGGAACTGACCACCCTACCTCAAATACCGATGACTAAGAATAAGTGTCCTCTCTAACAGGCGCTACCTACTCTAAAACCCATTATAAACAGGGGGTCAAAATAAGCGGGGAGTCTAACATATTTTCAAAATTAATTAACGGAGGGGTTCAAAACAAGCCGGGAGGGGGTAAACATTCAAACATCTAGGAAGCAGCGTCTAGACATGTCTGTTTGTATGATCGCTGACATCATCTAAAAACAGCAAAACATAAGATAGGACGAAATACTGAATTTTACGCAGTCGCTGTATTCACATCTTTGGAAAAATGACCTACTTAACTTTGAAGTAACTTCAAAATTGATAAAATTAATAAAAGGGGGCGGGGGTCAAAATAAGAAGCGGGGTCTTCAAATTTGCCAAAAGTAATAAACGTCCCTCCCGTTTATTATGGGTTTTAGAGTACGTACGAAAGTATACGGGACTACCTTTACCTTACTATCATATTAATCTACGTACTCTAGATAGAAAAGGTTGAGTACAACAATCAATGGGACAATTTACATTAAAACTCATTCAAACAACAGCAATGAATATCATAACTTACACAAGAGTCTATTCAGCAGCGGGTGAGTAATACGGCAAAACAACAAACGACCGTCATCTCTCATAGAGCATTTACAACTAAATGGCTTATATTGCACAAAATTGCAGGGGTCTATTGTACTGACAACAAAGGCATCTAAATACCTACCAAATTAATGTACACTTTAGGATGGCCAAGAGCACCTCCTCCTACAAATAAATAGATTTGTGAAACTAACAAAACTATTGAAGTATGCATTCTTTTCACTTCTCATATGAGTAGTCATGAAAAAGATATTGATACGCATACCAGTATATCACACAACATGCACAAACGCACGTGCACCCGCACAGACATACACAACCCGCACAGACATACACAACCCGCACAGACATACACAACCCACACAACACACACAACACGACGCAGTGCATATACAACACAACGCAACACATACATAACACAACGCAATACACACAACACAACGCAATACACACACAACACATAAACAACACGTACACAACAAAACACACACAACATAACGCAATACACACACAACACACACACAATACAACGCAATACAAACAACACACATACAAAATACAATAGAAACCACACAGGGGTGTTGCATTTCCAACAACGGGGGTTGCTAGGGGAGGACTAAGGAAGACCAATTATTGGTGTACTAATTTTTCTTTTCACCTTACTTTTATTCTATGGAAATGAGCTTTATCATCTTAATCGTTTTATATAACCAATTTATATTTATACCAACAGTAAATAAATTGATGATGAAGATGATGATGAAGATGATGATGAAGATGATGATGATGATGATGATGATGATTGATGATGATGATGATAATGATGATGATGATGATAATGATGATGATAAAGGAGGCTATGGCCACTCATCGCCAGACAAAGAACTCTAACCTGGGAGTTAAATTAGCAGTTTTTGTACCCTGCTAACCATATTTCAACCTCTCCCGTTGAAAAAGTCAGCCACTCCATCGGAAAAATCCTGGGGTTGCCCTTTATTGATAATATACATAAGTAAAACTCAAGATATGAAATTCATCTTGTAATAAACAGTTACCGCCGTCACACGCAATAACTCTTTGCTTTACTTCTATTGGTGGTAACTCATTGACTAACGTCTGGCTGAAGTTTTCGTTCACCTGTAAGATTACAATAAAAACCTCAAACATTAAGCATGCTATCTGTTCCTACTATCACAAACCAAGAACAAGCGAGTATCAGAAAAGCGTAGGGGACACATGCTAAAAAGGCACCACACAAACAAACCACAGTGAATTTGTAAGCTGCAAAGGGGGTATTCGTAATGCTGTACCCCAAGCTCCTCGTTTCTTCCGTCTAAGTAGTAACCTAGGCCTAACTTCCATAATGCCTATTTATCTTGTATTCGCTGTTCGTCTTTTTGAACTACTTTTCATCTCCAGGGTTGCCAAAAGGGGAGCGGGGGCAAATTTCCCCAAGGCTTAAGGGGCCTAATAACGCCCAAAGCTTCAAGGCCTGGTCGCCTCATAAAGTGAATCAGTAAAAATTTTCCAAAGATAATTTCTGGACACTTAAATTCTCTGCTTGCATAGCTCACAAGGGGCCTTGTCTTTCTCTTTTGCCCCTGGGGCTCTGAAGTCTCTCGGTGGCCTTGATCATCTCTTGAAGATTCTCAGTCTACTTAGACAATAATCATAATCATCACAGTCATCATTATTGTCATCAAATCCTCTTTAGTGCTTACCAATCATCACAAACAAGTATGGTTAAAGCTATATCGGTAATCTCAAAATCAACAAAACCTGCACAGCAAACCAGAGTAGTTGTGTGGAGGCAAAAGAGGCAAATTGCTCATACTCTCAAGGCCTAGGGGCGTTATAAATAATAGGAATTAAAGGCCTCACAAAACAAGACCAGCAGTGATTTTCTGTGGTAGATGCCAACACTCTCTATTTTTTGGATTTCCTCTCTCGCAGAGGCATTCGTGTTTCTCAACCTTGGACCTCTGAAAACTCTCTGCGACCGTGCAGAACTATAGCGTGCTCTATTAAGCCTAATTAATTGTTAGTAGTCTAGGGGTGGTTGTGTCTCAGGACAAGGATACCTTGAAGGGGTCTCTATAATCACCATCATTGGTAAAGTGAGTGCATTTGCAAGGGTTGCTAAATATATAGACTTCCAAAAAGCAACCTTAATGTATCAATCATTTGTTGCGTCAACGTTCAAGTACTGCCCCTTGATTTGGACGTTCTGTGGAAAAACAGCGAAGGACAGAATAAACAGAGTACAGAAACGGGTACTTAGAATACTACTTCACGGCCATGAATCCACGCTTGAAGCATTGTTAGCAAAGAATGACGAAATAGATATCCTTACTCAAAACCTTCGTGTACTTATGATTGAGATATATGAAACACTAAATAATACCACTCCACCCATCATGCAGAAGTATTTTATAAGAAAAGACGTCAACTATGACCTCAGGACTAGAGACTTACTACAAATTCCTGCTGCAAAAAGCATTACGTTTGGTATTGATTCTATAAAATTTCGAGGCAGCCTATTGTGGAACAGCACACCTGATGTAATTAAAAGAGCGTCATCGGCTGCTTTATGTAGAAAGGGCATGCCAAATTGGAATGGAGAGGAATGTAACTGTAAAATATGTAGATAATGCTTCCTAGTTTTATGCTTTGTAATATATTGTAGTTTTCGTTTCGTCTTTGGATTGTAAATAGTTGGTCTGAATTAGCTCGCAATTTTGAAATGTAGAGCTAGGAAAAACACCAACTTAAAATAAATACCAAATACAGATTACCTATTAGCAAGCGTTGTATTTTTAGATTTTAATGCGATATATGTGATCAAGTTTGGAAAAAATAATCATCATAATCACCATCAGTCACTATCATTCTAGTCACCATTATCAACTACTAACTAAGTATGAGGAAACCGAAAAAAATCTCACCTCCTTTTGTTTATCGACAAATCTAGCTCTTCGAAAATCATTGTCCGCAAACTCCTATGGGAAAAATAGCTACACGTTAACATTTACTACAAACAAGTATTCACCATATCTTTGAAGGCAATTGAGTCTCTACTCCCAAGTGCCAAATAAATGTGGGGGTCCTAATAAACAGGGGGGTCGGGGAAAATTCTAAAATGTACTAAATGGGGGGTTAAAATAAACGGGAGAGGGGGTCGGAATTTGAGAAATGGCTTAAAATGATTAGAAAACGATGGAAAGAACAAAAACAGGTTGTCATAAAGCATAGGGCTAAAACATATACAGAACCACTCTATTTTGCCCTGAATATTGGTCGTAAACAGTATTAACAACGAAAGGAAATGAAAAGACTGGTTTGTAAAAAAGTTAATTTCCTTAAAAGTAATAAACGGGGGGTCCTAATAAGGTCTTGGGGGTTGGAAAAAATCGAAAAATTAATAAGCGGTGGGGACGTTTATTTGGCACCTGAGAGCACCAAAACATAGCTACCGATAGGGACAAAACGGGAGACAATGCATTTCAACAGCATGCTGCGGCTACATAACGATGGTTTGAAATCATTAATATTCAAATAGCTAAACAGTCTTCTGAACAGGGTTATCAGCCTCTTTATTTAGTATGATATAACATTGCAGTTTAGAGGAGAGTAAAAGATGGAATTTACTGACGGGTTCAGTCTAGAGTAAAATCTTCATGTAATGGAGTTACCGCAAGAGTCTGTTCTATCACCATTAATGTTTATTTAAAACACAAATATACAGCAGGAGAGAAAACAAAGACTAGTACCCTCTTTGTGTACGCTAGAGTTTATACCAGAAGAACTGCAGCTCACTTAGGCCCCATTCACACTATACCAGTTGCTATCGTCGCCTTGCTTCATGGAATGATCTCTACCTGTTAGGATGATCGTTCATGCTAAACCAGATAGCACCAAAATAATATGGCGTGACTTTCATATCACCTACAGACCGAAGTGACTTTCCCTCTAATTTGCGCAGCGTCTCCTACCGGACAGCTTTGGCATGGTGTAAATGGTACCCGTTATCCAATAGAAAACTCGTTGCGCGACGATGGCTATCCGGTGTATAGTGTAAACGGGGCCTTTATGTACCAGCAAAAATAAGATTTGATGGTAGAAAATGAGAATTTACCGACAAAAATAAAACTACAAACAGATTTTCAAAAAGGGGATATAACATCGTTCCAATGGAAACACCCCTGGTAAATGCTAGTGGTGTAACAGTAAATTGATAGCTAGGGGGGCTCTATTTATTAGCTAGGGAGAGCTCTTTTCTTGTATGTATCTTTATAAGGAACTTTGAAGTTAATCCACACAGTAAAATAAGAAAACGATAATGTCTTAAGTAAACAGTGTATAATAATGAATCTTCCATGCCCTTATTTTCAAAAAATCTACAGAGGGGGGCTACACTCGCCCATCTTCTAACGCAATGGCAAGCGCTGCTTTGGGGCTGAAATGTCAGTGTTCATCGTGCTTTTCCAGCAAGGTAAAGCATTTCAAATAGAATAGATCAGTACTGTATCCAGAATTGAAAGAATAAATGAAACGCGGATGGGAAAGGCCCTTCAGCAGTTCTTTGAAAGTAAGGCTTCGTCTGAAGACACGTGACAAATTGCATCAGCTAAAACAGATAAAATCTTCTATTTACGGAAATATTTTGAAAATTCACGCGGTAGATATCAATCTACTATCTACTTCAAGCGAAACACCACTTGCAACACTAGTTTTTTGTGAGCGCTGTTTTTCTCCACAACAAAAAGCTTGCGAGTCCGCATTTGCTTTCGAACCTGATGAAAAGTTATTTTCTCTTAATTTTCTATTATCTTCTGCATGTTTTGATTGGTAGTTTACAATGTAAACGAATGAGCTGATTGGCTGAAAACATTTTTCGGCCTTGCTTGCTTTTCCTACTCTCTGCCACGCTGTACTCAGGTCACATCAGCAGCTTCAGGGACAATTTAATGTGGTTTAATTAGTCATTTAATGAGTGATTAGCTCTATAATTTTCATTGAACAACAAGTATACCATTGATGACACTTAGAAGGCAAATATCATTAATGACCAGTTATGAAAATTACATAATAGTCTCCTATCTTCAAATTCTTCAGATACCCAGTCACAGAATCCTAATTTTGGCTGAAATTGCCATTAAGCACTGTGTTTACTCTGACCATTGAAGCAACCACTCTAGTTTCGAAAAATACCATAGAAATTAAGATTCTTCAAATGCTGCTCTATCCAGTATTGAAGAAACAAAACTGTTTTGATAGTCTCCAAGGTCATAAATCAAAGCATCTTGTCCTCAGATAAAAAAGGCAATAATTTTTTAATAAAAAAGCATAAAACCTTGCATTTGAATGAAAATTATTTTGGTCCTTCTGTGCAATTATGGTGTACTATGCTATTGTGGAAAGTCACCTTCGCTACGCAGATGTTATCTGGGGAAGTCTTTCAGTGAGAAAAATCGAAACTCTCCAAAGATTGCAGAATAGAGCCCATCTGATAATTAAAACTGCTAGAGTAAAAGATAACTGGTCC
>OLMO02000006.1:17860759-17890911 GCA_900291935.2 Cassiopea xamachana
GTTGATCATTTGATGATTCTTCCGCCTCTTCCACCACTCCAGTCTCCATGCACTTAAGGGGTGACGTCCCCTATACAACAACCATTAAAAGATTGCTGCTACCCTCTACTTAGTTTTGCTCACCAGCCGAGGTGAGGTACCGTGGTGTGGCCGCCGGTGTGCATTACCGCCTTCTTGGAGCCATAAGTGAGAGTTATGTAGTAGTTGGAGACCAGTGCTCCTATCCACATTGGAAAATGTGCGGCTGACAGGTTTACAAAGGTACTACTCCTAACACACTACACTACACCACTTTCCGGTCTCAGCTACTCAATAACTATAAGGTAATAATGCATAGGCAGGACTGACCCCTAGGGAACTAAAGGGGCAGAGAACCTCTTGCTAAAATCACTGTTCATTTTGGGGGCTCTGCTCCCCCACAATTTCTGTATTGGCCTTACTCATAAGTGCTTTGTATTGTATTGCTATGATAAAACTTGCACTACTTCTTTGTTATTGAAATCTTTCTAATTCTTGTTTGTATTACTGTATATGATGAAGCTTGATTATTATAGCTGTATCTATGAAAGTAAAGGCGTGATTGGAACTAGGCTACACCCATTCTATGTCATTGTACCCAAAGTCTCCTTGTTAGAATTTTTTGAAAGCATCACTCTGTGTAGGCTATGACTTATCATAAATTAGAAAGTTAACTATCATTATGATGAAAGACCATTTGCTTTGAACCTTTGTAGGTTGATAATGGTACTGTTAAATCACCACTATTAGGTGACCCAACTATAGAGTTTCTCAAATATTATACGTCACTAGGAATATAAAAGTACAAAACCTATGATCAGCAAATAATTCAAAAGTCTACCAGCAAATGAATAGCAAATCGGATAAGATCATTTAAGTAAAACTTCAGACTATATATGTCTCTTCAAACGAGCAACTATCAAACTGTCATTCCTATACTTAACTATGCTCAATAAATTCAAATACTTGAGTGCGGCTCTTAGCTTAACTCTAACTACTTTAACAGAACGGCTTTTATATATTTTGTTAATTAGTTCTAAAGTTCTTCATACTAAACAATGTAAAAAAGAAAGGCTCATAACGTCCACAGTGTTCTTCATCATATCCTGCTCAATTACATCATCTCTATGTTTGATCTTTCCATAGTTACTTAATAAGCCTTGCTTTCCAACAGTACGTTTGGCAAGGGGTGTATCACACAGTAGCGTAAACGAAAAAGGATAGGGTTTGGACAGCTCCTAAGAACCCCTCAAGCTTTTGAAGTCCGGAAGGTCTCAAGAGAACAAGAAGACAAGTTTTTAAAAGTACACTAGATTTTGTGAACTTTATGTGATTTTCATGCTCTTTGTGATTGCGTATGATTTTTTGGGATTTTTCCACATTCTTTTACTGATCTTTTGTGAGTTTCTGTGATATATCAGAAAACACACTAGATTCTTTGGACGTGATATGCTGTTCGGGTTTGAGGGGGAAAAGAGTTTTTCGCAATCATACAGTTAGCGGCGTGTAATTCGCACGAGCACTGCAGAATGCCACAAAAGAAAAGGAAATTGTCACGTCTGTCTGAACGAGGCTATTTCCTTCAAACAAGACCAAGTGAATAACCTTCACATAACAGGGACGTTGTGGCCAAGCAGGACACCGGGAGAGTTCCCGTCGAGCCCCTTTCAGACCTCAAATAAAAGTAACAGTCTTCTAACGCTATGAACGGAAAGTTCATCTTTCTTGTTTTGCAGACAAGCAAATTGCTTATAACTACCATTAAGTTGCTTTTGTTGCTTATTTCATGTCTAGTGCTTTCTATATCAATACTACATGATATATCCGGTGTGAACTGTGTTTTTCTTCGCCGAACTAGCTTGAGATTGTTCAACTGTTAGCGTTGGCGTACAGGCATGCAAGAGCCAACAGGAAAGGTTGGCGTAGCTTTTCCTTTTCTCGCTTCAAGTCTTCAAAATTCGATGAAAGCAGGTTGAGAGAACATTTCTTCGTTTCAATGAAGGCCATTAACAAAAAAAAAAAATTTCTTTTTCGCAAAAGGATGTTTTCCAACGTTTCAAAAGGCATTATCTCTAAAACTGAGATTTGACGTTGTCCCTACTCGAAAAGTCTGTTTTGCATTCCGTTGGCATGTACGCAAAGGTGTTCTCTTTGCATTGAAAGGGCTTCAGCATTCTGATTTATCATTTTGCTGGCTAGGCCGATAAAACGGTGTCTTACAGTGAGTTGAAATTAATGTTTTCAGATACACCCTGCCCTATTTTTGGGGCCATAACGCTCTTTCATAAGCAGACTCCTAATGCAGAACTTGCTCATTCCGTTTACCATTCTGACTTTAGAGAACACCTTTGTAGCAGAGATTTTTTTATATGTTCAGACAACCATCGACAACAGAAAAGTACATTTGTCTACAGAAACTAAGGTGGGAAAACTATTTGTGCGCTGTACTTGCTAAATGAAACATGGACAAAGACACACTTGAAGCAGAAATCTGTTCGTAGATGTTAAAAAAGAAGGAAAAAGGCCATAGAAAACGACATTACATCAATCTATCGACAAAAGGCTGCGAGAGGTAGAACATGCTCTATTTCATCGACAAGCGAGTCATCGACTTTATTCACACACGGCTCCTTTGTTGGTACATGCCGATATTCTTCGGTTCGTCGATGAAATTCCGAATCTGTAGACAAAAGTGACCAACTCCTTTCAAGAGATACCTTTATCACAACTTCTCCATTTCATTGTTAAGTGGATAGTGAAAGACAAGTCATCTGCATTTGCGCATAGCTAGTTTTCTTTCCTGTAAATACATGTCTTTTTAATGAAAGTGTTATGGGTCCCACTATTGGACTTTCCTAAACTTTTTCACGATTTTAGTATCAAAACTTTCTTCCGTCTGTCTTTGCAGAACCTCTTAGGTTCCAGTGATATGCGTATGCACATTAATGGACAATGAAGATTCTTCACGTACACTGGAAATAATGATAGATCCTAGCAAATAACTGAAGTTAAACTGTTGGTGGGAAGCCAACTGAGAATAGACTTAGGTTTTAAAAATCTAGTAGTGAACTTCAGTACCTTTTTAGCAATCGAGCACTACTCCTTGTAAAGCACTTTCTTATTTAAAGCAACGTATCCCCATGTGCTATCGATTCGGCAAATTCTCAGCAAAGGTAGTGGTCCAATGGCCAAGTACACGCCTTTTGTAAAAGGAAGCTACTCTTTTTCTTGAGCCTCAAAAAAAACTTCTCTAGTGAAAAACATGTGCAATATACTTGGTTACTTCCCAAATACTCGGAAAATTCAGCACATCTCCCTCCCCCCCGATTTTTCGTGAAAACCACCACTGAAATGTGTATTGTTAATTGTGAACAGCTTTAATAATTAGTTCTTTTCCATCTAGAAAGAAACCAGCTGTAGAGAAGTTTAAATATCAAAATGAACAAAAGTTTGAATATATTTGCATTTGAATGGAATAAATTGTATGCAATAGAGAATCGATCTATAATACTACTGATGTCATATGTTTTACGGGACTGAAACATAGAAAGAAATCCAAATATATGCAGTGTTTTGACAGTTTCTGCACATTAAAAAATACTACATTAAAATATTAAATTCAAGTAAAAAAGTATCTCATTTCTTCTTCCTCTTTATCCTGTTTTTCAGTGTTCGTATTTACTTTCTTCTTCGCCTGCGGTGGCGCAGATCTGAAGTTCAGTTTCCTGCCCTGTTTCTTCTTTGGCTCAGCTTGCGCTCGTTCCAACGCCCTACGCAGCCTCTCTTCTTGGTGCCTCTTTTGGGCATCTAATTTTTCTTCTCTCAGTCTCATTCTTCTTTCCTTCTCTTTTGCTTTTTCAGCAAGTTCAACTTTGTCTTGAGGCAGCAGTTCAATCATTTCAAACAACTCTTCAAGGCGATTCTCAATGTTAGTCAGCATTTGAAGCGTGTTAATGTTCGCTTCATTATCACCGATACAGTTACGATAAACCTCCGCAACTTTCTTATTCAATTCAACCAGCATGTGTTCCTGGTCTTCAGCTTTGAACTCTCCATACATGAACATCTCTGACTTCATTTTCAGCTCTGCAGCTTTCTCTTGCTCCTCCTTAGTTGCTTGTTTCAAATGACGTATTTGTTGTTTAAGCGCCTCCGTTTCCTTGTTCATTTTGTCTTGCGTCTGCTGTATAGTTTTCTTCATCTCATCCAGAGCTTCCTCTGTCTCTTGGCTATTTTGTATCAATGATAAATTCTGCTCTTCTAGTTCAGTAAAAATGTCGATTAGCTGCAATGGATCCGTGAAAAATAACTCAACATCATCATCACTGTCTTCATCATCTGTAATAGTATCAAAGGACATGACAGACCGATTGTCATCACTTTCGTGGTGTGAGCTCTTTCTTCTACCTGATGATCCTGTCATTTTTGATCTACTTTCCTTTCTCCTAGGCCCACTTCGGCTTTGTCTGTCGTGATACGAGGATGCTCCCACTGATGGTTTTCTTCCTTTGCTTATACTAGACTGGCTTCTTTCTTTTTCCTTCAAAATTCTCTCTTTCTCTTTCATTTTTGCAGCCTTCTTATTTCTCTTCTCATCTTTCCAATCTTGTGGTGCCAATGCGTCTAGAAACGTCTTATATAGCATATACTCTTTCAAAGTATCTTCGTTCTTTGATATTTCACTCTTTATTGCCATCATTTGTGCATTTATCTTCTTTATCTCCCCAACCTTCTCCAATTTTGCTTTGGTTTCCGTCTCAGCCTTCCTGATTGCTGCAACTGCAAGTTTGTCATTGTCTTTCAAAAACTCATCAAACATGGCCGCATCTTCTTCTAAGTATTGTTCTGCCATTTCCAGCTTTTTCTCCTCCTCCTGCGCAATCTCTTCCAACTTTCGCATCTCGTCACGCTTTACTCCCAGAGAATACTGCACTAGAAACATCTCTCGTTTCTTTGAAATGAACTCAGCAAGGTTTTCCTTCTCAATATTCCTATCTCTTGTTGTGGTCAGCACAAACTGCGGATCATCTTTCACTGTCCAAGCACCCTCTTTATCTTTCTCTTCCTCAAGCATCACTTCTTCCTCAACATCTGCAGCTGGCTTGATCATCGCTTTTGTTCGAGCGTTAACCCTTGAGGCGTATGTAGTTTTTTGATGGACTTTCAATTCTCTCTGTGTCTCGCGTTCTTTTTTCTTTTTCTGCTTCTCCTTGTCTCGTAGCATCAAAATGTCATTGTCTGCAGGCATTTTGAATGGATTGGCATCTTTCTTGACAGGGGAATTGCCACTAACGTGCGAAGGAGAAAATATGGAAGCTTTGCCGATTGATTTTTCGGATTTTGGATAGTTGGCTAAAGCTGAGTTTTGTGATGCAGGTGTTTGAAGGGGGGTCAACGACTTTGTTTGTGCTGAGCGCACTTTCGATTCAGCCCGTGACATTTTCCAACAGTTATCTTACTTGGTCTCTCCTATGAGAAAAATGACACACTCATCAATATACTGCACCAAAAATTATTGAGACACCAAGTATAAATTTAGAAAATATACTAAAAAAATAAAAGGAGTAAAAGAATCGTGAAGATAGCTTTGGTGTTGGGGCAAAAAAAGAATTTGAATACATGCTCGAATCCAGTGGTGTCATTCTAAAACTGGAGCAAGGGGGGCTGTGTTGTAGGAAATATATAGACCACGCCCTTAACCACGCCCATTTGTGCAATTTAGACAATAAGGAGTATGTCAAAACGAAAAGAAACAGCAATTTTGGTAATGTTAGTCACATCAAGCTAACTAGTGTCTCCCACAAAATTATCAAAAAGGAAATACATTATTTGCTTTCATAAAGGACCTGCCAACAACACTGTACCAATATTTTTGGGAAAATGCAATTCAGAAGAAATAATTCCAAAAAAGCAGCATAAAATGTGTCACATTTTTCATCGCGTGTGTCAAAATCTGCTCCTCTTAAGCAACATTCCTAATTCTTTGGCCCAGAAAAAAGTGAAAGCAAGTATAGAGGCTTACTACCCACTATTTTCTGAGACTTTTGATGTATAAGAACCAAAAAACTGACTGTAGCTCGTATTTTGAAATTTGAGGATTGACCTCCAGTTTCATTTTACATGGAATGGGCCAAATAGTTCAGCCTCCCCTAGGATGGAGGGGGGCTCAGGGCTGAGCTCCCCTGGACCCCTCCATGACACCACTAATACAAATTATTTACTCAAGAAGTACAAATGAATATAGTAAACTCCATGTGCACTTTTAAAGGTCATTAAGCAATGATATTATTGTGTTGAAGGAGAATAAAACGTGGAGTTAACTATACATACTTCCCCCTTTTGAGTAAACTATTTATAGCTTTGATCAAGAAAAAATAAAAAAACAAAAATAATTCATAGAGACAAACTGTTAAAGATTTGGCAAGCACTCATACACATTGAGCCAAAATTCTTAGGCAGTTATGTTTGGGATGTTAGATATCTGTACATAAAGTTGCTGGACATTAAAAAAATTTCAGTAGAACAGTAAGAGCTATATACACATCCCCATGATTTCAGACACCACAATACTTAGAAAGTTAGGATTGTATGGACCCTTGACCCTCTAAAATTGTTGGGAGTTCATGCAAGCTAAAAATTAATCTCTCAACATATATGATAAGCAACAATAAGAAAAAGGTCCTATCCTATAGCAAAAAGTTGACTTCCACTATAGCAAAAAGGTTGAAAACCAATGGTCTATAGCAGGAAATATCACAAAATATGGCAAAGCATGGCAAATGCATATAAAAGGATTCTCTGAATCCTGGTTGGGAGGCCTGCTACAAACTAAGATGTTCATCTTCTGTAGCAGTAAGCTTTTGAAAAATCTCCCACAAGCCATATGATACAAAACATGCATTATTCCAAGGCTTTCTGGTTTTGAATGGAATAAACTGCATCTCATGGGCACCTTCTCTCTCTACTTGCTAATAAAATATCACATCAGAGTGAAATAAGAAAAATAAACATTGTATATGTATGTTGAACAATGTGCAATATTTATTGTCTCAAGTACCAACTGCTCTTAGCAGATTGGCTGTCGTGAATCTCCATTTCTGTTGATCTTGAGCCAGTCAATTAGACTTATAGTACCTAATTTGTGTCAAGTTTTTGATTTTGTCTGTCCAATCACTTCATGGCCATCCTCTCCCACATCTCCAAATTATTTTCCTTTCTAGTAATAGTTATTCTATATTGTATGTTCTTTATAATATGTCCAAAATGTGTCAGCTTACTTTTCTTGATAATTTCATGCAGTGACCTCTTAGTGTGCAGCAATTATAGTACTTCATCATTACTTTTATGTCCTGCTCATGATTTTCCAAAATTTATCTGTAATTCTACTTTTCAAATGGACCTTTTTGATGATACCAATGTCTCTGCACAATATAGTACCATTTAACAGATATAGTTTTTCAAAATACATTGTCTCAAACTAATACTAGTTTTTATTGATGTAAGGACCTTGGCTGTATTTTCAAAAGATATCTTGCACACTATACTGGAAGCAACTACTCATTATTTCCTTCTAGTACAGTGTGCACTGTAGTGGACAATAAACTACCATAGTATAATATAGTAAAATATAGAATTGGTGAAAACTAGCGCATGATCTATTTTTGAAAAAATTTTGTAATCTCAAAGCATGCCTAGCATATCATGATTTGCTCTCCATCCTGTTTTCAATTATCAATCAGGCTGCATTTCATGTAGGTAGGCCTGAATATGTTTGGCATGAGCTAGGAAAAAGTCTCGCATGTCTTGGCATATCAGTCACAGAAAGTCCCTTGGATAGTTAATTTTTTGAATGTATTGGTGTATTGTTAACAGAATGATGGTTTGGCACTAGATTACAATGTGTCATCCTCCTCAGGCTAACATCAAGACAGCATAAGTGCCTGCAAAGTGTTACCCAGTGTTTCCTATGTTTACTGTCAGTGTGAAGGGTGTAGCTAGCAGGAAAATATTCTGGGGGTACCACCCCCAGACCCTGTTTTCCCTGTCTGCTTGAAGTTTTCAGGTTATTTCCCTAATACATTTCACCTTTACATACGTACGTACATACATAGTATTACAATCATATGTAATTTTCCCCATTTGAAACATGCACAGTGGAAAACTTAGAAATGGCCATATCAATTCTAAGTTAGCCTTGTCATGGCGTAGTAAGAGAATACTATTTTGTTGTCGCTTTTATAAAAAGCAACAGAAAAACACCAGCTGGCGCTATGGACTAATGACAGCTTATGCACAACCAGGGTGCATTCAGTGTAAAACTCACGCCTGGGGTACGCCAGTAGCTCCTCAGGTGTATAACAAGGTTGAAAGTTGGCGTACGCCTGAGGTGCACAGATCAAAAGAACCGTGCGTCGAGATTTGCATTTTATTACGCCAGTACGCTAAACAGTATAATTTAGGCTATATCCACGCCACCACGCAAACAAGAAAGCTAATTAAACGCCGGAGCTCTTCGGGCCTAAGTCACTTAGTAAGTGCATCGAATGCACTTTGGTGCGTAATGTGAAATGAATCAAGCCTAAATCTAATTCTACAATTCATCACTATTACACATGAAAGTAGGCTTTCAAATCTAGTAATTATACCTCTTGAAATGATTCTTTCTATTTATTGATAAAATGTTTCCCATCAAACAAGTTTTGCGATCAAACCTTAGTACCATCGAACACAACTTTAAAGATTATGTTACTAAGCAACAAAAGCAATGTCGAATCGAGACCGCCCTCAGTATGAGGAAGCTGGGCGCCTTCATAGAAGCCATTGGTACAATGTGGTAGAACGGTCATGGCCTGTCGACAACCAATGCAGCATAGTTTTCGCAGTATTTAGTAACTAAACACAGAAGAAACGTGGGAACAAGTGATTTAAGCTCTCAGGGTTAGTGTGTCTTTAAACATATGAACTAGCTGTCCACCTAGTTTGTCCCTCTAGTTGGTAACTCCTTTCTCTCTTACAGTTTAATACATGGATGATAAGACTATTGAAAGTTCTCACGAGCACATCAATGACGTCATCTAAAAGTTACATTATGAAGGAAAGGGAGTATCTCTACAATTAAATGGGTGCACGTCCCTAAGATCTAAGTGGCATAGTCTTGAAAATTTAGCGCCCAGTCTTCTCTTTTGTTGTTGTTGTTGTTGTTGTTTGCTTTATTTTGAGTAGGTTGCTATACCTAGCTCTCTACTCCTACTGCACAACAGTTGATGCTACCACCGGTTGCTTAGGCCCTTTTTCACTACATTTAGTTCTACAGCTTTGAGTATGCCTTGCTGAAACACGAGCTTCCCACTTGTACGTTCCCACCTATAGCTATGATTCCTTAAAAGAAGGTATGCTGAAGGAAGCATATATGACAGAATTCTGAAAGAAAGTTGATAGCCAATGCGAAACCATAATTCAAGAAATTTACAAATCAAAGCACTTTCTATATTATCAAAAATTTAAAGCCTTGCTACAACAAATTCACGAGGGAGCATGATGATGGCTCTTTGCGCCCACGCAGTCATACCCACAGATAAAATCATTTGGAATCCCAGGGCTATTTTTTCTTTGACATGAAGTTCATGATTGCAGTCATACATTCTTCAGACAGCCATCTCTCTTCCAGTCTCAAGCATTCTTGCTCATTTGCCTCTTTCAACGTCAAAATATCATTGCCTCGTATTAATGCTTTGGAATATGTAAGCGACTGAAAAAAATTAAAAAGCATGGAAAAATAACAGATATAAAGTCAACAAGTTATACATGAGATGCTAAATACTATATAAATGGTTTTAACGTGTTTTTTGTCATTGAAAATCGAAGCACATTTTCACTAGGAAGGTTGCTGAAGGGCAACGAAACTTTTGAGGATAATAAATTAAGTATCGATGAGGTAAATAATAATGAGTTTTGCAAAATTACTCTTGATATGGAACTACCGAGATGCAATACAAAATGGTTTGCTATTTCAAAGTGACTTTATGGTACCTTCTAAGTAGTTGCTGATTCTTGGTGATATCATTTATTTACACAATCCCATAAACGTTCTCGCTGTCAATAACTGTTTTATTCATATTTGTAACATATTTTGTCGTTTGTCTGTTCCCTTAATCTTTCAATTATGAGCATGGGTCGGCATAAGCAAAACAGACGATTGCTAAATATTAAAGATTTTTGAGAACGCAAAATGCATCGCATAGCTGTATACCAGTTATTGACTGCAGGCGCACAACTAGGGGGGTTTAGGCTCCTGCCCTTTTCAGCAAATAAACAAGTGCCATATTTGTGGTACCTTCTCCATATAACAAAGGGCGCTTTCCTAAAAGGAAAAAAGCGTGATTCTAAAAATTTGCCGGGGGCGAAGCCTCTGACCCCCTTGTCCTTCTCCTCCCATGATAAGAATTAGAAATAAGACTCATTGATTTTCAGTGCAACGAAATCAGTAAACCTCCACAGTATTTCCTCCACTAATGGATCTGAAAAACAATATTCACAGGCTGTATCTTCTTTAAAAAAATTTTTTAATGTGCCCTTTTTCAAGGGTTGGTCCCCTGCCCTCAAAAATTCGTAGTTGCGCGCATGTTAGCAGATTATTTATTACTTAATTTATTAAACTTTGTAATGTATATTTGGAAATAAATTTTCTACCAAATAGGCGCATATTTGAATGTCTAGGGTTGATAAAGAAAGTAAATTGTCGAACAAATAAGAAAAGATACTTTTGAGTTTAACTTATACCTTTGTCGGTAAGGTACCCATTTCAGCAATCCGTTTTCCAACCTCTCGAAGAAATTCCGATTCTGGGAACACATCAGTCACCAATCCTCTTTCACATGCCTCAACTGCCGTTATTTTTCTTCCCATCAAAAGTACTTCATTTGCCTAGCCATGAAAAAGTTGCAAATGACACTTTAAAAAATATACGCACAATCTAAATACTTCAAAAAGTGTAAGTGGTTGATAGGCTGCAGTATAAAATATAAGAATCTTTATATTTCAACTGCATAAAAACATCATCTCAAGCAGGAGTGCAATTAGGAATTGTCGAGGGTAGGGGTCCAATCCACGAAAACAGGAACGGTAAAACTTTTAAAAGAAGATTCGGCCTTCCAGTACTGTTTTTCAAATTTACAACCGAAAGAAATACTGTCAGAGGTTTACTGATATCGTTGCTCTGAAGGCCAATTCTTGTTGCCATTTCTTATCACAGCAAAGAAAGGAAAATGGGGGCCGTGGGCAAAACCCCAGAAAGTTTTTAGGCCCACACTTTTCCCGCCCTTTCTGAATAGAGAAGGCACTATAGAAAAGGGCACTTTTGCTTTTTTGCCGCAAAGGCAGGGGTCCAGACCCCCCGGATCCCTCTCCTAGTTGTGCGCCTGCTAAAGATCAAACGATTTTGCTTTGATGATGCAAAGGGAAGATGTTCATAGAACATTGCTAAAATGTATTTAAAGGAAGGAACAGAATCTCTGTTGGATAATTCATCGTCTATTTAGCTTACCATTCTCCTTAGAGTTCATAGTTCATAGTTCAGAGTTACGAATTCAGATTAAGAGTGCACAGCCAGGAGTTTAACGTTAAGAGTTTCAAATCAGAACAAGATTTATGTAATTATTGTAAATGTTGGGTTGATTCAATGTTATTATATATCCAACAAGAAGTTTAGTTCATTTTCAAGTCTTCCACTGATCCACGAGGCATAAAGTTTACAACAACATCACAACAAAGTAATAAAGAAAAGATTTAAGCCAAATACTTGCCCAGGTGCTTGTAAACTGATTGTGGACTTAAATATGTACATCATAAAGCTGCTTTGGATTTAAATGAGAAGTTAGTTGATAAACTCTTGCAGTACCACGTCGATCAAGGCATGAGATTCTGAACTAAACACGCACATAGACAGACCCACGCTTGTGCTACTATACAGTATATGTAACCAGGCACGTTACTTCTGAAAATTTTTGTATACTCAAGCATTGTCCATCCAGACATAAATTGGGCCCATGGACGTAAATTGGGCCCATGGTAGGGCTGGGGACAAAAAGGCCGCGAGGGGCGTAAATAACTACCCTATCTCTCCCACAGAGATGGCTCAGGAGTCTTGCTAGAGACAACATTTGCCCTGAGTCAGGATAAATGTTGTCTCTAACTGCATTATTAAACATACAAATTGTACACATGATTAACCTCTACCAATTGTTACCCGTACTCGTAAGAAATACCAAACAGCATACCTTAGAGTATCCCATAATTCTTGGAAACGTTACGGAGGAGCAGCCTTCTGGGCTCTGTCCCAGGCTCATAAATGGTGTATGGAAGGTGGCATGGTCCGATGCGTACACCAGATCGCACAACCCAAGAACAGTAACAGCGATGCCTACAGCTGGTCCATTTACAGCAGCGATTAATGGCTTGGAAAAGTCGATGTAAGCGTTCACATATTTGCTGAGAGGAAGCAAAATACAATGTAAAGAAAAAAGATACGCAGGATTTTCTTTTGGTGAGCATAATAATATGACATTGTCTTAAGTTGGTTTTTCCATAGCTTTTATACATCACGTTAATTAAGACAACCTAACTAATTAAGACTAGCTGATTAATTAAGACCAACTAATTACGACACGTCGCTCTCAGATGGACGCCACCAGGAAAAAGGAAAAGAGGCAGACCACTTGGAACATGGCGAAGGACCACCGAGGAAGAGATGAAAAGGGCAGACAAGACTTGTAATGAAGTTAACTTGCTCGCCATAGACCGAGAAGGTTGGAGAAGAATTGTGCGCGCCTTATGCTCCACTGGGAGTGAAGAGGATTATGTAAGTAAGTAATTACGACCGACGTACTCTAAATAGACAGCAATTGCTAAAAGAGAGAACGAAGATTACACGATGTGTATAACGTTTTCAATATTTACATCTTTTGCAGTTACAGTCCTCTCCAATGAAAGGTAACTCCGTTCATTGATTTTCGTACAAGAAATGAAAACTGGATTTTCTAACAAGACCTTCATTGATAGCAGCTTTGTAGCTGATCAAGATATCCTGTATAAATATAGATCATTACTATTATTAAGCAGGGCGTGCAGAAGAAGGGAGCATGGGGTGTTTGTCAGTAAATGGGGTGCTTGTCGGTAAATTTCCTTTGTTATACTCTCCATTCAATAGTACCTGAGACAATTTCTGCTACAAGACTAGCCTTAATTTACACATCATCATTTTCAATGATTGAAGTTTTGACTACTTATTTATCCGCACATTATGTACTATTTCCTTCATTCACTCAATCTTTCATTCATTAGTTCATTAATGGCTTTATCCATTCCTTCTTCGTCTATTTCCTTCATATGGCAGGAATATTGTCGAAACTACAAAGCTTTAATGCCAATTACGCTAAACATAACTTAAAAGCATTTTCCCAACGTCCATAAATACAATATTGGCATGTGAAAATGATAGAGGAACCAAGATTGGGAAGACAGAGCGTGTGTAAAGAGAAGAAGAAAGCCAAGAAGAGAAAAGAGTAAAATAAGTTTCAGCAGATACTTCTTCATTCCTCTCTCGCTTCCTTTCCCAGTTAATGCAGCAACCCATGTGTAAAGGAGCTGAGACACACTTCTTTATTTATAAGAATCAGGTTATAAGCATCCCAGTACTACGTAGCCTAAAATTTAAGAACTTATAGAACTACAGGGAACGAGCTAAGAGACTTTAGGCAGATAACATTGAAATCGTTACCAGGTTCCCATTATAAGCTGTACGAAAACAAAGTGAATATGGCATTGCTTTAGCATTCAACTCGTGCTGACACATTTTGCTTGTTATAGGACAAATAGTTTGCTTCATTCATATTCTGCGTACACTTTCACAGCAATTTAGTACGCTAAATTAAGAAACTTTTCAGAAATTCTTAGAATTAAAATGTGGCGAAAAATTAAGAAAATTCTTGTTCTAGGCCATGAGATAGGTTTCTTTAAAAAAAAAACGTGCAACAGCTCAAAAATAAGATATCGGTATGAACGTACTAGAGAACTTCCCGGCCTTCTCTTGCCATTTTCTGTGGTCCTTCAGGTGGAATATTCATGAAATTTCCCAAATCATTTCCACTGCAATAAAAATCACCCTCGCCTGTTATGACAACAAATTTCACGCTATTGTCCTGGTCAGCTTCTTGTAGGGCTCCTATAATCTCGGCATACATCTGAAATCGTAAGTAGAGGACTATTTGCAATACACGTTACACTTTTTTTATAAGAAAACCGTCATTTTGCCTGAGCCTCAATTTTCTTAACTTTTCGAGAAATTGAGGTTTTCTTAAATTTCTCTTAACTTTTACTGAAATAATCTGGCTAAATTGGCTTACGCTTTCGTTATTAATATTGTATACTGGAATTTGAATTCCATCTTTAACATTTTCAATGCAATAACTACAAAATATTGATTTTTGGCCAATAACAACGCCCAATTTCGCGAAAAGTTAAGAAAATGGAGGCTTAGGCAAAATGATGAGTTTCTTACAAAAAAACGTGTAGTAGCTATGTCTTAAGAAATTTAGGTAAGAGTGGAAACTTTAAATTTCTATAACTCTTGAATGGTAAGAGCTATAACTGAAATAAAAACATTTTTGTGATCCCAGAAAGATGCTCTATTCATTTAGCAGCAAATGATTGCACTAGGTTTTCAAATACAAAATCACCTGAACTCTCTACCTATAGTATGTGGAACTCACCACAATGTTCATAATTTTCTTGAGTATGGATTTTTGGAATTATTTTCACTACCTAGGTCTTCTATCATGGTCAATATCATGTTGGATGAGGCTTCATGTACACAGATTGCCTAAACAGCATATCATTTACCTTGAAAAGTCGTTGAACAATAGAAATTACGAAATTATTGGAAGTAAAGGTAAAGCCCTATAGAAAGCTTAAGTTTCAGCAGCAAAAAGTCCCCATCCTTTCATACCTTCCACGTAATTGCATTTTTCTTATGCGGACGATTTTTCTTGATAGTATAAACACCATTCTCAATTGTTACAGCAATTTCTGAAAATTTCGATTCCTTGCTTGCAACTGAAGCCTCCTCCTTTTTGCCATCACTTTCTGTAGGTGGTCCTGAAAGACATCATTTATATTTTCATTAAGAGAATAATATATTGCTCTTTCTCGCGTTATGAGCAAATCTCCTACCAGCTAATTAAATTTACAAGAGTTGACCAAAAGTATTTCCATGACCTAATTAAAGCACTCACTTATATTCAGACGCACTTTTCAATTACGTGTGGTTTCTCTAGACCACCTCACATTTTGAACATTATAGATACTACTGATAGCTACAAGTATTACCAAATTTCACTGTTCTTAGCATCTACATCAATTGAAATCTGTATTTGATCTTGCAGAACTCACAACTTAAATCTTGCTGGCAAACCAGAAATCATTTTGACCAAGTTTAAAGAGACTTCATGCTCATTGCAAATGGGGTAGATTTTAATGAACAACGTCATGACTTGGAGTGTAAGTTATCAGCTTATGTTGAAAAGGTTTAGTTATAGTATTGATATATACTATTTCAGGAATATCTTGTGAATCAAATATTTTTTATTTGAAGGTAAATAATTCCACTTTGAATACTGAGATAAATTAAGGAAGAAAATGGCATTTATAAATCTTATAGCTCAAAACATAAGGCCACTAAAATACCTTTTAGAAATGAGAGGAAAACACACAATGATAGACTCAAGATTTCAATAAATCAAGTTCCATAAAGCAATACACAAAAAATACAAATCCAGAAAAAAGCACAAAAGCAAGCAATCAATGTAGCATTGTTCAATAATATGTATTTGCTTTAAAACTGCAGTTATTGGATCACCCTAAAAAAGAATTTGTGACATTTTTATGACAAAACCTGTACCACCATGTATGACACCAACATAAGCAGGCTGCAAAATGATTAAATCAAGCTTTCTTTCAGTTTAGCTGATACAATACTAATCTTAAATCTGCTATATTTATGAATTTTACTTTTACTAATCAATAGTCTGTGCAGCTTCAAAATCAAAAAGGCATTATAATTGGAAGAAAATCAAGTATCACAAAGTCATGCCTGGGACTAAAAAAGAGGCCAGCACAATTTCTGATGAGCAAATGCCCAGGGAAGGAATTTGGTGAGGTGTGAGCTTATGGCATAAGATCATAATCTTTCAGAAGTAAATGAACTAGGATAGATGGAAATTAAAACTTTGAGTACAGCGATGCAGAAATAGGTATACTCTGTATACTTCATCACGCATATAATAGGTTTGCAGCTAATACTTAAGCCACAATCACTGGGTCATGTGCAACCATTTTTGTTAGAGCATAGAACCACTGTTGCAAGCTGAATAAAGACATCTGAGAACCCAGATGCACAGAGAATCCCAAGGAAGAGCTCACAAGCCCTATGCTTTGTAGGGAAGCTATAAAGAGCTTGTGTCATGGTGGCTCACGCTACAATTCTGCCTAATAAGTGTTGGGGGTAGCAGAGTGGACTAAGTGTAACCACCCTGTCTACTCCAAATTTATGCACTTGGTCATTGCAAAAAATCAAAAGCTTACAACATACTAATAAAAAAATTAGAATATATTAATATTAAAGTGGTTGAAATTATTCACCTGCAAGATCATTCACAAGCTGAATGTAAGCTTTCTTTGCATCATCCTACAAAGTTAGCAGATTGAATTCTGGATACTATGTAGTTCTTCAAGTAATAATTCATTACTCATACACTAAAAGTACCCTTTTTATTTTCAATATGTCTTATCCTGGCTTCAACACCCTTCCCCTACAAGAAACAAAACTTGATTCTTTACATGGTACCTCCTTGTAGGTAGATATTAACAAAGAGAGACTTGTAGTCAAAGAGAGTTTTAAGTTTACATGATACTATCACACAAATATTACAATATAATTTCTTCAGTTGCGAAGCTATCTATAAAAATTTTCACAAGCCTGATATACCAATCATGTTAAAAGCAAACTTTCCATACCTGACTCATGTCACCTAATGAGTTCCATGCATTCCATTTGGCCTTTCCAACAAAATCAAATGCACCAGGCTCCTTAGCATTACATTTTCCAATAGTACCCTAAAAGGAAAAGCAATATTTTGGCATTCCTTTTCTAAAAAAATAACTGCAGATATTCAAAAGGGCTTTGGTTTGGATTTCTTTTTCATTAAACAACCAGCCAAATTGCACTCCATGTGCATGTGCACACTTAGGCCCAAAGAGCTCCGACATGGGATAAGCTTTCCTGTTGGCATGGCAGCGTGGATATAGTCTAAACTGTACTCTTTGGTGTACTGGCAAAATAAAATGCAAATCCTGACGCAAGGTTCTTTTGATCTTTGTGTTTCAGGTATACACTAACCTTCAAAGTTGGTGTACACCCGAGGAGTTACTAGTGTACCTCCGGCATGAGGTTCACATGGAATGCACCCTGGGCAACCAGTCTGAAAACCAAGGCAGTTGAAGATCTTGTGCATACTAAAGCAAAAAATGCATGTTTGCAAACGCATTGAAATGGACAAACTTCTTCTGTTGTGTGGGCACATGCTACACTTTCTAGGTGTATTGGAACAACCCCCCCCCTATCACGCCTCCTACATAACTTTATGAAAGAAACCCCTTTACAGGCCTTAAGGGGAGGAGGCTAGCTAGTTTGCTTGTACCCTATGAAGAAAAATAAAATTTCTATTGCTTTGTCCAATTGTGCATAAATGCTTTTCCAGTTTCTCCTTCGCCACACCTCCACGCAATTAGCCACTCCGAAAGCTCCTAATAAATCTGCTTTATAAACCAAAAAAACCTCTCTTTTGCTCACCTTTGGCTACTATTTATCAAAGCCCTAAAGTAGTAGCATATTGGTATAAAAATAAAACTTAATCAACTCTTCCTCTGAATGACAAAATTCCGAGGGTCCAAAGTCTAACCTGCTTAAAGAGTGCGTAAATTTTCAGTTTAGTTTCATTTCCAGGATCATCTTGTAGCGTATTCAATCGGTCTTTAGCCTTCTCAAAGTCATCCTGCAAGGTGCTTGAATACCTGAAATAGGATGGTTTTGCCAAAGTGGAAGTACGGCTTGGTTGCGAAAACAAAATACGGCGGAGTCCGTGTCTACAACGTGCTGCCATTTTGCTGTATTCGTGTGTCTGCCATTACGAGGCTGGTCAGTGTATTCTTGTTTGCGAGGCTGGCCTATTTTGGCGGCAACTTTTATACGAGTAACATTGCAAAAATGGAGACAAAAATAATGGATAAAGTGCCGGAACTCTATAAGGCTTTACCGACAACACAAAAACACGTTCTGCACCCTGAAGTGTGTCTTCTTCCATCGAGGTATTAGTAGTTCCTACTTTCTCAATAAGGAAAACACGTAATTCGTTATCAAATATGTTATGAATGTACAACTTTTTTTGCCAACATTAAAGAACGTACGGGCCAATTAAAACTGGAAGGTGGGCCGTAGTTGGCCCTCGGACCATAGCTCTTTTGCTTCAGTTTTTGCCCCTTAAACATTTCTAGAAGAAGCTATTGCTTTCTCAAGAGCTATGAAAGGTAATGTGTGGACCAATGAAAATACATTGAATTTGTGCATCGAAGTAATTTTCTGGCATCATTTTGTGCACCACACGTGCACCAATTCACTATTCAGTGCAATAGACATGTCTGATGCACACAGCTGTACAACTACTAATTCTTTGCCTCTTCTCCTGGTCTTTATGAAATTACATTCCATGTTGACCACCAGGAATAGGCTGATTTAGCTACCTGATTTACTATTTTCTTCCACATTATTCTGTTCTTTGCCTTGGTATAGATGTTCTGCATGCTGACTTGTTATTAAAGCTGTGTGCAGTGGTGTAGGAGTAAATTGATAGCTAAGAGTGGGGGGTGTGGTGGGGCTCTCTTCTTGCACATGCTGTTATAAGAAATGCTGAAGTTGGTACACCAAGCTGTAAAAGGAGATAATATTGCAGTACCATAACCATAGTACTTTCAATACCCAATACCTTGGGAGCTAACAATTGCTTGACAGCTTTTTTTACTGTAAAACAGCCTGTTACAACAGAGGTAAGAGTTCTTTTATACTCTCATTTCCAAACACCTTACCAAGCTTGGGGGACTGAGCCCCCTGTACCCTCCTCTTCTACACCACTGGGTGCACATTGCATTTTGCATTCATCCCATACTGGGGTCAGTCTGCAAAGTTCGTTGACTGCACAAAGAAGAGTTCTTTTGACAAATGTTTTGCTCAAGCACATTTTCTAAAATGTGCACTTATGCATTCAAATGTCAAATTGCATCTATCAAATTTCAAACATTGCAGAAACAAAAGTGCATTGTCATGAAAATAGAAGTTTAAGCAGTTTTGAAGGGTCACATGCCAGTATGCGAATCTCTTTTAGCTGCTCACATTATAATGTCATTCTGAATTCTTCCAAAAACTCAAGTTACACATACCATTTTTCTCAAGTGTGCACACAGTCAAAGAATTGCATACAGGTCTTCCATTTCACTGCAAAGTTTCCAAAGCACTTTACTGCAAACTTTCCACTTCACTGCAAAGTAATATGGTGCTTGGGAAACGGCTATTAGAAACATTGTGATGATTATGGTAATTATTATTGAGACCACATCACATGTCACAATGATAAGAATTGATTGGATAATGGACAGTAAATACCATCTCTAGAATCTTCCATTCTTGTTTTTTCAGTTGTTTTGCACTTTCACAATTTAGGTCCATTAGAATGAGCAAAGTTGCATATACCCTTGTTTGAGGAAAGTTTTATGGAAGCTAGTGAAGCTCACACAAACTATATGTTTTAATGTCTTGTGTTATTATGTTTGTATGCCATTGATATACCACATTGTTTTTGTTTATGTTTTTAAGCAAGAATTTTGATGGCTTATGATAATTTGATAGAAACCAAAATAATGTTAGCAACAGCCAGTATGGCACACTTGAAGTAGTGGTTAATGTGCTGAACACTTCATCATCTCACAATGTCTCTGAACTGTTTTGGTTTTGTTTCTGCTTGAAGACCTTTGAAGTGTTTTCATTTCAGTTCTGTTTATGCAAAAGAGATCATCCCACATGTTTATCAGTTTTTGAGGAGAAAAGAATCTATTTTATGTGAAACCACATTAACGGAGTTTGATGATGACTTCTTAGTTCAAAATGTGAAGTTTATCTCAATTCCAGATTCAGATGGAATTCAGCACAGTACTGCTCAAGTAAATTTTAGTATATTTTCTTTTGGTTTTTATCTCTTTTGTCAATTTTCCTCAAATTAATTAATACATGCATAGGCTTTAGCCCCCTTCAATAATTCCCAAATTACCTGCCTTATATAGAAAACTACCAGATTTTGAATAGTCCAGGATTGTTACCATTGCAGGTAAATAATTCTTCCATTGTGTTTTCCAAATTGTGATCTACTTAGAGCACTTGCTAAACATGTGCAGTATTATGCAGGTTAAAAATCAGCTCAATTTAGAAAGTCATGGTGGCCATAGGTTTATCTTTGATCCTGAAAATGAGGAACAGACTGATTTTTCTGGATTTCATACTGATCTACTTCAATTTCATAGACATACCTCTTTATGTTGAATTAAAAAATGGCATTATTTGGATTTTTACTAGTGAATGATAAAGCATGAAATTTGTTATTTTTTATATAATGCTAACCTCAAAAATATATATATTTCCTCGCACAACTAATGTCGTTGAGTTTATGTTCATATTTTTCATCCATGTTATACATACATAAAGTGTTGTTTATTTTACATTTAGGTAGTTGGAATTGATAAATGTGAATTGAATATTCATGTATACAAACTGTGTGAGGATGGGCCTGGCATGGAAGAAATCGAAGAGGAGGATATTTCAGCTGCAAACCATTGGGTTTTGCCAGCAAGTAAGTTGTATTGACATCAGTAAAACATTTGGATGTCTTTGAAAGAGATACCAAGAAAATGATTATATCCATTTTCAGCTATTATATTGGATTGAGTTTGTAACTGGGTAGATCATTTTTGCACAAGCTCATCTGCAGTTAACTTCTGTAGCTTTCTGTCCTACTGCAATGATTTGCTCTCCTAAATTGTTTGTCATTTATCTTTGAAGAATTCGTATTAAGATTCACAATAAAGTATTGCTTCTCTATAGATTGGCCCATATTTTAAATAGCCATTATTTTCCAGCTTTGTGACTGGTCTTTGATTAAAGTAATTTTGCTCACATTCCTTCATGCCCTCCAATTTCTCAAATATTTGTTATTTTTTCTTATTTATTTTAGGTGAGTTCTGTGGATTATGGGATAGTCTTATATATGATGATAATGTAAAAACTCAGGTATGAAGTTATTTTCTGAGCCATTGAAAAATTACTTTTTATTATTTACTGTGAGTCTTGATTGTTAAAACCAGAGAATAGTAGTGTTTTTTGGTTGTGCAAAGCTATAGTAGATTTACTACATACTAGAACTTAGCCATCAATAATACTGTTTACCAGAAAAATGTTTTCATGTACTAGTTGATTTTACATCTTACCAAAGTCCCACTTTTGTCAATGAGCAGTGAAGGGTTTCAAGTACTTTCAGGGCTGCCAAGAGACTCCAGACCTTGAAGCCCCTGAGACCTTGAGGTACTAGGAAATTGTGCCTCATCTGCTTCTCCTATCAGCAGCTATAAGCTCACTCATTATCTAACTGGCAACAATTTGGAATCTGGTTTCATTTCTTAGAGATATACAACAATAATGCAACTGATTTTACTTTACATTTGATCTTCATTCTTCATTTCCAATATTTTTGCTACATTTCATTAGGCCATTTTTTTCTAGTTACTAAATTATGCATATACAACATTGTTGTTTTCTGACAGGTGAGATTTTTTGGCTTAACTTTGAAAACAAAATTTGCTAAAATGGTACTTTCATGAGTTATTAGTGTTGTATGTGTATGTGAAAAGAATGTTGCCGCTTTTTCATGCTGTGGTAAAGTTCTGTAGTACCAAGAGACTATTAGTGTTGTCTTTCAAATTCTATTTTTTCTGTGGAATGCAGACATTATGCAAGTTTATAGATTGCCATTATGCCCTTGACAGTGCCAAGGTCATTGCAGCTAGATACTTGCTCATTGTAATGAATACATATATAGCTACAATGACCTTGACAGTGTCATGTATGAAATGAATTTCCTGCTTTATTAGGCGTTAATTAACAATCTGTAATTAGACAGCATGTTTTACCATACTGCTGATTGCTTACTTATATAGTATTAAATTATACTTTATTACATTATATTATCTTACATTATGTTATATTACATTATATTATACAGGCTTTGTCATATATCCCATGCCAATGCATGCGCACATGCCCACACATGTGTAGATCATATTGTGCATGCAATTGATTGTACTTGCAAATAGTTATTCTTGAACATTTTCTGGTGTCTTTAAATTCTGATTTTGTCATTTGGAAAGGTAGTGAAAGGTAGAAAGGCCTTAAGCTTATCTTCATACTTTACACCCTAGTATGTTAGCCACAATCATCATTTACTTGCAACTATCATGAGCAGCGCTTAGTCTGATGATGAACAGTTGCTTTTACACTTTTTGTTTATACTATGGCAGTTTTCTTTTTTGAATTAAATTGTTTGATTAATTTCATATTTGTTGCATCGTACAACTATTTGCTTTGTTTCTTGGTTTGACCTGTGTGTATGTACAGATTTTCTTAATAGTGCAGTCACAAGTGCAAAATCATTTGCGCATGTGCAAATGCAAAGTAATTAATACCACATGCGCAGTGTTTTGCTCATGACAAGGCCTGATTATATTATATTGCATTATATCATAATACATTATATTATGTTATATTACATTATATTGTATTATATATTTATGTATATTACATTATATCATATTACATTATGTTATATTATATTACATTATATTGTATCATAATACATTATATTATGTCATATTACATTATATTACAGTCTATTATATTTTATTATATTATGTTATATTGTAATACATTATATTGTATCATAATACATTGCATTATGTTGTATTACATTCAATTACAGTCTATTATATTTTGTTATATTATGTTATATGATACTACATTATATTATGTTATATTACATTATATTATATTACATTATGTTATATTATATCACATTACATTTTATTATAATGCATTATATTATGTTGTATTACATTATATTATGTTGTATTACATTATATTATATTATAATACATTATATTATATTTTGCATTATATTACATTATATTATCCCATATTATGCTAACTGTTTTATAGTAAGATGTATTATAGGCTCCTTTTATCTGTTTTAACCTACCTTTGCCTTCTGTCTCTTGCTGCTTTTTGTTTGATCATCTAGTGATCTTCCATGATTAAAAAGATTGTATTATGCTATATTATATTATACTGTATTATATTACAATATATTATTATATGGTATCACACCATATGATAACACATTTCTTATATTGTGCTATGTTATATTTTTAGATGATATAGTGTAGTATATTACATCATATTATCTTGTGCTTTCAAAGAATGAGCCAGACTATGATTGTTCTGGCTTTACTTTCCTTTAACCCAGTGGTTCTGATCCTGGATTTGATCAAACCCCAGGGGCTGGAAAATGAGTTTCAGGGGTTTGGTGAGTCAGTTTCAGTCAGTGAGTTCCATGATGCATGATGTAGTTTATGCAGCGCAGTATGTAATTATGTACATGTGTTTTGAATTTGAGGAAAAAAGCACAATTTACTTTTCCAAGTACAAATTTCACATACAAAAGCTTTTTTCGTCCGACACTCATCAGAGTATGAAAATGATGATGAGTGTCGGACGAAAAAACTTTTGTATGTGAAAAGAATGTTGCCGCTTTTTCGTGCAATTACAAATTGCTCGATGAAGGCATGTACGAGAATTGTGGCGTTTGGTACCTCCAACTAGGTTAAGAACCACTACTGTAACACATTAAAGTCACTTCCCTGGTAGATAAATATCATCCATTCTCAAAGAGAATTGAAATATCTTTGAGAAAATTCAACTATGTTGCTACTATTTCCTGTATGTACCAGTTATCCATCTTAAATTATACATCTGCAGGGGGATTGATTGTAATATAATATCATGGAACAGAGTCATTCTCCTCCACGGTTAGTTCAATGTCATTCCATTCAGTACGTAGGCTGTCAAAATGAATTTAGAATCTTGTTTTGCTGAAACTTGAATGACTAGTGTTTTATAGTCACATTGAATCTTCAAGTATATCCACCACCAAGGTAGGAAACTGGATGATTTTCCCTGTCATACTGCTGAAAAACCTTGACAGCACTGAGAAAGCAAGCTTAGACTTCCCGCGCCAATGGCGCATAGGGCGGCGCCTATCTCTGTTTCTATAGCCCTAGGCCACGCGTCTGCGAATGCAGTGAAGGCTACAGTGGGGGGCTGGTCCACTGGTAGCTCCGCGTGTTTAACTTCCCCGCTCCTTTCTCATTTATCGAGCGCCAGAAGAGAAGGCAGCGAGTACTATTTTTAAAGTCTTTAGGGGTCGAACCCACGACCTTCCGATTGTGAGGCAGACGCTCTAACCACTGGGCCATCACACCGGTACATGTTTTCAGTCGAACAATAAAATGCCTATTTGCTGAACTTTCCCCTATCAAAATTTTTACAATTTTCATCTTTAATGCTGAGGGAAGAAGTGCTATCTCTTTACTGGATATGAAGAAAATGTATTTTCTATACATTTTCTTCATATCCAGTGAAGAGATAGCACTTCTTCCCTCAGCAGTAAAGTTGAGGTGCTGAATTTCTCATACAGATCCAATCCCCCAAGCAACCTGATACCCTTCGTGACATATATGCAACAAAGTTATCTATATTGTTAAAGTCATTGGCTCTTTCAATATCCTTCTGCAGTACTAGTTAGACTTTTGTACACAGACTATGTTTTCACATATTTTGATCAAGATACTCATCAGATCTATGATGTTTTACGCTCAGATATTTTCGTGTTTTTTTAGGCCCTCCTGGCACTGGGAAAACATCACTGTGCAAGGCTTTAGCTCAAAAATTAACCATCCGATTGTCAGACCGGTACTAGTTTGGCTCCATGTCTCAATAATCTCTTGCTTTTTATGACATTATATCAATATAATTTTATATTAATGGCATTTACCTGTTTATAGTGCATTAGAAACATATGCCATCATTACCCAGTATGATAAACTTCTATCCCAACATGCAATATCAAATAAATCTATCCAGGAATTATTTTCAGCCAGCAACCATTTTACCCTGAATCTCCCCCCATTGCCAATTATCAAATGCCTATTACTTCGCACCAACAAAGTTTACTTCTATTTGACAATATCTTATTCAATCATGTTCACTTTTAGATATTTACCCTTGTAGAGCAAAACTTATCTCCGACAGTGGAATGGATACGAATGCATGATTAATGCGAACAAGCGCTATGTCCCTGAGCATGATTGGCAATTACGTAAATGGCGAAAAAGAGTGAAGCATCCCTTATGCCGCTGAACTTTGCTATTTGAGTTTAAGATCCTTTTTACATGATATCGGATTCAAATGAATCCGATATGTTTTCATAGAGTATTGCCTTCCGTCTACACAATGACGATGACGCACATGACTACGATACATAAGGAGTACGGTATTGTGTAGGCGCATGAATCCGATATGATTTCATACCTGATCGACAATGAAGCTATATTTAATAATAGCTTTCAACAACAAGAATGACCTCATTGCCCATCAGGTATGAAATCATATAGGATTCATGTGTCTACACGACACCGTATTCATTATGTATTGTATTCATGTGCGTATTGATTTTACATCGGATTCACCATCGTCATCGTGTAGACGGAAGAGCAGTGCGCTACGAAAACGTATCGGATTCATTTCAATCGGCATGAGTCCGATACCGTGTAAACAGGATTTAAATTGTTGATAAAGTTGCACTTCGAATATATTCATCGTTTATTTGAATTTTGTTCTTCTTTTGTTTCAGATTCTCATACGGACAGCTTGTAGAGATAAACAGTCATAGTTTGTTTTCAAAATGGTTTTCAGAGGTGGGTGTCTTGTGGCTTGAAAAGGGTCGGATCCAGAGCTGGACTTTGGGGGGCAGCTGCTTCCTTTTATTTTCTTTTTCATGCAAGAATTTTCTTGACACAACTGTTTCCTATAGGAAATTTTACCGTTTGGGCGACCATGACCCCCTGCCACCGCCTCACTGGACCCACCCCTGGGCTTGAACATGTAGGAAAGAAATAATAACAGAAGCAAGCAGAAGTACAAGCTGTTTTTATTGCTGAAAATTCTGAGACTGCACTGATTTTCCACCCCTTCCACCGACAAAGCAAAGTTGTTGGTGTGTTGGGGGGTATTTAGAGGGAAAATTTATCACTTGAACTCAACATTGCTTTGTAGGGGGAGGAGGCATTTAAAAACAGCAGAGTATTAGTTTATTGAACATTGGTCTCAGTATATTTTGTGAAGGATTGTAGGCTGCTTTGAGAAATTCAAAAACATGCAATCATGTTGCGAAGGTTATTATTCGTACCATCCTGTAGCAGTATTATAAGTATTTCATAATGATATCAACAGTGATTTTCGATGTACTATTCCTTTTTCACAGAGTGGTAAATTAGTTATGAAAATGTTTGCTAGAATTCAAGAATTGATTGACGATCCAAACGCTCTTGTATTTGTTTTAATTGACGAGGTATGGAAATTATTTCCCATTTTTTTCTCTTGTTAGCCTTTGTCAAGCTTTGCAAATTTTTGTCACATTTGTCAACCTCCATCAACACTTGTAACCTTTTTCAGCCTTTGTCAACCTTTGTCAATTTTTGCCATCTATGTCAACCATTGTCACCTTCATCAACCATTGGCAACCTTTTACAACCTTTGTCAATTTTTGTCACCAATGTCAACCATTGTCACCTTCATCAACCTTTTTCGGCCTTCATCAACCTTTGTCAATTGTTGTCATCTATGTCAACCATTCGCAGTGGGCTGGGACCTGGAAATTTTCAAAAATTCGATTTTTCAGTTCACCTTAGAAAATTTTATTTTCAGTAACTAGAATAAATTTCCAGCAAACTAAAATAAAATCATGTCAATAGCTCAAGTTTTTATAAAGTTATACTTGTTATATATTAGGTAATGCGAGCAATTTCATTGTTTAACGCCACATCGATACAACAACATTGAAATTACGCCGCTTTTGAAAAAATTGTTCGGAAAGATGCACGTTTTTTTTATAAGAAAAAAGTTTATAAGAAAATGAGGCTCAAATAGTCAAACTCTTAAGAAAATCGTAAGAAAATCAGGAGAGTTTCCAAAATTGAGTGTTTTTATTGGCGAAAAAAGGTCGATATTTCGTCATTATTGCATTCAAAATGTCAAAGATGGAATTCAAATTCGAGTATACAATATTAATAGCGAATGTGTAGCCCATTTTAGCCAGTTTATTTCAGAAAATTTAAGAAAAATTTAACAATATTGCAGGCTCAATTTCGGAAAAAGTTAATAAAATTGAGGCTCAGGCAAAATGATGGGTTTCTTATAAAAAAAGCGTGTATACAAATAACTCTACCGATGCTATTTTCGCCTCCAATGGAAGGACTACCTTCAAGCTGCAATATTGACAAAAATTTAGTAAATATAATCCGGATAATTGTGGAAAATAATCATTTTTATCCCAAGTTTGCTTAAAATTATCTCAAATTATCTCACATTTATCACCTAAAACTTTCCAAATTTTGAATCTTAACTCTATTAGCCACAAGCAAGATATGGAAAGCTATACTGTTTTAGAATCCATAGGATATGGCAGTTTGGAAAAGCATGGTGTCAGCGATACTTATCTGTGGCATCTCCGGCAAATCATGATTTTGTGAGAGGCAACAATGCTCGACTCCAGGATATTGCAAATCTCTATCGTCGCTCAACAATCGGAAATTCTGTGCGCCAAGTACATCATAATCGATATAAAATCCATATAAACCTGAAAATTAGTCTCTGAAGCTTAATTTTAGACAAACAAGGCAATCTTTGGTTCAAAATATCATGCAATCACAACACATAAAGAACCAAATCTTATCAACAACATTGATTTGGCCCAAATAAAAATGTGATGCACCAAACAGCAGGTAATGTTATAGGTGCCCTTGGGCTTTTAAATGCTTCATAAATTGATGAAGCCTCGGAAGGGAAGGACTATCAATGCATGATGGTTATTGTAGTAATTCCAAATTTAATGAGGTAGCAATTGTAATTATATTAAAATCAAAACTAGTTACTTCTAGAGTAAAGCAATAAAGGGTATCTTTGAAATTTGTTTTTAATTTTACATGGCTTGACAAAGCGCGACTTTTATTTTCAAAACTTGCTACTACTCTAAAAACTGAAAAAATAGACAAAAGCACATTATGGTTCACAAATAATTCTTTTTTGTTGATTACATCAAATACAAAATAGACTTATTTGCTTAGCTCGCTTTCGAAAAGAGTAATTTGTACGATATTTGAGTTACTTTTTCAAACAAGCCATTCTTTTTCTTGTAAGAATCATCACTTTTTAAAAGTAAGGCCTAGTTTATACTGCATATTATCACCGACGCGAATTAAATTCATGACACGAAAAAGTTTAAGTGTGAATTAAATTATCTACAGCAGTACACTATTTTACCATGAAAACTGGGCGTAAATAGTACTAACAAAGAAAGGAAATGAAATGAGGGGTTTTAAAAAAAAGTCAATTACCTTAGAATTAATAAAGGGGGATCCTAATAAGGTCCGGGGGGTTGGAAAAAAATCGAAAAATTAATAAGCGGGGGGCGTTTATTAGGCACCTGAGAGTATGAAGATTTTATGTTGGTATTTACTTGAAATCTTATCCGCATTGTATGTAAATACTTATGCACAGAAGTCAACAAATCGCCTACATTCTTACGTTCGTAATGCTGGGTTAACGCTGTAGATTTTCATCTATAGATTCGGAAATTCATCGACAAAACGAAGAATGTCAGCAAATGCAAACAAAGACTCTGCGTGCGAACAAAGTCGGTGACTCACTTGTCGATGAAGTAGAACACGTTCTACTTCTCGTAGACTTGTGTCGATAGATCGATAAAATTTCGTCTTCGTTGGTTTTTTCCTTACTTTTCAATATCTAGGCACAGATAAGTGTTTCAAGATAAGTGTTTCAAGCATCTCTTCTTCCATGTTTAATTCATCAGGCTTAACGCGCAAATAGTTTCCTAACACTTGTTTCTGCAGACAAGTGTCTATCCGACTTTTTCCTCTTTTTCGCTGACTTTCTGAATCTATAGACAAAAATCTATAGTATGAACCTAGCATAGAAATAGTACCTTATTTCCAATTGTCCGGAACATCAGAGAGTCTACTACGCCACTGTTGTTCGTAAAATTGCGATTTTTCGATCTCTGCATGCAGCTGGGTTGTACTGGATTTATTGATTTGATAGATCGAAAGCCTTACGGCTGCTAGAGCTTCAGCAATGAAAGGATCTGAACCATCAGATGCTATTAGAGTTGTAAACGCAGTTCTGACGCAATTGGATCAAATTAAAAGGTAGCTCATTGTTGATTATAAATTTTCAATATAAGTTTGAATTCTCTTCTTAAATAATCATCTTTCAATCATCATCCTAGTCATCATCAAAGTAAGGGATATGTATCGTTGTGAAGTTGTAATTGTTTATAATGATGCTGAATTCTCTATGGGCCAACATTAGGGTAATACATTGCTACATTGTTTTGCTTTAGCACCCGGATCATGATGATGATGATGATCATCATCATCACCATCATTATCATCATCATCATCATCATCATCATCACCATCATTATCATCATCATCATCATCATCATCATCATCATCATCATCATCATCATCATCATCATCATCATCATCATCATCATCATCATCATCATCATCCACGTATC
>OLMO02000006.1:17891011-17902794 GCA_900291935.2 Cassiopea xamachana
CATCATCATCCAAGTATCATCATCATCATCATCATCATCATCATCATCATCATCATCATCATCATCATCATCATCATCATCATCATCATCATCATCATCATCATCATCATCCAAGTATCATCATCCAAGTATCAGCATCATCATCCAAGCATCAGCATCATCATTACTTTATTTAACGTAGGCTAATATACAAAAAAGGCTAGCTAAGCTACAGCTTGTTTAGGCCTACTCTACAATATTTACAAAAATCCAAACTTAAAGTCAAAAGAAAAGAAAAATATATGTACAAGGGTAATAATTGCAAATTAGAATATAAAAAGTTACTATATTAGAAACCCCACTCTTGGGAGATACGGTCTGCAGGGCCTACAGTTCCATCTATCACCGTTCCAATCTCTAATTCGTTTTTTGAAAGTAGAAAGGGTATCTGATTGTTTTATATCGTGTGGCAGATACTTCCATAGTTTATTTCCAAAATAGGCTGGAGTCTCTACTCCAAAAGACGTGGCCCGTACCTTAGGGAGTCGAGTGTCATTGCCATGGCTTAGATTGTAGGTAATACTTCGCTCTACAAAAATATCTTTCATAAAAGGTGGATTCAGATCAAGTTTTGTTTTAAAATTTTCTGTCATGAATCTTTCTGCAAGTATTCTTGAATAGTGTACATAGAGAGAGAGCGAGAGAGAGAGAGAGAAAGTGAGTGAGTAAGTGAGCGTGAGAGATAAAGGAGGGACGGTGGGTGGGAGACAGGGAGGAGAAGCATTGAAGTAGAATGGGGGATAAATGTAGTGCAACAAAACAGAAAACCACACTAAAAATGGAACAGCCACATTACTTGCTTAAGAATTGTAGTATCAAATATGATGGGGCTTTACCATAGAACAGCGTCTATTTACGGACTATATTGACTACTCTAGAAATCTTCGTTGTTTAAATGATTTGACTAAAAACGTAGCTGTTCCATCTCAGTATGCCCTTGTATTTTCTTTACAGATGTTCGAATGTAATCATCTTAACTACATCAAACATAACAGGAGCAATTGACCTCGCGTTTGTGGATAGGTATGTTTTGCTACCCTATCCTGCATGAGGGTAATTTGTAGACTGTGCTAATAAAAACTGAGCTTTGACTGATTTTATTCTATCTTTGTAAAAACAAATACTCTCAGGTGCCAGATAAACGTCCCCCTGCATATTACTTTTCCGATTTTTTTCCAACCCCCCGGATCTTATTAGCAATACCTCTACAAACCCCTCATTTCATTTCCTTTCTTTCTTAGTAATATTTACACCCAGTTTTCATGTCAATTTACCGTATTGCTGTAAAGTTTTAGTTTTATGCTTTATGACAACCTGTTTTTGTTCTTACCGTCCTTGTATAATCATTTAAAGCTTTTTCTCAAATTCCAACCCCACCCCGATTATTTTGACCCTCCCGTCTATTAAATTTCGGGATTTTTTCCGACCCTCCTGTTTATTAGAACCCCTTCCCCGTTTATTTGGCACTTGAGAGTAAGGCCGAGATGTCTGCAAGTGCCAAGGCTCAATTATCCATCTCCTGCCATTCTCTGATGCATCTAGGAATACTAGTCTGACAAACAGACGCATCCTAAGGTCACGTTTACACGGGGCCGGCCGAATATTTGAGCGGCCAAATATTAGGTCGGTTAAGCAGCCTATCTAAAAATGGTCGCTTAGACATCGCGTTTACATGGGGCCGGTCAGTCAAGTTCATGACATGCGCAGAGTATGAATTGTGCCAGATCTATTGTAAACAAAGGTAGCACCCTTCTCACTTCCTCTCATTCAATCAAGCGAGTTTGCAAACGTGAGAAACTGGCGTACAAATGAAAAAGAAAGTGAAATGAATTTTATTTGGGCTGACGACAGCGTATGATGGAAGTTATTTGAGAGTATAGTAACCATCGAAGCAGTACCTACTACATTTGCTATTACATTCAAAACCGACATCAGAGTTTAAATTAGTCTACGACATCATTCCTCCATCCTTTTATTTCTCCATTAAAGGTTGAGACACGTAAAATGGCAAACCACTAGTAACTTTCTTGGAGCGAAAACTCATAAAAAAAATCTGTCATTTGCTAAATGCATATCGACACCCTCTTTGTCACATACTGACACCCTCTTTGTGGTACCCTGCAAATATTCGGCCGGCCAAAGCCGTTCACACGGGGCCGTTCGCGAACTTGACCGGCCAAGTTCCAAAGAAGGTCGCTTTCCTAAGCGGCCGAATAATTGCACGCCTAAGTGACGTAATTTTAAGTCGGTTAGCCTGCCCCATGTGAACGCTACGCCTAAGTGGCCAAATATTTGACCGAGTAGATATTCAGTCGGCCCCGTGTAAACGCTGCCTAATATTTACACGATGTGTGTATTTGGAATGAGACATATGAAAATACATACATTAGAAAGCATCTATCGTAAATCCTCGAATAAGCGCCCACCTCCTAGTAAGTCCCCCTCAAATAAGTTTATAAGAAACTAATTTTTGCAAATAAACACCCCCTCGAATAAGCCCCCATGGGGCCTATTTCAGTGGAAGCATAATTGCAGAATAATAGCAATACAGTATTACTTCCTATCAATGGAGACAAAATAGGACTTTTTAACTGGATGCCCGCTAAACGCGGGGAATCCCACCTCTGACACACCCATAAATTAGCCTTGAAAAGACATGTCTCCACTTGCCTGTGCACACTGAGAGGATCATGGCTTGACAAAAGCACATGACACTGGAGGAGCACATTACACCTTGCCCAGCATGGTGATTGATCAATGACATCACATGTCACTAACAAGGAGCATGTGACCCCCTACCGTGCATGGTTGGAATGCAGAACAACATTGTCAACAAAAAATTGGCAGACAACAGTTGCAACTAAAAAGTCTTAGCAAAATTTGCGACAAATGATTCTGAAAAAATGATCGCAAGCCTACGCTAGGCTACACTGTTCAATAAAGGAAGGAAGAAAAAATGGAATTCTTTCACAGCACGAAACAGTGGCAACATTCTTTTAACATTCTTTAAAGGTTTTTTCGTCCGACACTCATCAGAGTATGAAAACGTCGGATAGTGACCTAAAGGTTAACCGAAATATCTATCCAGATGCGGTTAATATGATAAGATGCGGTTAATATGATAAGATGCGTCCAGTTAGACCAAAGTGTGACCAATTAGGACCTATTACCATTGTTTACTTGAAGAGTCCCAATGAGAAACCAAACTCTTTTTGTCTACACAAGACTGCATTTTGAGTCTTGATGTAAAACAGATTCCAAAACACTTAATGGAAAGACAATCTTGCTTGCCCAATGATCCGAAAATTGTCGTCTGTATATGTTTTGGCGTATTCTGGATTTGCAATAAGGTGTTGTCCTATGGCCGACTCATAATTAATTTTAGAATTGTTCTTTTTACATATACGAGGTGGCTGTTCTCTTACGGTATTGCTTTTCTTCCTGATACTCGCGGGGACATGCTGTTTTATTCTGTCTACTAGTCTCTGCGTAGTGCGTCCTACGTACCGAGCTTCACATCGGCACGAAAATTAATAAACAACACAACTTTTTTGAGTGGTAGGAACGCAATCTTTTTTAGCAGATGGTAGCATAACTAGATCGTTGTCTACTAGTCTCTGCATAGTGCGTCCTACATACTGAGCTTCACATCGGCACGAGAATTCATAAACAACACAACTTTTTTGAGTGGTAAGAATGCAATCTTTTGTAGCAGATGGTAGCATAACTCTAGTGTTGTAAACCACACGGGGCTTCACAGCATAGTAACAAGATGTAATGACTTTACTAATTTGATTTTCAAACGTTGATGAAACATTACCAATCCAAGGCAATTTTAGGTATACCTGGCCATTCTCTGGACCAAATGTTAGAGAAGTTTGAGTTTATTTTGAGACTTCGAGTTTGTTTTGAAGCTAAGAAACGTACTAAGCTGCTTGTAGCTTATAGTTTGGTGCCCATGAATTACATGCAAGACATCTTAGGCTGGCCATTGTCATCATCAACATCTTGCCCCCTTACGTTAATCAACAAGGCAAATTACATGAAAATTGTGTCCTACTGATAAACGTGGCTGAACGAATAAAAGTCCGCAATTTTGTACTTATTAACAAATATAGAAGTCCACAATCATATTAACTCTTGCCTACTATACAGGGCTGCCACCAATTCATGGAATTCAGGGAAAATCAGGAAATTTTATTTTCAATCAAGGAAAATCAGGGGAAAACGAAAGATATTTTATAAAATCAAGGAAAATCAGGGAAGTCGTGGAGTTACTGCAGTGTCATTTTAGAGAGGTGACTTTCTATATACTCAGTCAAGTCAAACATCCAGTTGAGTGTGACAATTGTCAAGTTTTCCCCTATTTTTAAAGCATTTTGTTCTGTGCAGTCATTTTGAAGTGGAGTTCCGCGTTTTATGGCACCAAAAGTTTGAACTGCAAAAAATATGGTCAAGGCTTTCCCAGACTCCGCATCTGTCGAAAGAAATGATAAGAATATCAGGGGGAAATGAGTAGCATTTCACGACAAATACCAGGGAAAATCAGGGGGTTTTGTCTCAATATAGCAGTGGCAACCCTGCTATATCAATCTTAGTTTCTGCGGGGCTTGGAAGGTGGTTTTGGGAGGACTTTTACTGTATTACCTCTTGCCCATGACTGTTATCTAAGTTATATCTTGTTGTTGCAGGGCAGATATAAAACAGTACATTGGCCCACCTTCAGTCAATGCAATTTACACTATTTTTCATTCATGCATCAGAGAATTAATTGAGGTTTGTGTGTAGTATTTGTGAGTTTCAGTGTCATGTTGCTGAATGTTGTGTATCATTCACGTTTCTAGTTTAATCTTCTTTGAAGAGCATTGATCATATCCAAGAAAAGTGTAACATTTAAGGTTTTGTTCACTTTTGATCCGATATAAAAGTATTGCGGATCAGCCCATTGGCACTTGTACGGGCGATCCTATACTCTTTCGCCCCAAATAGTAGGGGGCCTCCTATTCCCGATTTTTGAAGATTTCACCACCCATTTCCATTAATCAAACACCCCCAACTAAGTAATTTTGATTTCAAAGTTTTTAAAAGGACAAGTAAGTAAAACACATTGGCTTTATGAACGCAAATCAGTATTAACAAGTAAGGAAATCAAAACCAACTATTTACGTTATAGTTATACAATATTATCAACTAATTGCTACAATTTTGAAATGTTTGGATCCCCATTCTATCTTTTGAACGTTGCCCCCTCGAACTATTAACAGCCATCTCCATTTAAGCAAAAATACTAACCCCCTGCTTATTATTTCCCCCCCATCTATTCGGTGCCAAAGAGTATGCTCCGGAATCAAAGATTTGCGGGGTGAGTGGCCAAGCGGCCCAGCCAGTTCCATTAGCTTAACTGAAATTAAGCATGGCTGTGTACGGTCAGAAACTGGATGGGCGACCTCCAGATGAACGACCAAAACAGCTCACTCTGCCGTCCTTCGGAAGGGACGTTAAACTAGGGGTCCCATGCCTGGATACGGCATACATAGTAGGCCTAAATTAGCTGAATAAGCTAGGTATAACAGCCTACTCAAAATAAAGTAAACAACAACAACAACAACCCGTTATGCTGCATAATTCTCTGCTTCCTGGAAGCCACGTACACTTTTCTACGTGCACAGCTTATACTGAACTGTTCACGAATTGTCCTGTGCATGAAAGTGCTCTAGTATAGCGTAGATGATACTTAAGTGCCAGACTGCACTAGTTTAACAAAATCAAAATTTTTTCAAGTCATAATATATAAAAATCAATATATACGGAAACTATAGAGGTATTGGTTTTTGGATTCTACACATAATTTGCTTTCAAAAGGGACCTAACATTGATAAATTTGGAGTTGAATAAGAGTTGCTAATTTTGCCGAAAATGGGGTCAAGTTATGTAAACTATGAATGTGATCTGCTACCCCTAAACCTTATTTGATTTGCATGAAGTTTTGCACAGGTAAATTTTTCATGAAACCTCGCCACTACAATAAAGTTAGGCTGAACTGGAGAAAATTTTTAATGTTATGGGCGCCTGCAACACCTTAGCATCGCGTAGATGTAGCGTTATATCACAGTTTCCTGCTTTAATTTTTATCACAATCGTTCATCATATTACTTGTTGATTTGAAAATAAGTACGACGATAAAATGAGACACCATTTATTTTTCCTTCTTTAGGTTGAATTATTTCCACAATTCCGTATCATTCTACAATTTCCTATTATTCCACAATTTCATATCATTCCACAATTCCATATTATTCCATAATTCCATATCATTACACAATCCCATATCATTCCTCAATTCCATATCATTCCACAAGTCCATATTATTCCACAATTCCATATTATTCCACAATTCCATATTATACGGCAATTCCATATACAATCCTAGCTGACAGTCGTCGTTGGCACATACAAGATATATTTCGACCATCTATGCTTTCGACCCAATTTTGGGCCGTCATTAGTCAAAATAAAAGGTCCAAATATCTTAATATATAGTAAGGTGATTACACGTGAAATCAAGACGTGCATATTGCTTATTGATATCCTCAATTTAGTATTTAACGAAATGGGAATGTTTTTTTCAGAGAAAAATTATTTATCCTGCCGAGCAACTGCTTACCATAAGGTTGGTGATATATTTTTCATTTTTAATCTGTGGAGTGTACCTTTAGATGCAAAAACGGCCAGCCGCTGCAAAATTAACCTCTGAATAATGTATTCCAACGACTGTTTCTGCAAACCGGTGCTTCTCAATTATTATATGCAAAGCCCCCCCCCCCTCATTGAAAGAGGAAATAAAATCAGTATCTATAAGCAAGGTCGTTTTCTGCAAAAATTGTACAAGTATACCTGCCTCCTGGGTTATGGCTTATCCCCTGGGGTCCTGCGTGCCCCCACTAGCATCGCATTATGCCCCAAAGGGGGCAAGCCCCATCATTTGAGAAACACTGCTGTAAACGTAAAACATGCTTCACTTCATCGTGCTAGATTTTAGTAAACATTTAGTTTTTCGACACGTCTTCTGTATATGCCATTTTGTTTTTGCTACGGATGAATGGGTGGGGGGGGGGTGGCTTGAAAATTGGCATTTTATTGAGAAATTGCCCTCCTTGAATGCTTGATATATTAGAACCAATCATATGAAGTCAGATCAATCAATGGCTGTTTTATCATGCATTGATCACTCTCATTGATCATTCTCATTGATGCACTCTATAATGGTCAACCGCCTCATAATCACTAATCATTAATCAAGATTACTGTATATGATTTGGTTATACTGTCCTCAAACATTCATGATACCATAGCCCAGTGGTTTTCAACCGTTTTGCTGGAGCAGAAACCTAAGGAAAGTGGATGTAGGACCCCCTGTTTACATATCTGGACCCCATGAAGGACCTCCTGTTCATAGGAGAATTAGAGAAATACTTTCGATCATAGCATTTGTGTAACTTCTGGTGGAAACCCCTGGTACTGTATTTAAGAAGCTTTAGGGTTCCGGGGAACCCTGGGTGAAAGCCACTGCCATAGCCACTATATCAAAAAGCCAGCTGCTCTAATCCCCCCAGATTCTTATATCTAATTTATCACGGCCAAATCCTGAAAGCCTTTAATCAATTACTGTATATTATCATTTTTCCATTTGAGGCTTTTTCTGAAAAAGGTTTGTGTTTTGCTTCAAGCTTTTTAATGCTTCACGTTTTATGATAAATTTATGTCGAAGTTCTTTCCCTTTCAGATCTTTAGAGTTAATGAGGTAAGCTGAAATATCATTCTGGGTTCGGCCATTTTCCAGGACCTGGAAAGCTTTAGAAAGGAGAGGTTTTTCAAAATGGCTATGGAAAAGTTTTCGATTTTGTTTGGAGAAATTCTATCCATATCCTAACATGGACGAAGCTTAGTTTTTTGTTAAACACCGTATATGCTATGTCTGTTCATTTTGCTATTTATAATGCAAAGCACAACCCACCAAAAAATTATAAAATGTTTCAGCAAAAATAGCGTTTTTCTATTGCTCTGGGGTTTCATATGCGAACGAAAATGAGTTTCATGGTTTTGAAAATTTGGTTATTCAACTGGAAGTAATCCTTATGGGATTTGTACGAACCCTGTTAATTTCTTTTTCAATTTATAACTCACCTAAGATGCGTCGAGCGGTGTATAAATCACATTCACCATGGAATTCACTGGAATTTAGGTCCAGGTATTCGTTAAATGTCACGAGAATGTGACTGTATATAGTGTAAGCATTTGTATGTAGCACGAGTACAAATCCAAATACAGCTAGAACGTGACTCTAAATATAAGCGTACCGGGTTCCAATCCATTTAGATGCGTTTTCGAAGTGGAAAACAGCTTTTTTGAACTATCGAAACTGCACTATGACCTGGGTAAAGATGCTATTTAAATCTCTAGCGGTATGTTAGCCTAGATTGACTGTTGTCAAGTAAAGAATAGCCAGCTGTTAGTATGGAATTTGAGAATAAATATGGCAACAAAGGATATAGGGTAGCAGTAAAAGATGATTTTGGTGCTTTTATTAACAGTGGACGTCTATATCCAATTGGAAACGTATGCATCAGTCTCTAAATAGTTGCCACCAATTTCTCTCTTTCCACTAATAACATTGTTCTCTAAAAAAAGAATCGATCGAGCTTCCTTTAAGACATAAGGCAAATTTCATGCAATATGCAACAGTCAGCCATGAAAATAGAATACAAATTCCAGATGTGAGGTTTTATTTACCCTCCGGTTAATGCCTATTTGTACGGGTCTGCAAGCATCTTCATAGGATTGCATATGAAAGTTTTGACAGTGCAATTTAGTAATCACGATTACTGTTATTTTTTTCCCCATTATCATATCGTTGGCTTAAATGCAGATTTAGAATTGGAAAAACAGTTGGTTCCTCGATCTAATCTTTTTGTGGATCAATTCCCACGTGAGATATGATCGAAGAGTACAGCTTGTGGTCTGCACTGTTAAATGAGAAAAGCCAGCTAATTTTTCTTAATTTCTTTCCTACAGGTTCGTAGACAACGCAGCCACACACAGTAGTTTGTGCCTTAGAGAAATTTCAAGGTGAGTAAAAGATACCTACGGAGTACTAAGAATGACGCCATTATCATTTTTTATGAGAAACAAACCATATACTCACCCAGAACTCCTCTCTTACTGACACACTAGTAAGCAAACGATAGCTCTCTGTTTTCTTTTGTTTTTCCTTTTTTATTCCTTTTCTTTATACCGTATTTCTCGAATAGAAACGACCTTCAATTACAAGCCGCCCTCAAATAGAAGCCGCAGCTAAGATGAAAGAGAGTTAATACAAGCAGCCCTCAAATATAAGCGCAGTTTTAATATAATATAGAAGCCGCATGTACTTATCAGAGAAAGAAAAGAAACAACACAATATTTTGCGTGATTATGAGCTGTCGCAAAAACGAAGATTGGTTTTATATTACAGCAATAGCCCATTATTACATTATAGCCCGTGAAAAGAAGTTTCTAAACAGCGCTATATGACAATTTGCCGACAGAAAATTGCGGCAAATAGAAGCCACCCTCGATTACAAGCCGCGCTCAAATAGAAACCCAGTCAAAGTTTTAGAAACTGCATTTAAAGCGATTATTATTATTCTTGACGAAGCTTGTGATAGGATAGAATTCGTCAATCTCTGTATTAGCTCCCTCGGTATATTCGGTAATTCATCAGACTCATTTCTTCAAATGTGTAATGACATAGGCATCGATAAACATCATCTCAACTTCATAGTTACAACGTTATCTACTATAATCATGCGAACAACTTATTATATATTTTGTATGAAGAATAAGCCATGGAGTCAACCTGAGCTCTTAAACTATTAATATCATCATTCTATTTTATGTATTTGAAGCCAGCCAAGTACAAGTTTCCTGCCATTGAGATTTGTATTTGTAGATTTAATAATATATTGATGAAATGAAGTTGAGAAAAAATTCATACGGCTTAGGGCCCCAGATTATGTACTCCCAAGCCCCAAATAAACCGGGTCGTCATAATTAACAGTGGGGCTGGAAAAAATTCTGAAATTTAAGAAAAGGAGGGTCAAGGTAAACAGGGGGGATTGGAATTTAAGAAGCGGCTTAAAGTAGTTATAAAGCGACTGATAGAAAAAAAAGTGGGTTGACATAAAGTATAACACTATAGTATATGCAGAATCACGCTATTTTATTGAAAAATGGCCTTGAATAGTACTAAAAAAAGAAATTGAGTAAGATATGGAGTTTGTAAAAAACGTCATTTTCTTTAAAATCAATGAACGGAGAGGGCCTAAGAAGGACCGATGGGTCGGGAAAAAAATCGAAAATTCCTGAGATTATCTGCTCTTTACAGAAGGGGGCATGTTAGAAAGTTGGTTCTCAATGTACAGAAAACTTTACAAAGCTGATAACTAATAATTCCCAATAACAAACCAAAAAATGTCAACAATCGATCAACTCAAGTATTGGAACAAAATTGCTCGCCAATAGGCAGCTCTGTGTTTGCCGTGTGTCCTACGCATGACTGCCTTATTGAGTGTCAGCTACAATAATTCGATACTCATTAAGATTTAATACCATTTCGTTTAATACCATAAGTCATGCTTTGCTTTTTTGCTAGAAAATGCAAAGGTTTGAGTGGCAGGACCCTCCGGAAGTTACCATTCCTGGCTCACGCATTGTACATACAGGTACGTAAAAAAGGTAGCTCCGTATGCTTCCGTACGTAGGGGAGTGCCTGTTAGAGAGGACACTTATCCTAGGCCATCGGTATGTACGGTGTGGTGCCCAGTTCCTTTCCTCGCCGCCTCTCTTTCCCCACTGTTACCACCAGATACCCATTTGCTGATGGGTGGGCGGTGAGCGAGCATTCAGTCAGGGCATCGAGTCGGACTCTAGCCGTAGACCTTCGGCATGGGAGGCAATCGCTCTAACCGCTATGCTACCTCGCCCGTTATACAGGTACGCAGTGAACTTAAATACTCAGCGTAGCTCCAAGTTATCTGCTTTAATGAATGTGGAAAATTCAACCAAGCCTTGATCTATATATGTTTTTCAAGTCAGCATCTAATTAGTTGGGCGACGAAAAGCGGGGTGAGCGGCCAAGCGGTCCAGCCAGTTTCATTGGCTTAACTGAAGTTAAGCATGGCAATTTTCATTGTTTGTGACAATATTGAACTCTACAACTTCAGTGTTTGGAGCCATATTGCAATGAAATGCAGGAAATTCCTCTGATAGCATAGCTTGAAACCAAGACTACTACAATAGGATGTCTTGTTTATGAAGAGATATATGCAACTTACTTTTTTGCTTATGATAGAATGGGCAAAACTTAAGAACAGCATATAGCAAAATAGCGCTATGACTGAGTTGACATTGAAAGTGAGTCTACACTACTGCTTTAATTATGGCAAAACTATGTGAAAAGCTGTCAAAGATATCACATGCTCTCAATTCCCAAATAAACAGGGGATCCTAATAAACAGGGTGTTGGAAAAAATTCTGAAATTTAATAAGTGGGGGGTCAAAATAAATGGGGGGCTCAGAATTAGAGAAAGAAAGAACAAAAGCAGGTTGCCATAAAGCACAAAATTAAAATATATATATATATATATATATATATATATATATATATATATATATATATATATATATATATATATATATATATATAT
>OLMO02000006.1:17902884-17914344 GCA_900291935.2 Cassiopea xamachana
TATATATATATATATATATATATATATATATATATATATATATATATATATATATATATATATATATATATATATATAGAAGCGTGCTATTTTGCAATGAAAATTGTAGATAGTACTAACAAAGGGAGGAAATAAAATGAGGAGTTCGGAAAAAAGTTAATGTCTTTAAAATTAATAAATGGAGGATCCTAATAAGGCCTGAGGGGTTGAAATGAAATAAAAAAATTAATAAGTTGGGGATGTTTACACCTGAGAGTATGTAGACCTCAAAAGCAATGAAGGTTGCCATTTGAATCTTAAGTATTTGATTCTATACATTATTGAGGTTGCAATTTTTGACGTATAATTAAGGTACAGTTTATAATACATCTAAAGTTGTAACCTCAATCTTTTTATTCAAATCAGTTCATATTACAAACTACACTACCAGAATGTTTCCATTTCTAAAACAAAGGTGTGGTCTTATATCAAACATAGAGAACTACATTCAAATTACAAGAAAACATTTCAATAGACATGCTAGAAAAAAATTAGGGCAAGGGGGCAGCTATCTTCTGTGAGGGCACAAGGCAATGCCTTTTTAATGACCATATCCTTCAGTAGCTGCAGCCATATCACTATTTCACTGCAACAGTGGTGTGAAATAGACAGAATCGTCGTGATATTTCGATTGCAGGAGTGTACTCTGAGCTATCTCCTGATATAATTTTTTCAAAAAAGCAATGTGCTGAAAAAGGCATTCTTGCCCCCTTGTCCTCCTTTCACTTCGGCAGGAAGGATAGCTGCCCTCACTTTTCATCACTGCGCCAGTACCCCTGCGCTTCAACACCAATTAATTTAAAAGCAGCAAAAAAGCATGAAGATACTTTGTGACTAAAATCTCTTCAACAACAGCTTTCAGATGATATATTGCAAGTATCACTAGCACTTGTACACATGAATATACAAGCGCTCAAAATTTTGGTCACACATGAATGATTTTGAAGACGACCTTTGTTCTTTCACTCTGAAGCAGGGGTAAACACAGATTTTTGCCAGTTTTCTTCATAAGTTAGGAAAACATACCCTAGATAACCTATTTTCTAAATTTCACAACAATCAAACACAGAAAACTAAAATTATTTGATTGTGAAGTTTTACAATGACTTACAAACTATTTTTTATGCTTCACTGACCATAGAATTAAGCCATGCTGAATTGCCCATAACTTTATGAGTCCTCGACCAATTTTCTAAGAAATTAGTTTGCTGGACTCAGCATGAAAAATTGTCTCTGTATACTAAATTTGTACAAGATCTGAGATAGGGGGTGACAAAGTCAATTTTATTGGATCAGTTGATATGGACTGACCCTATCCTGGAATCTTTGGTAGCAAAATATTTGCCCTGCCCATCATGACAAAGTAGCCACCCCGTGCTGTTTACATGTACACGTCACACAACAAAGCTGTCTGATTGGCTGCTCAAATCATACGATGGCTTTTCCGCACGGAACTGTCAGAAAAGGTTGAACTTGATTCAACTTTCCTCGGAACAGAACGGAACGGAAAGTTTTCCTGTTCACGTGACCCTCGCGCATGCCCACGAGTTTTTCTGTTCCGTTCCTGTCCACGGAAAATTTTCTGTAAGTGGAAATCCACCTTTAGCCTTTTTATTTCCTCAGGCCATACCTGATCGCTGCTATTCTAATGGTTTCATGTCTATATAAAATCTTTAATGTTTTTCGATGATTGCATGAAATGCATAACTCCATTTCTTGCCTTTACATGTATATGCTGATGCACCAATTTGTTCACTGGCTCACTCATTGCATTTTTTCCTTGCTTACCGGTCTATTTGAATGATATTACACACTACGTTTCACCCTTTTTGGTGATGTGGACCAACAATTATTCTTGCTATAGATAGCGATAGAAGATTACAGAGCCATTGTTTTCTAACACAATTACTTACAGTTGTTTACTGTACATAATCATACTGATCCAAAGTAAATTGCTGTGTATTCTCTCTTTTACTTTTTCATTGATACCAACTGACCCAAAGTTGAGACATAACCACTTTCATCAGCAAGCTTTAGTTGCTGCAGGTGTATTGCTAATAGTTGAAGCGTTCCCTCCTTCAGAGTGCCACAGCGTCACTTTCTCAGTTCATCGAAGCTCTCTCCATGGCTGTCGACAAACAACTGGACGATGTTGAAAAACTTGAGGGGACTGGCAGCGCCAATAGCAAACCCCTACCGAATGGTAGTATTTAGCACGTAGTGTTATCAGGTACCTTTTCAAGATTCACCATTGATTGTGTTATTATTTATGAATTTTTGGGAAATAAGTATTATGCCTATATAATCACTCTACTTTCTGAGTCCTGCCTCTGTTTCGTCCGTTTGCCTCGTGTCTAGATCATGTTTGATAAATTGTAGTTCTATTACGTCATCTTACTCTTGGGAGTAGAGGCCATACCTACTCCCAAAAGCGTGTGAGCGAACATGAAACTGGCCGCAGCGACCATGATCATTTCTCGTGTATGCTTGCATACTTTGAGTGCTTCGAGTGCGCGCTCGAGAAGGTCTCTGACGAGATTAGGCTATAGTGTTTCGCGGAGCATGTGAACCAGTTTTGTGTTGTTGCTTGTGCTAACCAGTCATATTTGCAGCACGTTCTTCGTTTGGTGTGTTATTTGTGTTGATTTTGGATCAAAATGGCCGCTCAAGTTGGCGCTTCTTACAATTCAGATAAGTACTTTATCTTTTAATAATTCTGTCTAAAGGCTGACCTTTAATTAGTCGCGCGAGTGCGTCGACAGTGCGATCTATTGTAATGCAAATGAGTTTTTGCACACCATTCCGTTCGCGGGCTGCCGTGAGCTGTTCGTCTGAGATTATAGTGACATTCTACTCTCAGACGAACAGATTACGGCAGTCCACGAACAGAATGGTGTGCAAAAACTCATTTGCATTACATCAGATCGTACTGTTAACGCGCTCGCACGGCTGACTGGAGATTAGCCTTAACATGTGCCTCCTTTACTTCTGTGTAGTTGTAGCAGTGTAGTTATTTGCTGTGCCCGCCGTTAGCATTGTTTTAAAATACATGCAGTTTTGGTTTTGATAAAGATTGCTCGCGTTCTTTCAATACACGTGTTTTTAAAATAAGAAACCATTTTATAAGAAGCCTACTACTTCAGTCTTTGCCCAGAAGAAATGAACGCAGGAGCGTCAATGTGCACGTGCGCCCGTGTCTGCACGAATGATTGCTTTTCATTATTTGGAATTTCATGTGCGATCCAAGCTTTGTGTATCCAGAATACAGAGTTTCTTGTTGCTGAAGCATGTTAATGTCTCATAAGCAAAAATAAGATGAAAGCAGAGGTTTAAAAGCAAAAGATGACAGACACTGAAGTTTCTATATGGCATTTACGATTGCACGGTTGACAGTGATGTTAGCACGGGCAATTTTTCGCTCGTGCTGGGGATTTTGCACGTTTGTAGACACGTACACGTGCGATCGCACGTGTCTTAGAGCATGGACTCTACTAGATACTCTAAGATTAATGAAAGTTTTAGAACTATAAGGAAAGAGCTAAGGAACTTTAAACAAATCAGACATTGAAATAGTTTCCTGGTTCAACGGAAAGCTGAACCAAAACGATTTGAACATGATATTGCTTTTAATTTTGCTCACTAGCACATTTTATTTGCTATTTAATAGTTCGCTACACTCATGTTTTGTTTAAGTTGTCACTGTAATTTAGTCCGCTAAATCAAGAAGTTTTAAAGAGAAAGTTTTAGAAATAAAATTGGGCCAAAATTAAGAAACTTTTAATACGCGTTTTTTTTATAAGAAAATCATTATTTTGCCTGAGCCTCAATTTTCTTCACTTTTCTCGAAATTGAACCTGAGATTTTCTTAAATTTTTTTTTAACTCTTACTGAAATAAACTGACTGAAATGATTCACAATTTCGTTATTGTTATTTATGCTTGAAGTTGAATTTCATCTTTAACATTTTGAATGCAATAACGACGAAATATCGATTTTTGGCCTATAAAGACACTTAATTTTGGAAATTGAGCCTCGTGATTTTCTTACGATTTTCTTAAGATTTTGACGATTTGAGCCTCATTTTCTTATAAACTTTTTCTTATAAAAAAAGTGTATTTGACGTTGAGCCAAGTTTTTTATAAAAATAACATGTAGTTTCAAATAGCTGTAATTCTAGCCTACTTTTTTCTAACTGCTTTTGGTAGATGCCCATAGTTCACCTTCGTAGGCTGAGGGTTTTCATTAAAGTATGATTTTTCTTGAGAGTTTGAGTTCACACAAGCTCAAAAGCGATCCGATACGTACCACTTTGATAATGGAGTGAAAGCAATGAGGAGTGACATTGGAGCAGCTGTGAAATTCAATTCAATTCAATTGAAAGAAAATGGCCAGGATTATATGTTGTAAATATTGTCGACACAATCACACTATTATCCGATTACTAACGAAACCGTTGTAAGCTTCATACACAGCCTGACTAACATTTTTTCCTGACTTTTTTCTTGAAAAGGAAGGTGTTCTTACTGACTGCATATCAGGAATACAAAACGTTTTTCCTGACCAGCCGGTGACTCAACAAGAAATCAGTTAAATCTGGAGTTTCAAAAGTTGAACCTAGTGCTCTCAATAAATGATTTATTCATTCTGGAGTAAAGACTTGGAATAACATCCCATTGGAAATCAGAACAATTCAAACAATTTGTACGATATATCCTACCATACACCTCTTGGGAACCAAAGTGAACTGATTTAGTATGCGTTTCTTTCTGTGTACAGTTTATGGATGCAATGACTTTTTATCTTTTCCTACGAACTTTCAGTTGAAGCTTTAAGACTGCCCTGTTCTTTGAGCTACCAAATATATATGTTGTATGTGTACCTCGATGCAATGACATTTAGCTCTCTAGGATTCATTACTAGTTAGCAAATCAGTAGCGTTCTTTTTCTTCCAAGTTCATAAAATAGAGGACAGTGCTATTCAATGGCTACCAGCAGTAAGGGAAATTAGGCAATTATCGGGGAATTTAGTTTCTGTCGTGAAAATTTGAGAAAAATTAGGGACTTTAATACAGGTGTGGAAAAATCAGGGAAGTTTGCAAATGCCACTCTTTCAACTGTCTTTTTTTCATACGAAAATTTGCAGCTTGTTTGGAGTTTACACCGAACGAGATTGAATATTTTCTGGAATTTCTCCCAATTTAGTCAGGGACATCAAGGAAAGATCAGGAAGTTTTCTAAGCAGAAAACCACTGGTCACCTTGTATTTGTGTCATGCTACTAGTGTTAATAGGCCTTAAATATTCTTGCCTATTTTGCCTTTTTATAACTAGGTCATATTTTCAAGATTAAAGTGCCACAAGAAAAATTTCATGCACAAGAAACATTCCTTTTAGTTAGAATCAATATCTCTTTTGTGGCATTCGAGTCTTTGATTTCAAGGCTAAATTCTTCGAGCAACTATCTTTCAGACCTTTTCCATTTATCATTCTGAGAAATTGCTCAATATCCATGCAAGTTAATTTTGTTGAGTTGGAAAAAACATAAGAATACAAATCAGGGGTGTCGAAACTGGGGGGCTAATGGGGCACTGCCCCCCCTTTTTCATAAAATAGGGTGTTTCACTATTTTCACCTGAAGCTATCCCCGACTTTAGTGACCAGGCCCCTCCGCTTTGAAAGTCATTCTGACTCCTGCAAATTCTTATTCTTTGTAAGGTCAATCAAGTTTTTCTAGAACCAAAAGTTGAACAACGCACGCTGAAAAAACTGGAGAAACAATAAGAGAATGATTGAAGGAAAATAGAATGTTCTTTAGAAATGCCATTGATCAGAAATTACCACTTGCACTATTTAAAAATACTCAATAAAACGACAAGTTTCTACGTATAAAATTACGTACAAAATCAACACAAATCGTAGACAAAATTTCCTGATGTGTCACAAAATTATAGTTAACAAATATTTCTTGATCCAAAATTTGTACATTCATAGCTATTTCTAGTTTCTACTTTTTAAGGGTAAATAAATTATTCATGAGCTGATAATTTCTGTGACCAAGATTATTTCTTGAATGCAGGGAATTGGAATGCATTTCATGCAAGAGAGTTCCTTATTCTTTAACTGTAATCATTTTTCTCTTATCGTGAGCAAACAATATCTTATGGCAACAAATGGAACTGTGTAACAGAGTTACTAGGATAAAATTTGACGGCAAGTCGTGCTATAGTAAAGGTGCTTGAATTTCTTAGTATTTCACTGTATCTGAGATAACTTTCTTGCAGTACTCTCAGGAGCCAGATAAACGTCCCCACCCAGCGTATTAATTTTTCGATTTTTTTCCAACCCCTCGGACCTTATTAGGACCCTCCATTTTTTAATTTTAAGGAAATTAACTCTCTTTAACACCCCTCATTTCATTTCCTTTCTTTGTTAGTACTACGTACGCCCAATTTTCATGGAAAAATAGCGTACTGCTGTATATATTTTAGTTTTATGCTTTATGACAACCTGTTTTTGTTCTTTCCGTCCTTGTATAATCAGTAAAAGCCTTTTCTCAAATTCCAACCCCACGTTTATTAAATTTCGGAATTTTTCCAAGCCCCCCTGCGTATTAGCACCCCCCAGTTGATTTGGCACTTGAGAGTACAGATAAGTATATGGGTGGGTAGCAGAGTTTCTAGGATAAAATTTGGCTGCAAATCGTGCTTTAGTGAGGGTTTTTAAACTTCTTAGTATTTGACTGTATCGGAGATAATTTTCTTATGGTATAAATAAGTATATGGGTGGGAGACAATAACGCAGATAGAATTTAAACGAAGGTCAAGAAATGTAGATTTTTCCGACAAAAATATAATATATTCGTTAGAGTAAAAACACGGACATAAGAGCCTTCATTTAATAAAAACCTACAGTTTGATATTTTATATATTGATTTCAAATAATTAGAGCATTTTCGGCCTAACATTCTCTTATTAATGGCTTATTTTTATCCACTGGGAAATATACACAGCCTTTTTACCAATTATCTCCTTTAGTTGTTGTACCAAAAATAGTACATAAATTGTAAAAAGCAGGTTCACGCCTATGTTTACAACCATAAACCCTTGGGCAGTTAGCTATATTGCCATAGTCTCTCTCTTGATTTTACCTCCGTTTCACGCAATTCCTAGGAGCTTGGAAGGTGCCTCTGAGAGGACTTTAGCAGGACCGGATGCCCTTCTTGACGTCACCAATGGCATGCGTTGGGCCTCGAACCCAGGACCATGTTGGTCTGAGTCGAGTGCATTAACGCTAGGCCACGGCTGCTCTATATTGCTATAGTCTCTTGATACTTAACTATTAACTATCATGTTATCTGGCACAAGTGTTTGGTTTTATAAGAAAGTTTTTTTCAGCCCAGTGCTAAATTTTTAAAAATGTTTTACGATTCTAGTATCAAATCTTTCTTTAGACTTTCTTAGCAAAAGTCTTTTACTCCTGATTTTCTACACATGCACAAAAGTGGAAAGCAAAAAGGTTTCATGTGCACCTGAAATGATGATAAGTCTTAGTAAATGAGAGAAGTTAAACTGTTTGAGGGCAGCCAACAGAACATATAGAGTATTTTGTACATAGATAAATCGAATTCTCAATACACATACACTTATTAACTTTCTTAGGTCTCAAAAATCCAGTACTGAACTTTCTTAACCTTTTGAACAGCTGAGTACTAGTTTCTTATAAACCACTTTCTGGTAAAAAATGAAACGTTTATTTTGTTGGACTCTTTTTATAGTAATGTCGGGGAAAGGCCGTAGGGCCTATAACAAATCCACGACAGGAAAAACTGAGAAAATGGGGAAGTATAATTAGAGAGGGAGATAAGATCAAGTTTGTTGATGTTAGATTTAAAAGATGACAAATTTAGGATTCAGACAAATTGTAGGATGCAGACTCTGTTAAGAACGAGCACCTTGGCAACTGGGATTATCTCATTGCATAAGAGCATGAACAAATTCATTTAAAAATTTTACTTTTTTTTATGTGCAGACTTTTACGTACTTCATGATTATTTTGAATATACCTAGATTACTTACCGACTAGATAATAAATTTCACTAACAAATGGGAGGCTAGCTCCACATGAGGGTTTCTGCTCTCTGAACCCCTTTATCTATGCCTCTGGTAGGCCACTAGATAGGACGAATTTTGGAAAAGGATAATGGCTAATAGAACATTCTTATTCTGTAAACCGCCTTAGTTAGTTATACGTAATAAACTTTGATTTCTATCACCAAAAAATTGACCAAAATACATTTTGTAAAATACTCTCTATTATTTAATACATATATAAAATTCTTCAGTTAGAAACTATAATTCGCAAAAAAGTGTATTTCATAATGATAAAAAGATAATGACCTACAATCTCTGCCAAACGTCTTGGAATACTTGCACTAATTCTGTTGCTCATTTGGTAGTATCCCTTCTCTCCCCCTCAAATCAATCTTGTTATGGGCAGGGTCGACAGACACACCAAAAGTCCCTATGGCTGGAGAGTATTACATGGCAAATACCCTTTTGGCTCAACATTATTTTAAGGGGGAGGAGATCTTAATCGTTCGGCATAGACTAGAATATGCTTGATATCAGATGCTCTTTGGTGCCTAGTAGAAGGGGGCTGGAAAAATACGCAAAATCTAATTAGTGGGGGGGGGGTTGAAATAAACGGGGTGGGTTGAAAATTAAGTTATAGAAAAGGCAATGGTTTCTTATCACAAATTTATATCAAGGTAATATAGCCAATGAAACAAAGCTGAACCATACAACACATGAGATCGGCGTTCTTTTCTTACGGTATTTCTTCCTTGAAGGTCAAAGTAACTGCTCTAAAAATCTCCTTGCTTGAGTCTTACTTTAATAATTAATAGCCGGGGGTTGGAATAAGAATATCCTGAGTGGGAAACTTTTGAAAAATTAATTTGCGGGGGCGTCTATTGGGCACCCAAGTTCACAGGTAATATAGCCAAGTTTACAGAATGAAACAACGCTGAAGGGGTAACTACTCAATAATAATTTAGCCAAGAGTACCATCCCTTAATTAATTAGTGTTCCAAGAACTATTGGCAGAGACTGTAGGTCTTCAAATGAAACAACACTGACTTCAAGTGAGTAGAACTCTACAAACAATGGCTGCCACAAAGGATAATGTATGGTACTTTGTGTTGTACAAACTGGAACTGGAATTTTTGAGATTATCATCAAGCAATGGTAATTCAAAATCCAGCCTTGCTACCCTACCCTTGAGTATAGATACACTCTTAGATGAGGTACCCACTGTAATCACATACTTACCCGGCGTAAGTAACCTCCAATATTCGCCCTGTTTCGTTGTTTTTATCAGCTTACTGTTGCCAACAACCTTTACTTCTGCTCCGGCAACTGCAGTGCCATTTCGCTTGACTAGGCCCTTGACGCCGGAGTGGACTTGCTGAATGTAAGCAATCAGGGAGTCTTTGTTCTCCGACCAAAAGTGCTTTAGAGTTGAAGCCCAAGGGTACTTGCAACAGCTCAATTCAAGCGTTATTTCAAAGCAGTTTGTGTAGTGGTAATTGTAGTCCTGCATGCCACCGCTTAGGGTGTACCAATGTGCCCCATTTGTGATTCCACCAGGGAAGTAGTTCCCCTTGCAAGCACTGCCAATTCGCATTGATGGATTCAGCTCAGAATAGACAGTTGCAACATGCCTGCAAAGTTATTACATGAGAATAAGAGATGATCCAGACTTTGTTTAATACTGTTTGTACATAATTAGAAATCCAAAATTTTCATCCCTCCCCCCTTGTTCATATATAAATATACATACACACACACACACACACACACACACACACACCCACGCGCACACACGCACAAACACACACACACACAATTGTGCAAAAATTGTAGGTTGTTGAACTTTCTCTGTTGAATTTCCTAGGGAGGACCTTGTAATCAAGAGTTCGCTTGCTTAAACCAAGTACTCTTTGTAGTTATACAAGAGTATACTTCTACCAGCTCTTCATACAAATGTGCTAGCTGAATAACAAAGACTTAAAGGAAAAGACAATAGAGCTCATTTGTGTAATGCTACAACAAATCTCCTTTTGGACTACTTTCATTCTAAACTCTGAAAAAAATCAATTTGAAATGGCAATTATTGACAAATTTCAGCTGGATTTAGAAAAAATGATCGAAATATAGGCAAATGAACGCTGATTTAGTGCCTATCAAAATCACTGTGTTTTGAGACTGGTTCCGAATGACGTTATCACAAATAAACTCTATTGTACAGGACAAGTGAACGAGTCATAACCAACCTGAAGAATTTGTCATCCGGCGATGTGGCATAATGGCCGTAAGAGTTGAATCCATTCTCATAGTTATCGTACGGATAGTTAGCGACAATAACACCCCCGTGCAAGTTGGCTGACAATACGAAGGGGTACTGGTCCAGCCAATTCATAATCGCTCTGGTTTCTTTTTGCAACGGATATGACCGGGAATAGTAGGGGTCCGGGAAATTACGATTCAAGTCGTACCCATTTGCATTTGCGCGACCAACAAGTCCGTTGCATTGGCCCTCCACAGACTTCGAAAACCCATCTGGATTCATAGTGATAAGTATATGAATCCTCGTTTTGGATATGAGGTTTTTGATGGTGCTGTTGGTATTGTAGCCTGTGCATAACTCATTTACCAAATGCAAAAGCAGCTCCTTCCCAACGACTTCATTTCCATGCATATTTCCAACGTACTTAAATTCAGGCACAAGTAGGTCTCGTTTTCCAGGTGTTTTGCTGAACTCCACAACAAACAGATCACGTCCCTGCACTGACTTACCAATTGTATAAATTCTAGTTATTTGGCTACATTTCTGTAATGTTATGTTTTGGACTGTGCTGTACATGTCATCAAAACTGTAGTACTTGAAAGCTAACCCCGTGACCTTTCTCTCTTGGTAAGAGAAAACCACAAACATTATGCAAATGCTGGCAACTTGAAATGCAGACACCATTTTGAAACTTTGGTTTTACCCCAATAATATCCTGAAAAAGTATGTAATTAGCTTTCAACTGTAGCATAGCATGTAGATACAAAATATAGCATACTCTATAACTGGTAATGATACATAGCCTAAAATGTTGCAAATGTTATGAAGATTATCATCATAATCATCATTATCACAATCATCATCATCACCATCATCACCATCATCATCGTTGCCATCATCACCATCATCATCATTATCATCATCATCACCATCATCATCATTATCATCATCATCACCATCATCATAATTATCATCATCATCACCATCATTATCTTGAAGAGGGTCGGTATACTTGGCGCCACAATTCTGTTTTGAATTTTGTAGCAGCCTCATTGCAATCTGTCAAGGGTGCTAA
>OLMO02000006.1:17914444-17962061 GCA_900291935.2 Cassiopea xamachana
TCATCATCATCATTATCATCATCATCACCATCATCATCATCACCATCATCATCATCACCATCACCATCACCATCATCATTATCATCATCATCATCACCATCATCATTATCATCATCATTATCATCATCATCACCATCATCATCATTATCATCATCATCACCATCATCATCATTATCATCATCATCACCATCATCATCATTATCATCATCATCACCATCATTATTACCATCCTATTCCCATTGTGCCTCTGAGCCAGTTAACTGACTGCCAGTTGTTAAAAAGGGGTGGTTGAGTCGGCCACAATCAATCCACTCTGTTACCCAACAATTACTAGGCAGAGCTGTGGTATGAGCCACTGGGCCCACTTTTCACTGAAGGGGTCTGATCGGACAGTATGTCACAGGTCATCGACATCTGCCCCGAATTCTGAATCTCTGTGACATGAATCACTATCAAAATAGGGGCAATTGTCTCTCTGTGCCTGCTTGCCACATCATCATTGCCATCATCATTATCACTGTCACTATTGACCCCATCATAATCATTACCACAATCATCATTTATATCATCATCATCATCATCATCATCATCATCATCTTCTTCTTTCTCACTGCTACACCCCTATTGGGGCCTGTGACTGTCCCTTCCGGTTAGTGAATTGCCTGTCAACTGTTTATAAGTGGTGACTGAGCAGGCTGCATTCAATCCACTCTTCTACCCCAACAGATAATGGTCAGAACTGCTACATGAAATATTCAGCCTTCTTTTCCCTGGAGGGGCCTGGTTGTACAGTTTGACACATGTCATCAGGGTCTGGCAAAGAGGTGGATGCCACAAGCGCAGCCCAAAAGCAGATTCAGGCCATTGCAGGCAGCTTGTGCCAGACATAATTACTTTCGTTTCAGTTCACTCCATCTTCATTTCATTAATGTTTATTTACTAATTCCTGTCAGCATACAAAAGTAAAAGTTTCAATGTAACTGAAATAAAGGAACTCAGTTGATTTATCTGTGTAGGCAGGTGCATGCAGAAAAAGCTGTGCCTGCAGGCAGCAGAATATTTTGTTGGACCCTGCATGTCATCAACAGTTACCCCAATTCATTGTAAGGGCAATTGACTCTATGTGCCTGCTTGCCATCCCAGATTCGTCCTTCTGTGAAGTAATGCTCCCATATCTGTGGTGGTGCTCCTAAATCTTCTCTCCATCTCATCAACAAAGTCCTGTGAAAAGCAATCTGTCTCATCAACAATCCAAACCTCACTAATTCCCTAAAATCTCTCCCCCATTGTGGTCTTGTTGCAGCTCTTTCCATTTTCTACTGTTATTGTCACAGACATTGCTCTCTGGAAATCAAGAATATTATTCCTGATCCAGTGAAGCTTGTTCGAGTCACCAGAAGCTCTACCTATTCAAACCCTTTTACAAGTTACACTGCCTATTCCATGGACTCTAGCTCAAAAATCATCTTTCATTCCAAGAACTTCTCAACTATGGAACTCATTGCCACCCACTACTTTCCCAAATCCTACAACTTATCATCTTTCAAATCTAGCATCAACTAGATCTTGTCTCCCTACCTACTTAACCTTTCTGCTTTTTCTTAGTTTTTCCTTTGTTGGGGATTTTATCATAGGCCCTAAGGCCTTTCCATGACATTACTTACTAAAACAAAGAAGGTCTCCAACCATTGGTCTGTTTGTCATTACAATCACCATCAATCATCATCTAATCCTCCTCCTCATCATCAATCATCATCATCAATCACCATCACCATCATCATCATCATCAATCATCATCATCATCATCATCATCATCATCATCATCATCATCATCATCATCATCATCATCATCATCATCATCATCATCATCTGTCTGTCTGTCTGTCTGTCTTTGTCATTTCGCCCCTGAAGGGGGCCTAGGACTGACCCTCGGGTCAGTTTTTGCCTGTAATTTGTGTAAAAGAGGTGATCGAGTCGGCTACACTCAATCCACTTTGTAACCCCAACAGTTACTAGGCAGAGCTGTAGCATGAGCCATTGAGTCTGCTTTTCACTGAAGGGGCCTGGTTGGACAGTTTGCCACAGGTCATCAACATCTGCCCTAGTTCTGAATCTCTGCGATATAAACCATTATCAACTTAAGGGCAGCTGTTTCTCTGTGCCCGCTTGCCACCACGTGGAGGTCTCCAACCATGGGCTAGCCATCATCATCATCATCATCATCATCATCAATCATCATCAATCATCATCATCATCATCATCATCAATCATCATCATCAATCATTATCATCAATCATCATCATCATCATCATCATCATCATCATCATCAATCATCATCATCATCAATCATCATCAATCATCATTGCCAACATCACTATCAACAATATTCATTTTCCTCTTTTTCACTGTTATGTTCTTAATGGGACTTGCAACAGACCTTGCGTAGTCAGTTGATCACTTGCCAATAATTTAGGAAGGGACTGAGTCAGGTACACCCACTACACTCTGTTGCCACAACAGTTACTAGGTAGGACTGCAGCATGAGCCATTGAGCCTGCATTTCACTGCAGGTGTCTGGTTGGACAGTTTGCCACAGGTCATCAAGATTTACTCCACTTCTGAATCTCATTGATATGAATTGCAATCAACTATGGGGCAGTTATCTCTCTGTACCCACTCACAACCATGAGGTCTCCTACCATGGGCTAGCTACCATCAATATCACAGGGGCTGTGCATTGACTTTGAAAGTGGGGGGACCACACAAAAGTTACATCAGTTCTTGGGTTTAGGGTATATTTCCTGCAATCCAAAAAAATTTTTTTCTGAAAAAAGTGGGGTGGGCTATGGCCCCCTCAGCCTGCCTCTTATGGTGCATCCCATGCATCAAGATCCCTATCACCTTTAAAACTTATTGAGAAAACAAATCAAATTTCTTCAACTATAGTCAAGACTACATTCATATGTTGCAACAAGTATATAACATGCAAATAAACATTCAATAATTGTAATAAAATAGAAAAAGAATTTATCAAACTTGCATGACAATAAATTAACTTGAAAAACTCAGTAACCTCAGCTAACATTAAAGAGATACCAATGCATTGATTGGATTTTTGACAGCTTGGAGAAAAGTTCAGTATATGTCATACTACTTAGGTGAATGAAAAACATAGTTGTCAATCGGTGAAAGGTAATCCTGTTCTGGAGACATAGGAAAAATGGATATTCCTTACAAAAGTCCATGTAAGTTTTGCTACACACTCTTGTTACTATCCATAACCATAGGAGGCGGAGGCAGCGCGTCCCCCCAAGATGGGTAGAAATCCGTTTCACTCAGGCAAATTTTTTGACAGAATAGGAAATCCGGGCAACTTTTCTGCCTGCTCTCCAGCTCTATTTGACATTTCGGGCAGAAAATTTACAGCCCCCTCTAAAGTTGACATCCTCCTACGCCCATGCAGCTATCACTTTATCCTGTTACATACACAAATTCATGTATTTGATAATGCAGTCTGGATATGGCAGCTCAAAAGAGCTGATGTGGGCCTGCAAAACACTGGCTAAAATGAATATCATGAATAAACATCCTAAATATTTCGTTGCCTATGAAAATCCATGGTATGTATGCATGCATCGACGTTTTACAGCATGAAACATACTGTAAAAAATGTATCTATTTGTCATAACAGATTCATTGGCTTCAAGGTTTAGATGTCTAAGCTTTAAAAGGTAATAGATCTATGTATGACAGGCCTTCGAAAACTACACTGACAATAACAAGCAAGTCTTACGGAACAGCAGCCGATACTACAATAATACTGAAAAATATACTCAAATGTCAGCTTGCCTTTTACCAGTTGCGGTTTCAGTAGATTTTCCCTGAGATCATGCCCACTAACTACCGGTGTTCAACTGTTCAACGCAATACACACATTTTATGGGAACGCGTTATGATGTCTCCTTCGCAGTAGCATGTTTGAAGTATTGAGCTACAGTAAATGACCGAATAACCGCCCAGTGTCGAATAACCAACCGGAGTGATGACCCAGTGGTTAGAGCGGTCGCCTCACAAGAGGAAGGTCGCGGGTTCGAGCCGTGGCCTGTCATACCAAAAGGCTGATTTCCAATCACCAATTTCTGGAGAGCGCACTACTTTTTACGATCGCCGTTTTGCGATCGCGTGGTGCATGTCAAATTACACTTCAGCTACACGTACACACAATTGAAGGCGTTGAGGGGTTTCCTTTTACTTCATTATTTACAGACACCACTGCATCCTAATCAGAATACTTTTCCTTGCTGCCCAGAAATCAGTCAGGTATTCCAAAAACAAGATTGTATTCCATTAAAATGAACTGTAGCAAGCACTTTCTTGGCGTAAAATTCAAAATCACAACTGTCTTCTCGTGCCTTCTTGTTTAGTCACCAGGCCATTGACAAAACTTTATAACAAAATTTATGCTGAGCTACGTGAGCTACCTACCCGAAATAGTTTCAAAAACAACAGAAAACATATTTGAAGGGCTAGAATCAGAAGGTAAAACACGAATACCTGGAAGATCAGCGCTCGTTTATAGGGTTACGTTTTTATTTCGATTTGATCTTTAGTGTTTCTGTTAGCTGAAGGTATACCATGTGTAAAAACAATATAATAATAATTATTATATGTTAGGAACGTTTCACCGCGCACTTTTTGAACTCATGGAACTCGGAAATGAAGTCTAGGCAGCGGAAATAAAACACTTGGGCATCGGAAATGATCGATTGGAACTCGGATGAAACCTTGTCAGAGAACGATGGTGGAACTCGGAAATGATGGCTATCAAAAACAATCGGTAGAATGTTACCATTATCTACGATTGTCTACAAGTGTCTTTGTTTGAGCACTCCACATGTTTACAATGGCGACCTGAGATGCTTTGAGCCTCCAAAGAGATTCATAGTTATCAAAGAGTTGCCTAGCTATCTAGAAAAGCATTTCAAGACAATGTGGGGCTTTGAATCGGCTTTTGAACTGCAGAGAGAATTTTAATCCGAGCATTTGATAAGGGATTAAAGTGAATATGGGTATGAAGGCATCGTGGCTTGATTCTCTTCCTGACAACAATTAAAACACTGTTTGCAAGGTTCAAGCTTCATTAAGAATTAATACTGCTTTTAGATTAACATGTTCAACTGAGATTTAAATATATCCTTTTGATATTAAGCACAGTTACGTCTTTGATATCTAAGAACATTTGAAGAATACTCTAAGGCTCAAAGTCATTAAGACTACCGTCGCCGAGAGGGGGGCAGGGGCAAATTGCTGTAAGGCCTCAAGGTCAAGGAGGCCTCATAACACCCAATAGTTCAAGGTCTGGGGGGCTTATTATAAACAAGCAGTAATTTTCCAAAGCTGATTTCTAGACCCTGTAAATTTTCTGCTCTCTTCGCTCGCAGGGGGCTTGGTTTCCTTTTCTTGCCCCGGGGCCTCGGACTTCCTTCGGGCACCACTGCTATCAAGGCTCAGTGAACATTTAGGTATTATTTTCAAAAAGATGTATACTTGATTGGACTAATAAACGAATTTCCGTTTGCAGGGCTTCTTTGATTTTGGTGTCTAAATCGGTGAAAGTCCTTACTTCGAGAGTTCAATTCAATTCAATTCTCGAAACAGTTCTCAAGAGATCGTTGTGATTTTCTGGGATGCTTTGCATAACTCTTGTGATTTTTCATTTTTTAGTGATCTTCGTGATTTTATGTGGTATTTTTTGATTTCATAAGTTAGGATGGATTTCTCTCAATGAAGTACCCCTCGTTCTATATATTAATTTTTACTCAAACTTTTAGCAATTGTTAGCGGAGCGTATACAGGGCGTGACCTTAAAAACTGATATAAACTCCATTGATCCCAGACCCCGCAGCTTTTGGAACTCAGTCAAATTTTAGGCTGACAACAAATCTCTGCATGCTAGTATCAGAATTGCTAGAGGCTTTCTCCTTCGAAACATCCTCATCTTTCCTAATGTAGCAGGGCATTTTTAACATATAAAGCGGTGGGAACATTCCCAACCAGCTCCTTTCTTTGCCCCACCAGTTGAACATGTTTGCCCCACCACTTAAATACCCTTATGATTCAGTGACATTTTAGTTTTTGCCTTATTTGAAAAGTTTGTGGATGAAACATGTTTAGCCTCATTGAACAGGTTTTAAATCTCAATTCATTTCTCCTGGAACTGCTGCTTCTATAGTTGATTTCCCTTTCATTCATGAAGCTCGAGATGGACACTGTTAGTCATAAACTAGTAATAAGTGGTTTTGTTCTGCGGCCTATTCTAGTGGTTCCCTAAATGTGGCCCGCGGTCTCCCGGAGGACCCTGAAGAGTTTTCGAAGGACTGCGAGAAGCTTCTGAAGCTTGCAAGTTGTAGAACCACATTCTTAGACTTTTAGGTCATTTTAGCGCAAGCTATAAACCGTGACAATTTGTAATGTATTGCTGTTGTATTTTTAGTTTGTTTTACGTTGTATGTTGTGTTAATTTACCTTTGGTGTGTTGTGTTAAAAGTGCATGCTTGTGTAAAGTCCTGTTGTATCAGTAAACCTCTATGTAGTGCAGTATCACCCTGTATGTGCAGTAAAATATGTTGTTTAGTGTCTTGCTTATATTCTATGTATTGATGTCTTAATTCAGTCTTGAAGTTACAATGCAATAGAAAAGGAATAAGGCGTAGTTTCATTGTATAGTTCTTCTTTAGGCCTAGGCTCTAAGGCTTAATGGTTATTAGAGTATCATCGGTCTCCAGAACAAGCCACGCACATGTTACATATTTGTCTGTGAAAGTATATTTATTACTGCTTGCTAATTGAGGTCTTGCATCTAGCGGGAGATGATCTTAATTGCCGACGGCATAATTATCTGCGGATAAAAGAGAGTATGAAAGAAAATCAATTTGGAGACAGTTTGAGTCAAATTCAATAAGTCTGACCAAGATACTATTTCCCAAGCGCCATGTCTTATAAAAAGTTGCTACAAACTACCAAAATTCCATGTTGCCCATACCATTCTTGATATTGGGAGATGCATTCTAAGCCAAAGTAAAGGGAGTGATTTGGAAAATTTTCCTGGGAGCTCAGTCCACAGACCACACTCTTTTCCTCTTCAACCCATGGCTTTTGGTAGAGGTATTTATTTTCTTTCATTTACTAACATTCATAAGGACAGGCCTACAGAGTTTGGCTTCTATAGTAAAAATGATAGCTCTGCAACAGACAGAGCTACTTTGCTGAATTTCCTAGGAAGCTAGGGATGTGGCATAAAATAATTTCTAGCACCCACGCTAATTCTGAAGCCACCTTTGCTCCAGAGACTGCAAGTAGAAAAAGCATGTAGCGAAGAACCACCATCTAAAATTTTTTTGGGAACCATTGGTCTATAGCAATATTTCAAGAGTACTTTTGAAAGCCTGTTAATCTGTAGATTCTGCATCTATCTATAGTACCCTTTTCTTAAATCCCCACCAGTGAAATATCCTTCAAAAATGTCCTGGATAGGGCATTCTGGTTTGCTCGTATTCCAATACCAATCCCCACCTGTGTCCGAAAGGAGGAAATGGAGATTCAATTTGATTTCTGAAAGCTCTTTAAACTCACACTGTTGATAATAGACAACCTCATTTTCGAATTTGGATTAATCTGGATTTTTGCAATGCATGATTTGGATTCAACTATCCTTTGACCTGCATCCGGACAATAGTACGGTTAGAATCGGCAGTTACCATTTGAAAGGTGAGCGAAAAGCTTTTTCAGGTTTGGTATATCTGCCGTTTTCAAAACATTCAAAGCTACTCCTCAGTGTGGAGGTTTTCGCAATAGGTAAGTTAATTCTCCAATATGTGGAGTATTTACATACCCTATTTAGGTAGACTTTATTATTTGCAAAGTTACGCTTCGCCATTTGTGTCTTCAGCTCGTTGCCACTCCAGTATATTTTCACCTTGTTTCTCTGTTTGTGCGCACGTTGGATGCCAAGGGTCGCGGTTAAGGGAAATCTGGAAGTGTGATATCCCCCACCAAATTTCAATCATGCATTAAGAGGAAAATTTGTACTTTACTCGGTTATATGAAGTATACAAGCTTGCTGCAAACTGCACAATTTTGGCACAGATAGGAACTCAGCATGAATGCAGGAAACTATTGTTTGTAGGGGATATTCATTTAGTATGTATGTACACAGAGTGCTTGCCCGCCCGGGCTAGCCCCTATCCCGAAGCCCCAGAGTGGAATTTTTGCTCTTGAGTTTGCATTCAGCAATTCATTTGTGCACTAATATGTTATAAAAAAATTTGCACGCTTAACCAATTGTATTCGAGCATTTTAAATTATGAAGTATAATATTTTGAATTATAATATTTTATCTGTGGTTTATGAACACCGAATGAACAACGCCCGTAGACAGCTGGAGTGGATTTGGGTTGGGTTGGGTTTGGCTCAGATGCATCTAGATGCGGAGGCCCTGCAGAACATCTCTGCGCCATCGGATCAGACAGCATGTGCTAAAATAGTCTTCTTTTATATATACCTCATTGAAAAATCTGGATGTGGGGGCTTGCCCCCAGAAATGTTTTTCAAGGTAAGACTAAGAGTCCCTTATAAGACTTTAATTCACGTTGGGTATTTTGACCATATTAACCTTAGCGTCTGATAAAGGGAGGGACAATGAGACAGCATATTCAGAAGCTACTCTATGAAGCACTTTACAGAGGTATAGGAAGCAATCTATGCGATTTTCGATTTATGCAAGAAATTTTCACATTTTAGTAGTACAAGTACCTTAAATTTTCCAGTTTTCTACTTGTATGTTCCTTGTAACATGGGCCCTTATAAAGCAAAGGGCATGCATTCAAAGTTCCCAATCCGTCCGAAGCCCCGGCTTTTTAAAGCTTTTCCTAAAGGTCAAAGCTCGAACTACGTTTTTCAAAACACCCGGGCCTTTGAGCCTCTATTTTTAACCTTTATTTTGCACTAACACCCAGGGGGTTCTAGGAAGAGGGCTAGAGTGGACTACAGGCCCCCCGCCAATTTTATATTAATAAATTGAGAACAAGGCTGACATTTGTCATGACTATGTTAGTCACTTTCCTGTTATTCTTAATTTTAATTGGTTTATATTTTGTTTTCGTCAATGCGAATTCTATCTTACAAATCATCTTTCATTCCCAGAACTTCTCAACTGTGGAACTCATTGCCACCCACTACTTTCCCGGAATCCTACAATTTGTCATCTTTTAAATCTAACTTCAACAAACTTGATCTTGTCTCCCTTTCTACTTAAACTTCCCCTCATTTTCTCAGTTTTTCCTTTTTCGAGGCTTTGTTATAGGCCCTATGGCCTTTCCCCGGCATTACTTACTAAAAAAAAAATAATGCAAAACTCTTTTTAAACTAGTCAAGTTGGTTAAATGTCTGCACCTTGTTTCATCGTAGCATGTAGCCGAGCTGTCTGATTGTAATTAAATACTTGTAATTAATATCACTCGTTGTTCCTTGCTCGGAGTTGCCTGCCATCAAACAGCAATAAGAAATAAGGAATGTGTCGATGGAAATCTTAAAATGAAAGGAAACTGATTATTTTATTAATTTATCTTCAATGTTGATCGTCGTGACTAGCATCCTGGAGTTTCATGGTTTTGGAAATTTGGTTATTTGGCTTTGGAAAAATTTTGGAAATATTTTAAAAGGAGTTTTTACGAATCCTGGTGACTGTTTGTCTTGTTTTGAGTTCTAAGATTTTGAGATGTAGGACTAGAACCAATTTACAAACTCTTAAAGCGATTTCGTCAAAATGCCAAACAGTTCCTTTTTTCACAACGTCTTCCAGATGGTAGAATGTTTGGCTATATTGTTTTTCAAGGTAAGGAGAGCAATCTTGTGTGATGCAAAATGTACCGGAAAGTTTTGAAGGCAATTTGATAAAGTACGAAAGCACATAATTGTGGCCAATGTCATTAACATTTTCCAATCATCACTTGTACGACATTATGCTTTTGGTCAACTGGAAATCCAACAGTCTATTGGAAAGGAGAAACAGAACAGCCTTGCAGAAATGTACACGTGTCATGACGGCCAGAAGTCAACAAAGTCGAAATTCTTTTACGGCCTTTGAAAAAAAGCAGCTTTGCCAGCATTACTAACCCAATTGGAGGAAGTTTGTAGGTCATACTAAAGAAAAACAAGTGTTTCTATTTACTAATGCAGTGTTTTTCAACTTTTCTTGAGCCACGGTGCATTTTTACGTTGGAAAAGTCTCGCAGCACGCCACTTATAAAAAATTTTACAAAATGATACAGTGTTATTTACGACAAAAAGGACAAGGCTATACGACTTTCTCCTTAAAGCACTCGTACCGAAGCTGAGAATAGATTTAGTTTGTCGTCGTAATAGAAAGTCAGGACTTCTGAATACTACATATCTGCGTTGTGACACAACTGTAAAACGGTATAACGTCTATGCCAAGCTTATATGCGAAAATGAGAATCAACACAGAGATAAATCCAATAATCTGCCAAATGTTCTTTCTTTCGTAACGCGTTACTTGGTTCGGCGAGGTGACTTAGAGTCCCTGCCATCGAACCTCACTCTCTTCTTCCTTCATCTACATCTCTATACGTCTTATATACTCTACTTTCGGAAGGTTTCGCTAGGAAGCTTTTACTCATAACAAATACACGCCTATATTTACTTTCTTGCTCTACCATTCATTAGATGCGGAAGTTATCTATACGGATGCTAATTCCATTTACGTAATACACTGCCTGGGAACATAACGTGATTCTGCGGGCTCTACTTACCAGGGAGCCTTCGCCTGTAGCGCACAATACAAAATACAACATACAAAATACGTAGCGATCTGGCCCTCTCCAGTATTTCGCAAGTACTGAGAGTCCAATCCTACAACCAAACGACGGTGCCTACGCGAAAATAGATTCAAGTGCTTTCACAAGTCACCTGAAATCTAGTCTTTACGTCCTACGTTAGTTCCTAACTTACAAATATAATATGCAATTTCTGCATCTAAAATTACCAGTATTACACAACCTTGGTGACGTATTTGGGGGGAGGGGTATCATCTTATCTCCAGTGTATACGGGCTTGATTACATTACTCGCCAGTTTTACACCTCAGACACCTGACAATGACAACATCTTTGCATCATCATCATAATTTACGTCATAAGGCCCTGGCCAAACAACTCAATTTTTCACTCAATTTTTTCCTCAACATTTGATCTCAAAGTTGAACGTAGTCCAGCAAGTGTGGTCAAACGACTCGATTTTTCACTCGATTTTTATTTCGACATATCAGCTACTCATATTTCTGCAGCGTATGTCAGCTAAAAATAGTTACCATCACAAATATATGTCCACCCAATGAGACGCTACTGCGCATGCTTTCACTCGACTTCGTCGACAAGGTAGCAAACGAGTCGATTTTCACTCAACAACAATTCTTTTGCTTGATTTTTTGACAAAGATCAAACTTCACTCAACATCACTCGACTCACTCCACAAGATGGCCAAACAGCTCGATTTTTACCTCGATTTTTTGTCGAGTAGAAAATCGAATCGTTTGGCCAGGGCCTAAAGTTGATTGTAAAAGAGAGGCTAAAAAAACTACTTAATGCAAACTTTGTAAAACAAAGTAACAAAAGTAGATTAAAATAGAAATAAACACTTTTTTAAAAATTAGATAGTGGCATGATTTGCCATCTCATTTTGCGATCATTTTTCTGATTTTTGACAAGGAACCAGCCCTCTTTATTTCATCCTTTAGAGTATCCTTAGGAGACCGGACCTCTAAATGAGAGAGTTTAATCAATATCTATTTGTCTATACTTGTGCACGCTTACATGGTGCTGCAGTACGGAGATTGTAAGATATATCCTTTCCTACAAAGAGTCCCAAACTTATGAAGGATTTATTTGGTTAGTTGTCTTGTAAATTTCAGTTATGAGATCTTGTAAATTGTGTTAATGAACAGCAATGCTTTTGAGGGTGCATGAGTCGTAATTTTAATACAATACCCTCAAGGCGTACTTATTTGTCTTGTTTAGCTCTTTGTTAGCAGTTTTAATAGAGGTGCTAATCAGGTAAACAACTGTGGCCATTACCCTGACCAAGGACAAAGGAAATAAAAAGTAGAAGAGAAAAGAACTTAAGGAATAGAGTACTTTTGGGAGTTGAGAGAATACTCATTATTGAGAATAAAGACTGGATTCCATAACGTTGAAAGCGAGTGTCCTTGCCTTTATATTTTAGGCGGGTGATCACCCTCGCCCGTGCAAAAGTCCTCTCAAACCTATTTACGCGGGCGATTGACCGCCCTGGCAAGAACCTGATTTAGCCCCCAACAATAAGTAGACCAATGCGTGGAATTAAATGCATGGAGAGGCAAGTCGTCCAAGACAGATAAATAGACCTTCAAGTGGATCAGCAGCCACTCCATTGAAGCATCTTAAGGCGCTAGGCAGTTGAAAGACTTGCAGAAGTTGAGGAATGTCTGCTTTCCTAAAGCGAGATTCTGCCCAACATTCATCCTTTGTCATTTCGTCAAAGTTCAAGTTTTACCGCTTGTAGGGAAAACGTAGGTTTCTTGTCGTATTTATCTCGTGCAAGAGCAGGAATCCCTCATCATCAATCACGTTTGTCCCATAGAATGCGTAGACAATTTCATGAACCCTTAAATTTTTCATTTTGTAACTTTCGCGCGAAATTGTCTTAGGCAACTGGATTTCAGCAATGAAGCTGATTTTCAAGGGACCCTCCACTTAAATACTTACAATAAATCGAAAAATAATTGAAAATGTAAAGATAAACATGTAAAGATAAATACCATAAAGGCCTAGTATAAGTAATTAGTAAATTAAAAGAAAAGTTTACAGTCCAAATTAAGTTTTTTATCTAAAAGAAGCCTTTGCTTAAAAACTGAAAGGGAGGGCGCCTGTTTAACCTCAATTTTAAGGTTATTCTGTCATATTGCTCCTTGGTAAGAAAAACTTTTTTGACCATTCGAAGTGGTGCTCATTGGAAGCCTCGGATCCCTTGCAGTATTTCGCAAGTCTCTGATCATTTATAGACTTGAAGATTAACTGCTTTGACTCGATAGAGGTCAAATCAGCTATGCTCACCCACCCTAATTTCTTTTTAAGTGGGCTGCTAGGGCATCAAAAGCACTGTTTGTCGGATTCTAGCAGCTCAATTTTGCATTTTTTGCAAATGTAAAAGTGTACCTGAGACACTGCATCCCCACACAGAGCAACAATAATGAAATTTTGGCTTAATTATGCTTAAGTATAGTGATCTTACAGAAGACTCTGGGAGAAATTTCTTAGGGTGCTTTATCAATCCCAGCGCCTTTGATACCTTAGAACAGATTGCCGTGACTGCTTTGTTTACCTTGATTGCCGTGATTGGTTTTTGCATTTTTAGCTGTTCTTTCTGCGTTGTTTAGTCACTAAGCTTTAGTTGATTTTTACCCCAAGGTGCATTCCTTCCATTGAGGCCTAACGATCTTCAACATAGAGTTCACTTTCCTGTTGGCGTGGCGGGATGGATATGGCCTAAACTATACTCTTTGGCGTACTGGCGTAACAAAATGCAAATCTCGACTCACGGTTCTTTTGATCCTCTCACCTCAGTTGTGCGCCAACCTTTAACCTTGGAGTACCCCTGAGGAGCTACAAGCGTAAATCCGGCGCGAGCTTTACATGGAATGCACCTTGGTTTCTATCCAATTGGGACAGTGCTAGGAGTGTATTAATCAGGCACGCCGGAGCCGGGGGGCGGGCTGGGGGCTGCAGTCTCCCTCCTATTTTGTTAGCTCATGATGTCATACAATAGATGCCCTATCATATCTAAGGCAAGATGTGCCTTGGTTCTCAAAAAGGGAATTTTCTTGCAATCTACAAGCGTACTTGTAAGAAATTTTAAGGGGCTCCACCCTTCACCCCCACTGCCACTCCCAATAGGAGTTTGCCACTCGTCCCCAGCCCCCTCACTCAAACACACGCTCCGGCGCCCCCTGTTAATGTGTTTTCCTGAGTTTATAATACTTTCAATTTTGTTCATAAAGCATTCGCCTCTATTCTGGATATTTCTTGATCAAATAGCGACAATCACGCTCTTGCTTAAGAAGGATAAAGAATTTGTTGCCAGACTTTGCACTAGAATGTTTTTGATGCCGTTGGGGGATGCCTACGAAACCAGAACTTTTATCATTATTACTCAATTGCCCTCCTAGGCTGATGTTTGCGGGTGATGTACCGGCCTCGTTACCATTTTTTTACGAAAAGGCCTGGGAGTGTTGCAGTAAGCTGCTGGGGCGCTTAAGATGATATGGAAAGGGGTCATTCATATATTACGTCAAGCAAGGAGCGTGGGGGTCTTTGGTGACAAAATGTGACAAATGGTGCATTGGTTATTTAGCACGTTTGGCCTCCTAATGGGAAGTCTGGCCCTTTTTATAGCAAATTTAGCTCCACATCTAGAAATAATCAGGCAATCCTATTTTGATGCCATTTTAGCCATTTTGCACTTCTCATTTTCACCATTTTTAATAAAAAGGACATAGCAAACACATTCTTACGAAAGCTTAAAAATACCCTAGTAAAGTTCATAATGTGAAGTCACACATTGGGGAGGGAGTGGGTTGTTTTGAATTTGTGACGAAGTGTGACAGAGGGTGGGTGGGTGTCCAGAAATGCCAACGTTAGTGTGACGTAATATGTGAACGACTCCAAACGTGTTCGCGGTATTTTTCACCGCGTGAATTCTCTTTTGCATGTTTCATTAGCTCTCAGACTTGCCGAAGTTTGAGGTAACTGTTTGAAGTCATCGGTGGGTACTCTTTAGTATGCACCAAAACCTGTTCCACCGCAACAACCAAGGCAGCGATAACTCTATCGATAAATTCTCGCACTGTTGTGTCGTGGAACTTACAAGACACTGTGCTTTGTAGTTAGAATAGTTCGTTAGCAATATTTTTTAAATCGTACGCAATTAAGTTCTGGATTTTTCGCCACACGATGTGTTGGTCTCTAAAACCACCCATGTCACCACCTAATACATACACATTTCGTTATTAAAAGACTGTGGAAAAAGGGTAGACAATTACAAAAAAGAAAGAAAAAGTACATATTTTAAAAGTCCACACCTGGAAGTTCATAAAACCGTCCTACATAAATTATCTAATTACAAATAAACTTTGAATGGTGCCAAGGATGGTGCATGTTTAGCATCAGCTTGGAGACTATTCTATGATTTTGCTCCTTTGAAAAAATATCCTTTTTACCAGTATTATTTGCTTCAATGGCAACTTTAAATCATTCGTCAGATTAGCTACTCGAGTGTCCCAGAGCACTTGGAGCATTGGTTCTTAACCTGGGCTCGTTTGAGCTCCAGGGGCTGGGTGAGTCAGTTTCAAGGGTTCGACGGTTTGGTTTATTTTATTAGCAGGATTCGTGACGTCATGCTCTGCTTGGCCAGTTTATGCAGTAAAAGGGATATTTTACTTTTCCAACTACGAAGATTTAGTTAATGCATGTATGGAACTTGTGGCAAGTTTATTGTAAAAGGTTCTTACATCCTTGGGCCACTAATAATGAACTTTTGAATTGCTCAAATTTTTCATTGGAACAGCAAATTTAGTGGAGACGGAAAGAGAAATCTTTAAACTGCCCTAGATTTGGAGGGTAGTCAATTGGTCAAAAGTTGGGAGAGGTAGAGTTACATAATTTGAGTTAAACTGTTGTTCCATGCGAATAGGGCTTTGAAAATTTAATCGAATGTCTCAACTCAAGGCATCAATAATATAAATGTGTTTGAGCTTTTTGAATAGACTAATGGACAAACTTATTATCAATAGAAGGCTGGTGCATCCTTTTCGTACCTGTCTTGAATGCTCATAGTTTGGGAGGGGTGTCAATTGTTGGGGAGGGTGGATTGTTCAAGAAAAAATTATTGATTGGGAGGGAGTCATGATTAATCGAAATTGAAGAAATTTTTCCCAAAGTCAGAGATTTGTGTTCTCCTGCAATTAGATAATGAAAGTACCCATTTTAGTGGCAATAAATGTTCGGTTAAAATTTAGGAACCATTTTAGTGGCAATAAATGTTCGGTTAAAATTTAGGAACCATTGAAAAACTTTTAGTGCTATAATTTGATAATTAAAGGCCCAAGGATAACGATATTTTGGAACTAGGCCTTGAGCCCATGTAAAAATGCGTGGACGTGTAATGCCTCTATAATAGGAAGTGTGGCTACTTTTACCGTCTAGTCAGTATTAAGAATTCCCATAAGGCAGCAAGTTTCAAATTTTTAATGGATTTTGTTCTAGGTCCTATAACTCCGTGCTATAGCCTCAAATGTGGTCGAAAGTGGATCGACAGCAATGATCAATATACCTACTGTTTAGAAGTATACTGGGGTGAAGCGACAGAATGTTTTTGTCATGTTTGTTGTTGTTTACTTTATTTTGAGTAGGCTGTTATACCTAGCTTTTTCAGCTAATTTAGGCCTACTATGCATGTCGCATCCAGGTATGGGACCCCTAGCTTAGCGTCCCTTCCAAAGGACGGCGGGGTGAGCTGTTGTGGTCGTTCATCTGGAAGGGCGCCCATCCAGTTTCTGACCGTACACAACCATGCTTAACTTTAGTTAAGCTAATGGAACTGGCTGGGCCGCTTGGCCCCGTGGACATAACAGAATTGCAAAAACAGAAAAGTAGTAGGTTTGAAAAGGCCGATTTGTGAAAGCACATTCCTTCTAACTTGCATGCATTGTGGCACGAAATATCGTAGCTCTGCAAAGCAGGAACCGAATCCCCCCCCACCGTAGAAAATGTCTAGCCACGATCCTGGGGATGCCTCAAGGATCTATTTACTTTCTTCGGTTTGCATTTCATTACTTTGAACGCAACTGCTTTTGTCCGTTTTTTCGAGGAGATGAAATTAAAGGCAATAAAGCTGACAGCTAATCAGGGTCCGTACGGGCTTTGGAAAGTTTTGGAAAGTTATGGAAATTGAAAATGCCTTTTTCCAGGACCTGGAAAGTTTTAGACAGGAGAGAAATTTCAAAATGGATATGGAAAAGTTTTGGATTTTTGTTCGGAAAAATTCTAAATATATCCTAAAATTGATGTAGTTCAATGTCATTTAAACACCGTATATGTTTGTCCATTTTACTATTTATAATACAAAACATAATCAACCAAAAATTTGTAAAATATATCTTTGAAAATGGCGTTTTTCTATTTTTATTGGGTTTCAAATTATCTATTTGGGGAGCATTGTCCTCCCATGCCCTCTGCAGTGAATTTTGGGGCATTGTTTGTGAATTGACTGACATTATCTATCGAAACAAAAATGGCCTTTTGAACGACAAGGCCGTACACATAACGTGGCAAACTGCGCCTGCGCAAGTACCCAAAAGAATCCTCATTCCACCAAAACAACCCAAAAGCAAGTTCAGGTACTCAGGTACCGAAAGCCTCTAGCCTTCTCTTGTGTAAAGAGAACATTTGGTCCAACTGACTGCAGAGCATGCAATGCAAGAGCAAGCAAAAGAAAGGACTGGGTGACTACAAACTCAGTCCAGTGCAGCCTGCACTTTCTCTTTGACACCGACTAGTGGGAGGCAGTGGTGTGCCGAGACACCTCCTCTTGGGGGGGGGCGTTTTCACCAGTTGGCCAGCAATCGTTACTAAAACAAAAAAGGTCCCAGGAAATACTGTTGCCAAATCTCTTCAAGTATGGCTGCTTTTTGACCAACTTTCTTGCAAATTTGAAAATATTGGTGGGTGTGACGCCCCAGGCCCCCCAGTCGGTTCATCCATGGTAGGAGGGCCCCCGATTGTAGAGTTTTGAAAATGTCACTACCCATGTCCATTTACTAACACACCCCACAGCTAAACAATTTTGAAGAAAATCGAACCCCTCCCCATTTTACTAACCTAAAGATATCAAAGTTTTACAAAGAATAAGTCAATAAAATACATTGGATTTTTGAACGTAAATCAATATTTACAAGGAAGGAAATCAAGAAAAGCTAGATAACTTATACTTTTACATTGCTAACATCTAATTTCAAAAATTTTGATATGTTTGCGTTCCCATACTGTCTATTGAGCATTGACCCCCATCTATTAACCAGCCCCCCCAGTTTAAGCTTTTTTAGCAAAATTGCTAATCCCCACTTTATTATACCGAAGATTCTATTCGATATCAAAGAGTATATGTCAATATAGAAAGATAGCTAGCCAGCTAGGTATTTAGGTCTATAGTTAGATGGGTACTGAGATTTTTTACTCGATTTTACCTCCGTTTCCCCCAGTTCCTTGGGGCTTGGAAGGTGCATCTGAGAGGACTTTAGTTCTGGCACGAGTATTTAGTACCGGATGCCCTTCCTGACGTCACCAATGGCCTGCGGAAGGCCACGAACCCTGGACCACGTTGGTCTGAGTCGAGTTCTTCACCGCTAGGCCACAGCTGCTCTAGATGGGTACTTAGATAGGGAGAGACATATGTAGAGGTGGAGAGAGCATTGGAGATCAGTTGAAAGCTGTTTAACTGTGAAATTCCTTATTAACAGTTTGCCACCATGCTAACTATTGACATTTTCTGTTGTTTATATAGAAATGGATGGCAAAGAAGATACCAAAGCTATAGAATTAAAAGAGGAGGCCAAAAAGCAAAAAAATGTGGTGATAGAAAACCTGGATGATATTTTACCTTATATTGGTGAATGTGGGAAATACCAGATAATTATGATCAGCATAATGTCCCTGACTATCCTTATTCAAGGCTTTCCAGTTCTTATTATGTTCTTTGCTGGTCAGAATCCCCCATGGCAGTGTGAGACAAACAGCACTATTTGCAAATTGAATGGCACTTTTAGAAGCGGGGAAAAGAACTATGAAGCTAGATGCTCAATGCCTAGATCTGAGTGGAAGTTTACCAAGCCTAAAGAGTACTCCATAGTGACACAGGTGAGGTGACATGCAAAAAATCGTTAACATTAGCTGATACTATCTCGTAAGTTCACGGTAGCAATAATCTTCATATTTTAGCTCCTTCCCCCCATCTGTAGGGCTTGGAAGGTTTATCTAAGAGGACTTGGTTTAACTTGACCAGATGCCCCTTCTAGCATCACTAGTGATGCCACATCTGGTTCAGATATTTGAGCTAAACCCAAGTGCCTTAGAAACACCTCTCAAGCTTCCTATTCTTTGGCCCCGAATAAGCGGAGGTTCCTAGTAAAAAGGTGGGCTGGAAAAATCATCAAGATGAAATAATTGGAGGGGCAGTCGGAATATGTGAGAGTTTGGAAGTTTAGACTAACTGTGCACCAACCAAAGCAAATGCAAAAAATTCTGATAAACATCACTGCAAGCAGATAATTTTGGAAATTGTGCCATACATCACTCATTCGCCATTAGCGTCACTCAGCCACACCACCAACTTTTTTGTAGGTTTCTCCTAGAAAAAATTGAAAATTTAATAAGTGGAGGGCGCTAATAAGAGCGGGGGTTGGAAAATGTTTTCGAAAAAATAAGCTAGGGGCGCTTATTCGGGGCCTAAGAGTATGTGTTGTAGAAAAATGTATAGCATTCAGCTAAGATAAACAAAGTTCGGACTGAAAGCCTTTCATGGATCACTAACTTGTGGCCTACGGCAGGCATTTATTCTGACCTTTGTTTTACTATGCTGAATTAGGCTCTGAAATGAGTGGAGCTTAAACTGAGCGCGGACAACTACATACTTGCCTCGCAATCCGTGATATAATATGTGAGTCACCCGCGCTCAATTAAACACCTCTTATTTCGAGGCTTGAGTTGAATAGGAATAATTGAATATTAGAATAGGTGAGCCAGGCAGGCTCAATTATTCTGATATTCAAAATGCTGCAAAATGAAGATAGGCAACGCCATATGTGCCATTGGTGTAGGAAACTTTAATGTTTGATTTGATTGAAATCATCTTTAGCACCACTCCTTTCACCATTGGCACCATCGTTTAACATCAACCATCACCAATCATTATCAATCGTTCCCAATCAGCATCAATCATCGCCAATCACTCCTTATCAGTATCAATCATCACAATCATTCTTAATCATAACCAATAATTGACAATTTTTGCCAATCATTCCCAATCATTACAAATCATTCCTAATCAGTATCAATCATCACCAATGATTCCTAATCAGTATCAATCATCACCAATGATTCCTAATCAGTATCAATCATCACCAATGATTCCTAATCAGTATCAATCATCACCAATCATTGCTGGTCATAACCAATCATTGACAGTCATTGCCAATCATTGGCAATCATCACCAATCATTCCTAATGAGTACTAATCATCATCAATCATCACTAATCATCACAAATCATCACTTGTCATCAAAATTTGTCATAACTAATTATGTTGACTACCTATCTTATTCTCGAAGGTTAAAATATATTTATACAGCCTACTCCCGATAGCTGGGACTCTCAAAGGACCAGCAAAGTGAAGCACTCCACAATTGGGACTTTGGTATGGATAGAATACAGTTGTAGTCCCTATTAAGCGAAGGACCTTGTCAGTGGTCACATGTCACCTCATAATTTCTTAAATATATATGTCTGCCTATTTTGACAAACCAATGTAGAATTTTCATATGGGTATCTGTCAGCCAAATGCATGTTCCCTTCCATTTGGAAATTGTTTTTTACGAAGTCATTCAGTTTCGTGTAAGGAATCATATTTCAATAAATCAACGCTTGGTGGAATGCAATAGCAGGCCTGTAGCCAGGGGGCTGAGGATAAAGCACCCCAGAAGTTTTAACGTTTAGCTTTGTGCCCCCCTCTCTAAGAGATCACAACTTTATGGATCCGCATACAAAGTCTTCAAATGTCATATAAAACAGGCCGAGGGACCAACTTTTTCTTCTTTGCATAGAAAACAATGATGAGCATAACTTCCATTTTATTTGAAATAGGAATTTCTCCGATGTTCCAGAGTGCATGAGCTAAAAACCTTTCTAGGGGCAAGCCCCCAGACCCTCATTCTTTCTTTACTCATTAGCACCTTTTCCATTCCATCTTCTTACAGGCTACTGTACTTTATTTATTACTAAACCCCTTCACTTGTATTCCTTCTATCTATTTTTCTTCATAGCCTCTATTTGGCGAAAGTCTTTCTATTTCTTAGCCTGTGTGCACTCGCGGTCGATTCTGATAATTGCGTTCACAGAGCCTTACCCTGCTCCTCTTATATTGATTCATGCCCACTGATCTCTCCCAGGGACGAAGCTTAAGGGGGTATCGGGATGTGTCACCCCCAACCTTGAAAGTGTGCCATTTCGCAGGCAAAAAATGGCAGTACAACGTATTTTTGCATGACAATTTACAGGACTCAGGACCATTTCAACAACTACAGTTACCAGGAAAGAAAAACCGGATCACATAAAATACTGTGGCAAGCTCGCTGGTTATAGATGTGATTTTCGCAGGACAAACCTGTGATAGCCTGTTATACCCCCAGAATTATATTGAAATTACTTCCCTGCTCTCGCCTCGACTTTGTTATGCTTGGACCAGGAATGCTAAGAGATAAGCCAAGGCAGTTTCATTTGTGGGGTTTTTGGCAAAAATTTGGCCAACTCTCTGTAAAAGGTCAAGGAATCACTGTGACCAACGGAATGCTAAATTCTCTGCATCGTGATCAATGTTCTTGCAGCGTCATACATATTGTGGATGCCACGCCCCTCCGCCATATTCCTAGTTGGGATTGGGTTTGCCACACCCCATCTAGTGTCCGTTCGCAAAACTGCGCTGGCTACGGCCTAAGCAATAGTGATGTAAAATTTTGTCCTCAGTCCCAGTTAAGAGGAGTAAAGTTGCTGCTGAAACCCGTAGCATTGGCCCCATTTAATAATTCTAATAATAATCTATTTATTTTATGTTAGTACTGCGAGCTAATTCAGACCAACTATTTACAATCAAAACACAAAACAGAAACTACTATAAATTACAAAGTATAAAACTAAGAAGCATTATCTACATATTTTACAGTTATATTCCTCTCCATTCCAATTTATCATGTTCTTTTTAAGAAGAACAGCTAATGAAGCTCTTTTAATTAAATCAGGTGTGCTGTTCCACAATAGGCTACCTCGAAATTTTATAGAATCAATACCAAACGTAATGCTCTTTACAGCAGGAATTTACAGTAAATCTCTAGTCCTCAGGTTATTTTTGACGTCTGTTTTATAAAATTCTACTACATGAAGGGTGGATTGGTATTGTTAAGTGTGCCAGTCATACATACCCCCAGTCAATGGAAGAAAATATGTGAGAATGTATAGAGATTTCGAGGGAATTGGAAAAGTGGTCCAACTTAGCGGGAGTCCCATTTAGCCAAGGTCCTAGTTATCGAGATTATACTGTATAAAGTTTTTTCTCTGTTTCTAGTATGACCTTTATTGTGACAGAGAACACTTGAATTATTTAACAACGTCGTTGCTATTCATTGGTTGGGGCATTGGATCTGTTGTCTTAGGATGGATTACTGACAGGTTGGTAGATCTCAATTGCCCGTATATACTCGATTATAAGTCGAAATTTTAATCCACAGTTGAAATATGAGCCCGCTAGTCGAGGCAGCTCATATAGCGAGATCTTGCCTAACCCTCAATTCCCATACAAAGTGTGTTTTCTGTTTATATGAGAAAGCGGGCTAGCCCGCTAAGTGAAATCTCACTTGAGCACTGCCGAGTTCTCGGTAAGCGGGCTGAAAATGTCTTGAAAGCTATTCGAAAGGAGTACAATTTCTCACGTGACAGTTCTATCCTAGTAGGCGTGCTCATATGAACAGAACATGAAATTTGTCCCGCTAAGTGAGCTGGCCCGCTAAGCGGACTCACATGAACAGACCCATAACTTTCACACAATTCTTCACATTACCTCATGTTGAATTGCTATTTTTGTTCTTATTTTTCTTATGCAAGTGGTATCTGTATTAATTTTGGCATTCTGTCAACAAAAGGCTTAGGAACCTATTTGAAATGCGGATTTTACAGTATATAGCCGTCCATTTTTAGTTTACAGTGTCATTTTGTTACACTTTTTTCGTCGCATCTACCTGACTGCTAGCCATCTATCCAACTTCTTTATTTTTCTCATATACTGGTACAAAATTCGATAATCGGGAGTCTACCTATATTTGGGAATTTTAAAATTAATGATTTTTCTCTCCATTTTTTTTTGGGGGGGGGGTCGACTTACCGAAGTAGACTTATAATCGAGTACATACAGGAAATTTTCATTAATCATGTAGAACCAGACAAGCAAGTATAAGACAGCATAGGTTCCAGATCTTTGATTGGTTAAGACCTCTGATCATATCTAGATTCTCCTGCCCGTATCAGCCAATAGCAAGCCTAGGAGAATAAAACAGGGTTCGTGCAGCACCTCAAGCTCCTTAAAAACCCCTTAAATTCGTGCATTGTAGAAGAAAACTCCTTAACAACTCTTTCTTTCTAATCAATTCTGTAGGGAGAGGATTTTCAGTGGCAGATTTATTTAGCAAATCATTTATTTTTTGTCGAGGAAACATGCAAAAACTACTCCTTAAATATTATGCTTTAGTCCTTAAAAGCTCCTTCGAAAGTCCTTAGATTTCATCTACTCAACAGAGGACGAACCCTGATAAGAGCCTACAGACAGAGCCCCTATTCACACGATACTGGATTCATTATCACCGCGGATTCTCGAACCAATTCGATGTTAAATTTGCTTCTGTTCACACGATATCGGGTTCACTTTCCTCCACTGCTCACACGAATACGCTCCTCTTCGTATCGCGTTGCTAATGCTATTGTATGAAAGAACTTTTCATTGCAACGATGGTAGCTTGAGGGAGGTTGGAATGTTGTGACTCCGAAAAACAAAGCTCTCTGCAAGTCAAAGAGAACATTCGGAGTGATGATACATCGGATTCATCTGCTCACACGAACACTAAAGCAATCCGATGCATTTAGCAATCCGGTGTACCCCACTTTCACAGCGTAGTGATTTGACTCCGGAAAAGAGGTGCGGAGTGCATCGGATTCCATCGGAGCCGTGTGAACAAAAGGGCTATCTGAGGCAAAGATTAATGCGCTGTGTATCGTATTCGGTATCGTGTGAATAGGGCCTGAATTTGTTGAAATGGACACAATTTGTTGAAATAAACATTAGTATAATGATACTTCTGAATCATTCATGCAGCTGAGAGGGGACGATCGGGGGGAGGGGGATTCCCCTAATCCACCTCGCTTGTCAACAGGCACATTTTTAACATGATGCTGTAGCATATTTATATACAATAGAACCCGCATAAAAGAACCCAGGTTTTCCTGAGCAGCCCGGATAGGTTCTTAAGTAATTTGCTGACATTCTCTATATCAGCCTGCAAGATTCTTTACAAGGTGGCTATGTAAGAAAACGATAATGTCATCCAAAAAACAGCGTATTTTTGATACCCTATATCTTGTGAACTAACAATTTCTTGACAGCTATTTGAATCTAAATTAGATATTTACAACAGAATATTAATTATATTATGTTTCTACTTCGAAAAAATTTACAGAGCTAGGGGGCTGAGCCCCCCTCAAGTCACAGCTAGGGGGCTGAGCCCCCCTCAAGTTGTAGTAGGACTACAAGTACGTCACAAGTAGCCTCTCTATCACGTTAATCCTAATGTATGGACTTTCTATTTCTCCTTCACTCTTTTGTATTTTAGATAATCACTTCCTGTAATAGATCTGTATTTAAGTTGTAGCCACATGTAAGTTCTTTAGTCAGTGAATCAGTCAGTTCTGGAGTAGGTCAGTGAGCATCATTATAATCGTCTCGCAACAACGTCTTGTTCCTGGCTCCGTGTCTCCGCACGTAAAACTGGAATTACTGTAAGACCGACCCCCTCTTACAAAGTCACAGCTAGGGGGCTGCCTCCCCCGCGCCCTCCTCTTCTACAGCACTGAGTGAATGAATGATAACATTTAGAATTTTAAAGTTTTGCTAGCAGCAAATTAATTCTTTTATCTTGCTCTTTTTGTATTACAGCTTTATTCTTTCCTTTGAAGAAAGGATAGTAGGAAACTGTACTGAATTAAACTTTTTTGTTAGTAACCACATCTCTCACATCAATTTCAGATACGGCCGATTCAAGGTTCTTGTGTCCGCCCTGTGTGGAATAGTCATCATTAGCTTCCTCAGTGCCTTCTCTCCAAACTTCGCTACATTTGCAGTATGTCGTTTCATTGTCGGTTTCTTGAAGCCCGGAACAGTTGTTGGAGCCTGGGTTGTTGCTGGTGAACTTCTCGGACCAAAGTACCGACCGGCTGCAGGAGCTGCTATGTTCATTCTGTTTTCAGTGTCCTTGATTATCACTGGTGTCAAAGCATATTTCATACGAGAATGGAAGATATTGGTGATAGCATGTTCCGCACCATATTTGATTGGCTGTGTCTTTGTTTTGTACGTAAACCTTTAAGTTTGTGAAACTTGTTTATTATACAGTATGAGGCAAGCACGTAGCTGGAGAAATTGTCCTACAGGAGCAAAACCGGCCTGTACCATATATGACAACACTCACAGCGGCGTCGCCAGGGCAGTGGGCTAGGACTATAAAAGTGGTGTTGTTGTTGTTTACTTTATTTTGAGTAGGCTGTTGGCTTTTTCAGCTAATTTCAGCCTACTATCAGGATGGACAGCAAACCCCGAAAATGCCGGAAGACCCTGAAAAACCCTGGATTTTCTTTGCCCCTGGAAAAATACCGCGGAAAACCCTGAAATTACAACCCACCCCTGAAAAATCATGTTCTGGAGCAGGTTTTCCGTGCATCAATTTTTGGCCTTGCAGTGCTGTTACATTTTCTATTCCCGTAACGCAGCGGAGGAGGATCTATGACGTTATTGGGGGGAAAACAGCGTTTGTGGTGTGGCAAGCAGCCTATTTTTCCAGCAACGGGCACAAACCTTCAAGTAAACGCAGAATAAAACGTGGATGGGTACAGGCAGAAGATCTACGCATGATAATCATGCTTTCGAAAACATAGTCAAAAATGCCCTGGAAAACCCTTGGAATTTGACAGAAAATCTCCTGGAAAATCCTGGAAAAGAATTTCATTTCACTGTTGGCCACCCTGACTATGCATGCCGCATCCAGTCATGGAACCCCTAGTTTAACGTCCCTTCCCAAGGACGGCGGAGTGAGCTGTTTTGGTCGTTCATCTGGAAGGTCGCCCCTCCAGTTTCTGACCATACACAGCCATGCTTAACTTCAGTTAAGCCAATAGAACTAAGCTAGCGGGAGGCTTGGCAGCTCAACCCACTATGGGGAGCATAAAGGAAAATTGTTTGGCCGCGCCCCCGACTTTCTATTAGAGTGCATCTGCCAACGTCATAGGTAATATACGACCTTAATGCGTATAAAACATAACTTTAGTTTATAACTTTCCTCAACTAAAATGACATTCTTGTAAGCATTAAGGTTTTCACATTACATGTGCCAGCTCCCTTTTTGTATTTTAAGAACTAGCAGACCTCACTGTTACCCCTCCTCCCAGAAATACGTCTCCGGAAAATGAAATGCACTAGAAGCATTAGTTTCTCCTATCCAGCTTTCGAATGAATTTGCCACACCCAAAAGCAATCCCACCAGTTTATGGTCCTTTCATACACCGGCGTGGCCAGGGCTATAATAGTAGGAGACATAAACAAATTTTTTTGCTTACACCCTCTATAAAAATGTGGCCACGACCTCTTATAAAATCTATCCACGTTATTTTTATAAGCGTAATTTTAGTCGAGGAAGGACAGACCTAGTGGCTCAAGCAAACACTCAGAACACCGGCCTCTTTTTGTATTTTAAGGACTCGCAGAGCTTGCTGATATTGATGTTGATCAATCATCTTCCTGAACTTCTCTTGAGATTTGCTATTGCCCCCGGCTCCACCTATTGTCTTATAAATTTTGAAGAAATTCCGAGCAACTGCTTGGCAAAAAAATGGGAGGGGAGATAATTACCGCCATACCCCCGTAACCACGCCACTGAACATAAGCGTAGGAGGACTTCAAATTTAGGGTGGCTGTAAATTTTCTGCCCGAAATATCAACTAGAGCTGGAGAGCAGGTAGAAACGTTCCCCTAATTTCTTATAGCTCTTTCAGAAAATTTGCTTGAGTGAAACGGATTTCGTCCCAACTTGGGGGGGGCTGCAGCCTCCTCCTCCTACGCTTATGCCACTGAACACTCCTACAAATTGCGGTAGCCTCAAGCTATTTTCACTTTAGAGCAACCCCCACATGCAACCATAAATCAGAGCAAACCTCCTTCAATTTGACATATTTGTCGCTGAAATGAATAACCAATATCATAGGTATTTTCATGTTTCAGGTTGAAATTTGTTGTTTTGCCTCGTTTCCAATCACAGCACTCTTTGTCAACTGCAGACTCCTCATTCCTAATCTGCATTCTGAGATACAAGAAATATAATTTCCAAGCTTTGTGAAGGATTTCATAAACGTTTCTATTTTTTCTCTGGTTTTATTAAACGTTTTCTTATAAAATCAGTTTTCTTATGTTAAAAATTGAAGCACGGTCTGCCATGTTTCTTAATTTTCGCCTAACTTCAGCCTTATGTACCTTGTAGACATGTCTATTACAAAAAACATGTGTGTCACGCTATTTTGGTCGTGTGAAGATACAAAGTATAACTTACCCGCAACTGACCTACCTAGGGCAATACCTGAATATATGTTAGAAGGAAGCCACAATCTGCGAGAGTACGCGTGTACTCGCATATTGCCATTTCCTTCACAGCAATGTGCTGCTTGAGTCTCCACATTTCAGAATGTGTTTTTGCATTTCGAATTCGACCATTGAATTTGGAGATAGATAGATCGAAAGGCTTATATTGATATACATGAGCAAAGTTGGAAAAAATCTTGTATGTTTTCAATGAAAATATGCCAAAACCTTTAAAAAATATGAAAAATCTTGGAAATCTTAAACCTCGAAAATCTGTAGGCGTTATTAAAGCTTGTACAGCAGCTCAGTGGTCTTTTGAAAAGTTTAAAAAATCGTTATGTTCTCAAAAGTCTTCTGAAAAACCTCAAAATTCTCCAAAAATATAGATAGATACTCTATGCAATATTTAGGAAGTTCCAAACAATCATAAGAATCCAGCAAACCTTTGAGATATAAAAGTCTCTCGAATCTTGGGAGAAATCTGGATATTTCAAATATCTTGTGAACTTCTATGCAATTGATCTACCTCGCGAACAACATCTTTTAATGGTAGCTTAATCCATCAGCTAGTTAGTGCATTGACTGTCCAATGGAGCGTCCAAAGTCATTAGTTGTATCTATGTCTAATACAAAACTGTCTTAGGTGCGGAAAGTTATTCCAAGATTTGGCAAGTCATTTTTGTAAGTTTCGGGTAGAATTTCATCATTTGCAACCAAGGCTACCGCAAGAATTCTGAAGCCACGGGGCAAAAGAGAATGACGAGGCCCCCTTTGAGTCAAGCTAGTAGAAAATTGTCAGGGTTTAGAAATTAACTTTGGAAAATTACTGCTTGTTTATAATAAGGCCCCCCAGACCTTGAACTATTGGGTGTTATGAGGCCTCCTCGACCTTGAGGCCTTACAGCAATTTGCCCCTGCCCCCTCTTGGCGGCCCTGTTTGCAGCCCTAGGCTAATAAATTTGAAGTTATTGATAACCCTACTGTCCATCTACTTTGTTCATGTTAGGGATAGGACCTGCCACTTAATAGTTTAAGGTTAGGTTATTCCCATAGCTACAAAGAAATAAATGTATGCTAACTACAGAGTATTAAATATTTCTTTTGATTTTGGTCCAAGATATTCAGGGGCTCTAGATCAGCATTGGGGGAAGGGGACAGAGCTTTGGAGGAGATTGCCCGCAGATTCTAGAAAGCAGCAACTGTAGATGCAAGCTTAAAGCTAAAATGCAGAATGTTGTGAAATAGCTCTCAACAATCATTTTACAATATGAAAACTATGACACCAGAATGATTCATCGTGCTTTCATTTCCCTACTCAAGCATTGGCCATTATCAAAAAAGTCAAAGCTCCTTCCTGCGCCTGTGGCGCATTGGGCGGCACCTATCTCCGTTTCCATTGCCTTAGGCCACGTGTCTGTGAATGCAATGAAAGCTACAACGGTGGGCTGGTCCACTGGTAGCTCCGCGTGTTTAACTTTCCCACTCCATTCTCATATGTCGAGCGCCAGACGAGAAGGCAGTGAGTATCATTTTTAGAGTCTTTGGTATGACTCGGCCGGGCCCATTATACATAGAAATTAATCATAGACAGAATGAAGAGGACAATTTTGGCCCTTCTACCCCTGTTTTCAAACATTGCCAACCCCATTTCTCCCTATTCTGGCATCCCGCAAGATACCACTTCTACTAAGCTCTCTCAGCTTTGCGTGAGAATATTAGCATGTATGCTGTACCATCATAAGGGGGCGCGTTCCAATGCTTGAGGAGGTGCGTATGACCCCAGGGAACAGGTATGCATATGCAAGTTTTATTGATTATGCCTTTATTATAGCCAGTGGGGCGCGCGAAATAGTTTCTCCTTCCATGGGGGGCCTTGCAAAATAATTGAGAAGCACTGCTTTAGGGGGTCATACACTTTATTTTACTGTTTAAGTGCTCAGGTCAATAATTATTTTGGGAGGATGGGAAATACCTACAAATTTATCATTAAGTCAGCGTCTGCTGCAGTTCCGTTCCTGGTATGAGATGTCACTTGGTTTGGCGAACTTTCCAAATATTTATTAGATTTCATCTAGCGCTCATGTTTGAAATAAGAAATTTAGAGATATAGAAGTTGAGGATTCCGTGTAAATAGTTGTCTTACTTTTCATCTTTTAAATAGATTTATATACCCGTAATTAGCTCTAATTTTTTAAAAGTTTTATCATAAATTGTTGAAGTCATTCAGTCGATTTTGGCCGGAGTCGATGACCTATTCTCAGAGCTCCCTTTCATCACAATAAACAATCAAAGGAGCTAAGCAGCAGATGGGTTTGTTCCTAAGGATCTCTGATATAGACTTAGCTACAGGGATGCCGGAGCATAGATTAGAGTGGAGGGGCTGGGGACGAGTGTCAAGATCGTATATGAGTACGCAACAATGGAAGCAGGACCAGATGAAGGGTGGAGCTCCTGGAAAACTTTTGGAACAACGCCCTATAAATCTGTAGGAAACGCCCGTTTTGAAGATGGAGATGCATCCTGTTCAGTTCGAAAACGACAATTAAAGATTCCATAGCTTCATACTTTGACAGACTTTGGGGATTTTTCCCTCCAATAGGCCCTGGTAGCTCCGACACTGGTAGCTTTTGAATGTACGTGAACTTTAACACGGATAAAGAGAATGTGGATCAAACGCCCCAGTCCTTACATAATACTGTAGCAGAAAATTAGGGTGTTGCAGCTCCCCAAGTCTTCCGGCTCCGGGGTGTCTGGGCTATGCTCTCTCGTCAGAGAATGTGAAAGATGTCCTGCCTCCTATTCTGATTCTAGAAATTCAGAATTTTGATGTTCCCTTGTGTCTGTACTACGTTTATATCACTATATGTGCAGTGAAATTTTAGGAACTATCAAGGAACTTTTAGTATTAGAATTTGATAAAAAGAGGTCCAAAAATAAGGAACTTTCAGAACTAGGCCTTGAGCTAGGTTCCTCATAAAAAAGCGTGTATTCCCCTACTCTTCATCAAATGACTTTCCCACAGGCACTTTCTATATCTAACTGTATTATCAATTTTCACATTAGCTTCGTCCCTGAATCAATGCGATGGTTACGCTTGCAAGGACGGCATGCAGATGTCATTAAGATATTGAAGAAGGCTGCAAAAGTGAATGGAAAAGAACTTCCTGACGGAGTCGAGCTAGCGCCATTGAAAAAATCGGATATTGAGAAAAGCAAAGGGGGCGTTTTAGATTTATTTAGGCCACTGAGAATGCTCCTGTTTTCAACTGCCCAAGGCTTTGGATGGTAAGTTGAAGCATTTCTCATCCACCTTGTTTGTTTTCTTGGTAGGATCCAGACCCTGTAACCAAAGATGGTTTCTAAGGGGGAGGAGCCCCCTTGTTAAAATTATTATTGATTTTGGGGGCTCAGCCTCCAATCTTCTTCTATTGATTTTGTTTTTCAAAGTAAACTGACCTTAATGCCTATGTTTTGTATTGTATCACTGTAATGAATTTCCTCACTGTTACTTAGCCATTGAGACCTTTCTAAATCTTGATTACAGTATACAGTATCACAATAAGACTAAATTATCATTTCTCCATCTTTAAAAATATGAGCGTGGTTACAACAAGGTCACACCCATTTTATGACAATGTACCTAGAGACCCCCTTGTTAAAATTTTTAGAAATCACCCTTGCCTGTATCACTGAATGTTTTTGCAAGTGATTTGTATCGTGTACAAGTGATGACCAGCCTCCCATCCCAGAGCTAAATTCGACCCCGGCTAGCACCCAATCCAGCCCCAGGGCTTGAGGAAAGAGTGTGTATTTTTGGTATGCTATAATGACAAATATGCTGATGTTTTTTGACATTTTGCAGCAGTGGCAACCACCCGAACACCCGAGGGGCGAAGGGGTAGCGGTCGACCCCATTAATTTCAGACTTAACAAAAAATGTGACAAAGATTCATTGGTAGTGGTTCACAATAAGCAAAAAATGACAACGTAAAAGACTATGTACTATCGTTAGATTGCTTTTTCCAAAGCTTTGGTGTAAAGGCATATGACAGCAAAAAGACAGAGCCACTATTTCCAGTAGCGTACAGGCATAGCTTTGAAACACAAACATGGTCGGTGTGGCTTTTTGCTTTTTTGTTCTAAGTTGTTAGAATTGAATGAAACAGGTTTAGGGAGTCGGTTTTTCCTTCTCAGCATAAAGGAAAATTATGAAAACAATTCACATCCTATTTTGCAGAAGGGCGTTTTCCGACGTTCTAAAGGGCGTGGCCTCAAAACATTTTCTTGTGGCAAGCTCCCAGGCACCCCTATTTCCTTCTATTGCTTTTGCCTGCTTTGGTGGCTATAGCCATCCAACAACTTTGTCCCCCTTTAAGAATCATGTTTCTCTGATTGAGCAGCTTACATTTTGCGTGCACATCTGGCTTTGGCTTTCACAAAGCTCCCCCACCTCCACCCAAAAAAATAGCAAAATATCCGCCACTGTTTTGCTGTTGTTTTAGTTGGCCAATTTCATGATTTATGGGAAAAAGTATCCCGTCTAGCTGGGCAGGGTATATGCCGAGACCCAGCTGTTACGGCCATACCATGGTAAAACTGGATTTGATATTATGCGGAAAACGTCTCGCCTAGCAGGGATAAATCGGAATCTCGTTTGGCGCCAAAAATTTGAACGACGAATGTCAAGATGGCGCCAAGCTTGCAAAACAAGAAACTGCTATTGCTGAGCCTTGCATAGCATTGCTATCGTTTGGTCTGCTTCACTGTGCAACTTCACTGTGCAACTTTTTGCTTTTTTCACTGCAATAACTCGATTCTGTAGATGAGAAAGCCATCTCTTGCAAATGCAGCATTTTTGGTGCCACGGAGGAGCATTATCCCGCCTGACCGTGGAGATTCAATTATATGGATAAAATGCCCTGGCTAAGCGGTATCCCGGCTGGTTACAGGCGAGATCCCGCCTGTATTGATTGTCCCGCTTAGCCGGGGAAATCAATTTTCCTCATGTAATATCAAGTCCAATTTTACAATGGTATGGCCGGAGCAGCGGGATCTCGGCATATACCCTGCCCCGGCTAGACGGGATAATTTTTCCCATATAATCGGGCCCTATCTTGCTAGCATCTGGCCCCGGCAAGATCGTATATAGTGACTTTGGCCCTGAAGCCCAAACAGGTTGGTGAGCCCTGGTGTACAGAGATAACTGCATCAAGCCAATGATTACTAGTTAGGAATTTTGCATAATGTTAGTACAGTCAATCTACACAATTCGGTTCACATGAGATTGATAAATTTCATCCAGATTACAGAAAATCAGGATTACGTTATAATTTTTACAGAGACGTTCTCTTTGAAGCCATGATTACCACGAGTACTGTATTTCTTCGGCGTTGAAAGGTAACTATGAAATAGTTGCTAGAAATAGTCTCCTTCTAGAACTTCTAAGCAAAATTGATGTCAGCAAGTAAGTTGTTTATAAACAGGGTTTACGCTGGACCATGAAAACCTGGAAAATAGGCCATTTTTTATTTCAGTAAATGTAACTATAAAAATAACTACAAGAAGTATTATATACTGTGCTATCCCTGGTGTAGGAAGACAAAGTCATCAACCCTACACCAAGAGCAGCAATTAAATATTCCTTATATACCGTGCTGTCGCTAGTGTAGGAAGACACAAGGTCATCAAGCCTACACAAAGGATAACACTTTCAATTTTCAGAAATACACCCCCTCTTTTTCTATAGGAACAGAATTTATAGAACATAGAGTCTCAAAAGATCATTAAGTCCAATGAAAAAAATTTCTATCATGGTTAGGTATTCTTATTAGGAAAAGAGCGTATCGCTCATTTTAAAGAACCAAAGAGAAAAATATTAGAGAAAAGAACAAAACACTAATAATTAAAGAAAAAGAAAAGAACATGACAACTGCTAAGAATAGGATTAATTCTCTAAATATCCAGCTAAAGAGACGGTATTTCTCTGCTAAAATCTCTGAATGTAAGGGGAACATAAGATTCTTGGAAAACTATCAAAGAGCTATTGAACATAAGATCATAGTCTAGCAACATTGATTTTCTTAAGGATTCTGAGCATACCTTTGTAAACAAAAAGGCAATCTCAAATGCAATGAATAATTTCTTTTGTACAATTGGAGAGAAACTAGCTAGTAAAATAGATTCAGTTTCAAACCCTCTTCTCTCTGGTAAAGCTACTGAAAACAATAGCAGTGTTAAGTTTCAATTCGGCTCAATTACAGTAAAAGAGATCAGAGATGCAATTGCCAAGATCAAAACTACTAAGGGCTTTGAGAACGACAACATTTCCTGCTACTTCTTAAAGCAAGCCATGCCTTTTATTGAAAAGTCATTGGCTGATTTATTTAACACGTCAATTGAAACAAGCCAGTTTCCAGGCCTGTGGAAATGTGCCAAGGTTACACCAATCTTTAAGGAAGGTGATAGGCTGAAATGTCTAATTATCGCCCAATTTCTGTTCTACCAGTCATCGCAAGGCTCTTTGAAAAGCTGTTCGCCAACCAACTATACCAACACATGAATGATATTGGATATTTCTATTCTGAGCAATCAAGGTTTTTGCGCCTTGATTCTCCTGTTACGAGTTTAGTTAAGAGTACTGATGACTGGTATAATAGGATGGATCTAGGAAAGTTAATAGGGGTAGTGTTTATTGACCTCAAAAAGGCTTGCGACACTGTCGACCATGATATCCTTTGCCAAAAGCTGGAATACTATGGTATTCAAGGTCAGGATTTAGCGTCGTTTAAATCCTACCTTTCCAATCGTAAGCAATTTACTAGGACTAATGGTGTTGACTCTTCAATCCAGGAAATGAAGATTGTTGTACCTCAGGGCTCATGTCTTGGACCCCTTTTATTTCTTATTTACATCAATGATCTACCAAGGGCTGTCCAACTTTCAAGGATTTCCATGTTTGCTGATAACACGTGCCTTCAACACCAGTCTAGCAATATCTATCTGCTAAATGAGGTCATCAATGAAGATCTTACGCATGTTGATAACTGGTTAAAAGGCAACAAGCTTCCACTTAATGTCATGAAAAGTCATTCCATACCTATTTCTATAAAACCTAAGCTACAAGCCCTAAAAAGCAAAAATGAATCTTTAAGGTTAAAGATTCAGGTAGAGGAACTTGAGGTTGTTCTTGGTGTTCAGATAGATGATTCCCTGGATTTGAAGGAGCATATTAGTGTAACTTCGTCTAAGGTCTCAAAAGCCGTTGGGTTTTTAAGGTACGCTAAGTCCTTTCTATCAGAAGAGACACGTAGGACCTCATACACAGGGATTATTGAACCATATTTTCGCTACTGTTGTTTAGTATGGGGGTGTACTGGCGTCACTGAGATTAATCAGTTGCAGAAGTTGCAGAACGGTGCTGCCCGAATTGTAACTGGTAGTAGCTTTTACACCCCTTGAAAGCCGATTATTAATGAACTTGGCTGGAAGACCATAGATCAGTTAATCACTAGTGAGACTAATATCATGGTTTCTAAATCCCTCCATGAATTAGCCTCCTCAATATATGTGTAATCTGTTCACCAGGGCATCCCAGCTAACCTCAAGGTGCTTAAGAAACACACTAACTGATTTGAGACTACATAAGAAAAGCTCGAAAACTGGCCAAAAATGTCTCTATTTCAGAGGTGCTAAGACTTGGAGTGGCCTCTCTGTTGAGGGAAAGCTGGTATCATCCCCCACTATTTTTTTAAGCATGCATATAGCATATAGTCATTTTAAACTTTGATTCTTCTTTTCTGGTGCAGTATTTTGTTTATCGTTAACATCCATTTTAGTTAATGTTTTTAGGACCGTTTTAGGTTCACGTTATTTGATTTTAAATATGGTTTGTTTATTTTGTAATGTATGTTATGGAGAGCCCTTGAAAACCAGCTCTGCTGAAGGACCACCCTCCTAAAATATTAGAAATGAAATTTGAAATGAAATGAAACGGATTTCTGTCCAACATGGGGGCTTCAGCCCCCTTACCCCCCGCCTCCTACGCTTATACTGGGTAGTGTGAGTGTCTTGATTGATGCAGGGTAAAAGGTATTAAAATATAACGATACTACAATAAGTATGTTTTTTAAATAAAGATGCAATGGTGTCTTTCAGTTAGTATAGCTGCCTATCAAACATCTGTGTTGTCAAGACAGCATTCATCACTTCCTAATGGTTAGGTGCTGTTTAAGAACGCACAACAACGATCGTTTTTCTAGGTTTGCAACTGCAGCAGTGTACTATGGTGTATCATTTGCAGTATCTGATATAAGTGGCGAAATGTACAGAGACTTTATACTTGCATCATTGGTTGAAATTCCTGCACTCTTGCTGTCAATTCAGACAATGAACAAGTGAGTAGCCATCGAATGGTCCTTTGGTTTCAAGTGCAAAGTTTTTCCATTCACTTATCAAATGATCATGTGTAGGAATATTAAGTAGAGGTGTAGATAAAAAGGGGGTGCGAGGTGCAGCCCTCACTGGTTGTGACTTTAGGTTTCCCATACTTTGTAAATTTCTTGGAGGTAGAGGCGAAGAATAATCCTTTATTGTACGATAGAAGGCCATTTTGGATTTAGAATTGTTGAGAAATTATTAGTTCACAAGGCGAAGAGCCTCCTCGCTATCAATTTGCTTTTACACCACTGATGTCAAGGGACAATAAGGCATCTCCAGTTTGTATTGCTATTGGGTCTGTCATTGTAGAGAGGGGTGTATGATGTAGCCCCAACAGTTACAGATATTGCTAGCCACCTGAATGTCAGCCTACGCCCTTATTATCTAACCATCTTCCAGACTTTATAGAGGGCCTCCCAGGGGGTTATGGGGAGCATTGGAACTTGCAGTTTTTATTTATAGGAACATGGGAAAATGGGGAAATTTGTTCGAACATTTTCAGCATTTTTCTACCAAAAACTTTAAAGCAAAACAAATTAAGAAGAATAATGATTTTTCGTGCGTGTTTTGAGCAGCTGCTCTCAACCACTCAGTCACACGAAAGGAACATTCTTTCAGTATGAATGTGGTGAATTAAACATCTATGTTCCAAATTTTCAAATTCAGATGCATTCCTGCTGTGAGGATGTTGACAATTGGAGACTTTGTGCAAAAGAACTTATGGATCTTGGTGTAGTTAGGTGTACTGGTGCAGTTCTATTGCTTACGTAAATGTTAGCATGAGCCCCCTCCCCCCAGGGCCACAAGCTCCAAGGGACCTCATAACACCCAATGCTTCAAGGTCTGGGGGGCTTCATAAAGTAAACCAGCAGTAATTTTCCAAAGTTGATATCTAGATTCTGAAAATTTTCTGCTCGCTTTGCTCCCAGGGGGCCTCATCTTGCTGTTTTGCCCCAGGGTCTCAGAATTCTCTCGGCAGGCCTTGCCAACCACTTGTATGTAAGTGTTTGCTTTTTACTTAGCCCCCTTCTGTACGTACGTAATCTATGGATGGCTCCTATGTTTGATATAAATGCAGCAAAGAGAGTCAGTGCCGTGCCATCAAGAGTTGGATGTTAGTTCAAATTTCAGCAGACTGGCCAGTTGAAAATTTTTGCTTCATTTCAACACCTTAGTCTTCTGCTTTCCAATATTTATTCTAACTCTAAAATTATGTTCATTGTTACTGCTTATTTGAAATCGCAGAAAATTAACGCAAAAATCACCAAAAATCGCAGAAGATGTCTTAAGTCACGTAATACCCTCTTATAACTGATTTCTGCTCTTCTTTTCCTACAACACGTTCTGCATTTTTTAAGTTGTCATAAGCATTCTATGTTATATCACATATTTATTAATAAATTATTATTTTTGTACTAAGACCACATTGTTTTTCAATTTGCATCAGGCTTGGCAGAAAGAAAACAACGATTTTTACGTTGGCGTTGGCTGGCTTGTTTTGTAGTATTGTCGGCGGAATGTCAGACCTTGAAAAGAAGTCACACAGTATGAAGTTATAGTTTCAAACTTTGCATCTTCTATATTTCAAAACTATTGTTAAATCCAAGGCTTATTTTATTGGTGGATAGAATTCAAAAGAATGGCATTCAAGCATGTGACTTAAAGAGGCTGCTTCTTATTTTATATCTGATTCCTAAAAAACACCTTTCCCTTAGCCAGTTGCAGCATAAAACGTTAAGGGTCGTTTTCCATATAATCGTATGGAGTCTTAAGAGAGTCGCAGACAGTCTCAAGATCAGTTGAAAAAAATTAGTATCTTTAACTTTTACGACTGCTTAAGACAGCTTAAGACTCCTTTAAGTCTCCTTACGATTATATGGAAACCAGCCCTAAGAAGCTATTGCATTTCTTCGTTTCCAATATAGCTTTTGATATATATATATATATATATATATATATATATATATATATATATATATATATATATATATATATATATATATATATATATATATATATATATATATATATATATATATATATATATATAAAATGCTTGTCGTCTTGGATGGAGAACTACACCCTTGATAATCTTGTCTCGTACAACTTTCAGAATTGCAATCAGTTAGCTTTGCACGTCTTTCATTTCTCTTGAATGAAGCTAGGAGATTGTCTAAGTTTGTTCTCTTGAGATTTCCTTTTACCGCTCATATTTATGTGCTTCTTTTTCAGAACTAAGAACTGTTCGAATAGTATCTGGTCTTCTTGGAAAATTTTGTATCACGTGCGCATTCAATGCTATCTACATGTGGTCATTAGAAATTTACCCTACTTGTATTCGGTAAGAGATTGTAGTTCTGCCTAGATGCAGTAGTTTCTGAGAGATATCATATTACATACGTCCATGCTTACATTCATATATGATACAGTAGAGATAGCAATTGGCTAGTTGAATGTCATCTGTTTCAGGGGTGAAGGCATGGGATTTTTGCAAATAACAAGCAGGATTGGATCAGCTTTAGCGCCATGGGTTGCTAAGTGGTTAAGAGTGTTCCATGTTGCGATACCGTTTTCTCTGATGGGTGGCCTCTCTTTGATCGGGGCTGCACTTTTGCTGACGCTACCTGATACAAAGGACAAGGCAACATTTGAAACAATTGATCAATTGCTGGGTGTAGAGAATAGAGAAAAGAAGGGCTCACTGATTTTGCACAGCAACGCAGGTCCTAGAAATGAAGTTGTTTAAGCATTATGCACTTGAGGGAGTGTTTACGTAGATTAGTTTCACTCTTTCATACACTTTAACAGGCATGTGAGTAAACCGAGCTTAACCTTAATATTGTTTTGATTTTCCCAATTTCAGCCTGAAATTATGCTTAAAGTATGCTTGATTTCAAAATTCATCTCATGGTCTGATATTGCATAACTGTTATGTCAATGTAACTGATATGTCAATGTAACTGATTTCAATCTGATGGATGTGTCGATGGCAACCTACAAATTAGAACTTGCTATTCTGTCTGATTTTTATGCAATGTTGCTCGTCTTGGCTATCATTCTCAATAGATTATTTCATGCAAAAATACTGCATTCTGTCATTTGACCTCGTCCTTTGTGATACTATTTTTACACTTGATTGGAGTCATTCAATTAATACGTACGCACCAAAACGACAAAAATTTAACCCTCCCTCTCCCTATCGTACACACATGTACGCATGGTTCAACCCCCTCATTGTCTACGCACTTCTACCTTTCGCACACCTCCCTATTTATAACGAGAATTTTTTTAAATATCCAATCAATAATTCCATAGAGACAAAGACTTCAACATTTGAGAGGCAAGAAAATAATCATAGCAAATGTTTTATAAAACAGTAATGAAAGTCGACGCCAAAGACTACAAAGTATAATAAAAGTACCTTGCATAAGAAAATATATCAAAATGCATGCATAAAGGGACTTTTTTGCGTACGTACTTAGATGTGTCAATCCCCCTTCCCTTGTACAAATGGCGTACGCTTTTGCTCGACCCATTCCCCCTTCGTGCCTACGTACTAAATGAATGACCCCATCTGGAAAAAATGGAAATGAGGAAAAATATTGAAGTGAGGGAAAAATCCCCCAGGGTGGGAAATATGCTTAGTGTATGCTTAGTTTTTAGTCATTTGAGCTTAAATTGCCTGTGGCATGATTTTCGTACTTTTTGAGATTTATATTGATTTTGATGTTAAAAGGGCTGCTGATTTCATTTCTGAGGTTATTTTTTGCATTCGGTGAGAGTTGATGGAGTTATCGTCAATTTTATTTGCCAAATCTCGCCATCTTGGTTTTCTGACGGATATAAGCCTTGACGTCACGGGATGAACTCGATTCCTTGCTCCTCCAAAGTTTTGTATGTAGGTCTATTGGAAAGTCATATAGCTTTATGCTTGTAAAAAATTGAGTGCATTGCAACACTTGCTATGAAAACTGCATTCAATTTTTCAAGGCTTATAGTAGGGCTTCCTTGCAGAAACAAGGATATTTAGAACTTTAATAAACTTTTGGGGCAACTGTGCTCATTTACGTTTCCACAATTGCTGATGAGCTTCATTTGAGTCAAATAGCCAGTAGCAGCAAGGGATAGCATGAATTAGAATAAAATTGAATGGGGGATCAAGGGGTTGTTGAATATATAGATAACTATTGTTGACTCAGTTGATCAAAGCCGCAGTTTGGAAGCAAATTGTTAAATAGACAAGGGTAGATGCTGTGCCAAATAACGTGGTAAGGAGAGGGGCAACGTAGTAGGAGGGGAGGGGCAACGTAGTAGGAGGGGAGGGGCAAAAATGTCTGTGCCAGGGCCAGCTGTCAGTTTTACACACTTTGTCGATCCACGAGCTTTGTTTAGTATGTATTTTATATGGCTTAAGGTAAATCTTCAAAATGATGCTTCATTTCAGTTGAAACAGCAAGAGTTTTTAGCATGTTTTTTAATATATGTGCTGTAGAATATTTCGTCACTGCGTTTTAGAGCAGCTTCACTGATTCATTGCACGATCAAGCTACGTGTTTGCAAATTCTGTTGTTCTTTCTTTTCTTGTCTCTGCAATACATAAGGCGTTCTTTGGCTACCTACTATGTTGTATGTTTTAGGTGTCGTTTAAATCAAAAAGAAAGGCTGTAGAATATTGATCACCCTGTGGTCACATCCCATGATGGACATATAATTGTGAAAACATGAACTGTTTAGTAGTGTGTGAGTGATATTAAGCACACATCCATTTTATTGAGAGCATTATCAGACATCACAGTATACAAGATTCTTTCTTTGCGTTTGTTACCTTCACTATGAATAGAACTAGAGACCTAGGTACGATATATCACCACAATCGTTTCTAACACAAAAAGGGCATTTACTCCTGTTGCATCTTTGTTGTATGTTGAAGTTTCCTACCATTCTGTAACCGTTACTAACCTATATTTACAATAAAAATCGAATGCAGTAGATTGCAGCAGTTTGGCCAGGGCGTCTGAGGTAGGGGGCATGAATGAAAATATGTTGCCACGCCCTCTGTCATACACGGTCACGCCCTCTTAAAATTGACCACGCCCTCTTATTGAACTGTGCCTTTAATTGAGAGAGGACTACAGTGGTTCAAGCAAACACTCATCTCCTTCTTGCATTTTTAAGGACTCACAGAGCTTGCTGATATTGATTAAATCATCCTCAAGAAATTATTTGATTATTTGCTACTACTCTCCTACCACCTATTTGCTGATCAATTTAAAAGCAATCCCAAACACCATCTTGGCAAAAAGTAAGGGGCAATTGTTTCACCATTTAATGTCAGAAAACTTGCCACATAAACAACTGTATTTTTCTCCAGTAATCTTATAGGAACTATGTCAGCATTCATATACCTATATCTCGGTCAATATTTTTCAGATCGAGCTGAAATTTTTCAGCAGTATATATTTTTAAATGGTTTTTCAGAATTTAAAGCCAAAATTGAAATATTTTTAAAATAGCATTTTCTTCATACCACACTAATGAACTCTATTGGACATCATTACTAAAGTATGTTTAGTAGTTTGTAGCACGTTTTCGACATGTTGTTAAGCAACTTCCTTTAGTTGTGCAGTAGCAGTTCAAGAGGCAGGGCATTTTTTAACATACAAGGTGGTGGGGAGATTCTCCATCAGCCCATGTCATTGCCCCACCAGTGGAATATGTTTGCCTCACCACTAAATTGCCCTTTTGGATCAGCGAGATTTTTGCTTTTGTCTTATTTGGGATATTTGTATATCTCTATGCATATTTTGCTCTATGATCTATGCCAATCTTTTAAGAGTGCTTTTGAAAGCTTGTTAATCTGTAAATTGTGCGTTTATCTAGTGTGCCCTTTTCTCACATGCTCACCATTGAAAAGTCCTTTTTATGAAGAAGCTTATCACATGCTCTTAAGGCCTTCTTTTCTAACGCACTAATTTCGATTAATTATACACTTAAGTCTGGAAATAAGAATTTATCTTCCAATCCCAGTACTAGATTTTATTTACGCAATTAAAACATTAACTATTAAGGCTTGGTTCTGACTAGTAACTATAACTTTTAATAGTTCCTTGCTTCGTTTCCAATTCGAGGCATCTACGGAAATAGGAATATATTGCTAATAATGATTGATAACAGCAGCTTCCTATTACCGTGCGCTTCAGGGAATGCTTGGAAACCCCAACACCATAGACACCAGAGAAATAATTATTTCTATGATAGACACCCTAACCCTAGCTAACTCCCAGCTACCCTTCGTGGTCCACACCTTATTCACCCCTATCCGCCCGGTGACACCCTCTTTTTGCCCCCAAAGATGCGATCCTGGCTACACGCCACTGGGAGAAACTTGTTCCTCTGCCCAGTTTCATTGATTTTCAAATATTTAGATACCTTTCCTTTTTATATTTACCGTCGCTCACAACGCAACAACAACACTTCAAGTCCATGTTCTCGACCTTTGTACCTTAATAACTTAGCATCGTGCTCGTTGCCACATGAAAGGGGAGCAAAAAGCTGTTTCAAACTTGTTTTATTGCGCCGTTTTCAACAGATTCGAAGCAATTCCTCAGTGTAGAGGTGTTTGCTTTAGGTAAGTTTGTTTGAGTGTATTTTCTGCGTTCATATGCCCTGTTTATGTTATCAACCGAAGTCGCACTGTCGCTGCTGTATAGCATTGTTATTAACGTAGTACATAGAAACGCTATAAAGGTGAAGGTTAGACATTATTCTTTTACAGTTTAAACTTGGCGCAAAGGTATCATCAACGTCTTGCTACGCCGGTATATTTTCACCTTGTGTCCCTTTTTGTTTGCACGTGGGATGCCGCAAAGATGTACTCAATCTCCTCGGTGTACATTTCATTGTTTTGAAATTGAAGTCAGTAAAGCTAATAGCTTTTGTCTTCATCAAGTGCACCAATGCTCTTATTTTTGGAAGTTTGAGTGGATTATTCGTTACCTTTTAATAGATATTGATTCTGAAGTGGCAGATAATTTTAGGGGCTTCAGTAGTTCTACCAAACTAACAATGACAATGTCAAATACAGAGACCAGGGATGCCGGATCATGGGGCGAAGGGAAAGCAGCGCCCCTCCTGCCCTCATAGAGTGGGGGCAAAAGTGCACTACAAAAACACTTTTAATATTCTTATTCAAGATGTCAAGGAGGAATTAAAATCTGTTAGAAATGACATAAACGACTTGAAAACAAGTATACAATTTACACAAAGTAAGTTTGATGAAGCAGAGAAAAAGCTGAATACCATTGATAGGAAAGTCTTGATGCACTCAGACGACTTGAATGTGGTTAATGATCAGCTAGACTCTAGTGTGAGTGAGCTTGAGTACTTAGAAAATCAAAGCTGTAATAACAACATAAGAATAACAGGAATTCCAGGTAGGTAATAAAGATGTGGAAGCTTCATGGAGTGATACAGAAGTGATCATAGAGGAAGCCATCAAAGATGAATTACACGTTTTTTTTATAAGAAAATCATTATTTTGCCTGAGCCTCAATTTTCTTAACATTTCCCGAAATTGAGCCTGCGATTTTCTTAAATGTTTCTTAACCTTTACTGAAATAAACTGGCTAGAGTGGTGTACACTTTCGTTAATAATATTGTATACTTGAATTTGAATTCCATCTTTACTATTTTGAATGCAACAACGACGAAATACCGATTTTTGGCCTATAACAACACTTAATTTTGGAAATTGAGCCTCGTGATTTTCTTACGATTTTCTTAAGATTTTGACGATTTGAGCCTCATTTTCTTATAAACTTTTTTCTTATAAATAAAAACGTGTAATTCTCAGTTAGGACTTTGCATTGAGTGCTGTCACAGAGTAGCCAGAAATAACTTTGGCAATGTTTGTAATAGTTCTGTTGGGGGGGGGGACACTATGCAAACTTTTTCATTTGGGGGCACTGTCCCATGCCCTTTGCAGGTATGTGTCTGCTGGGCACTTGCTCATGCACCCAAAAGCATGCCAGGACCTCAAACTTTCAGGTTTGAGAGCAACATTTGGTTCATAAGATCTGCCCAGAGCATTCCTGGACCTTGGTATCCAATTTGTCAATGTGCATAGGAATGAACCTACAGAATAAATAGAATATAATAGATAGCCAGATGCAGATTTTGATTGAAAGTTCCTGCAGAAATTTAACGTGTGATGTTTAGTGCCTGTGAATGGGGCTTGGTGCTTGTCCAGATTAATAAGCTCTGAAAGAGCAGTTCTGCAAGCTGCAAAGGAGCACTGTATACATATATTTTTGATTTGCCCCTAATGCCCCCACTCCCTATGCTCATGGCTGTATGAGACGAGTCTATTACACCATCAAAGGCATAGCTAGTGGCGGTGTGGGGTGTCACACTCCCTAACCTTCAGCAATCTTGTCAGTAAATTCAGATGTAATGACTTTCATTGGCACAAGACTGCAGTCTTTGCCATGATGAAGTGAAAATAGTGCTGCAAATCTCCTTCCTAGCATCAATGCACCCCATAGAAAAAGGAGCTCTTGCTAAGAAAATGCCTCTACCAGTAAACTCACACCTATTTGTCTCTGTCGGTAAATCATTTCTTTACACCCCCTAGAAAGGAGGTCACTTGACACCAATAGGCACCATTGAGCTGAAGGGCCACAATATAATTTGTACAGCCCTGGCTGGAGATGACATGATATTTATCATCTTGCATACAGCCCAGCATAGAGTGGAAATTCAGGGGGTGCTCTCTCCTCAATTAGTTTATATATTGAGAAGGCTCCTCTTTTAAGACTTTCCTGCATGCAAGTCTACGTGCTCTTTTGCAATATTATAATATCTTTTTGCTTCTTTTAAATCTTCTCTTTCTTACTTTATGTTATTTTATATTATATATTTATGCAGTCTGTTGTTATTTAAGATGTGTATGTTGCAGATTTCAAATTTTGAAATGAACTTGAACTTGAAAAAATATTGTAATGGTCATGTATCAGACATTAGTAGAGAGTTGTGATTTTTACATCAGAAACTGGTTCCCTAACTTAGGTAGTTGGCAGGTAGGGAGGGCCCCTAAGCTCCCATGTAGTTAGAGCCTATGCGCCTAGAAAACATTTGATTATGTGCCAGACATATCTGGCATAAGATAGATGGATTCTACCTTTGATAGCAAAGTAGAGAGAGAGAGAGAGAGAGAGAGAGAGAGCAATTGAGATAAGTTGAAAGCAATTTAGAGATGGCATGGCTTCTTTATCATTTACCTCCAAAAAGCCTTATTGACAATTTGCCACAATGCTATCAACATTCTTATTGTCTCATACAGAAATGGATGACAAAGATGATATCAAAGCTGTACAATTAGAAGTGATGGAAGCCAAAGGGCAAGACAATGTGGTGATAGAAAACCTGGATGATGTTTTACCATATGTTGGTGAACTTGGGAAATATCAGATAATTTTGATCAGTATAATGGCCCTGGCTATCCTTGTTGCAGGCTTTCCTGTTCTTATTATGTTTTTTGCTGGTCAGAATCCCCCATGGCAGTGTGAGACAAACAGCACTATTTGCAAATTGAATGGCACTTTTAAAAGTGGGGCAAAGAATTACAAAGCTAGATGCTCGATGCCTAGATCTGAATGGAAGTTTACAAAACCAATAGACTACTCTATTGTAACACAGGTGAGGTGGAAGTACAAAAAGTGCAAAAAATTGATTGATACCATCTCATGCTCCAATAATCGTATTTTTATTTATATATAAGTGCTAAGTTGCTGCCCCTGCTAAGTAATTTCTGAGAATTTTTCCAACCCCCTGCTCTTATTAGGACCTGCTCTCTGATTAGTTTTCGAATAAAAAGTTTCAAAACATGTTTATAACAGATATTTTGAGCAAATCTTCCAATCTGTTAACAATATTTTTGTGCTTCTTGCATTCTCACTATAATAGATATCTGATTTACCCCCTTGATTTTCCAGCCCCCACTTATTAATTTCCTATAATATTTTCAACCCCCTAGCAATTAGGCACACAAGATTAGCTTCCTGTTCCCCCATTTACTTTTGATTTGATTGAAATCATTTTTAGCAATCACCTTAATCATCATTAATTGGCATTCACTTTCAACTGTCATTCATCACAAATCATTGCCTTGTGTCATTTCATTTGGAGTACACCTCTGGTTGTCATTGGTTGAAATAGTGATATTGCCCCATTAGCCACTTTTATTCATTATAGCTCTATAATTGAAGAACAAGGGTCACAATGAAGAACATAGTCAATCACAATATTCCATTTTTCTTCACATTTTTAATTTCATCTTTAATCATCACTAGTGTCAACAATCCATTAGAACATTAAACAAATCCTTAATGACAAATCCATTTAGATAACAAATCTATTAAGAGAAATCCTTTAGGACAAGGCCATTAAATGTTTCAGGGCAACTTGTCCCATCTTAATTATAACAGGAATAGAAAAGGGGGACTATGATTTTTATACTGGCCCTTGTTTTTTAATTCATTTTCAGGCTGTGCTTTCCAAAGCTGTATAATTCTATAAGGTCTCATTATTTATTGAAGCCCCAACATTCATCATAGCCCCATCATTGTCATTAAGTACAGCCCTGCCTTTGTTTACTACAATACTAGGGAATTCTTTAAACTGCTGCTCAAAGTCCAATTGAAGCCAAGCAGTCTTATATGTGGTTTTCTTTTCTAGTATGACCTTTATTGTGATACAGAACACTTGATCTATTTAACAACTTCTTTGCTATTTGTTGGATGGGGCATTGGGTCTGTTATATTCGGATGGCTAGCTGACAGGTTGGTAGATCTCATATATATTTTCATTAACCATGCACTATAGTAGAAGCCCACTAACACGGGCCTAGGAAAATGGCATGCTACAGACTGAAGTTTTTGGAGAATACACCCAAAAGATAATAGATCTGCACTTGCAAGTGCCTACTAAAAGGTCAAATCATCAATTATCTTAAATTCTACCATGAATGTATTATTTTTTCAATAAGCATACAGGCTTTCGTTATAAGAAACCTAGCCCAAGGCCTAGTTCTAAAAGTGTTTTCGACCTATTTTTATAAAATTCTAGAACTAAAAGTTTCTTAATAGTTCCTAAATTTTCACTGCACATATAATGCCATAAAAGTGGTAGAGACACAGGGAACATCAGAATGTGGAATTTTACCTTTAATTTTTGCTAGAATTTGAGAATAAAAGCAATGCTAAGTGTTATTGGTGAATACATATGTACATACATACATACATACATACATACATACATACATACATACATACATACATACATACATACATACATACATACATACA